>CM030368.1:215031276-215597751 GCA_017893485.1 Hemerocallis citrina
TTTATTTTCTTCTATCAAACACATCATGATCTTTCCTAAATAACTCAATTTTTTCAATAATCAAGAAATTTTTATTTTTCAACTTTTGATTTTTAGTAATGCAAGAGTCATGTGATTCATTTGACATTTGCTTATTGATGCTGTTTGTTTCTGGGAGACGTGTGGATGCACCAGGTGTGAGTTCGGACTCGATTTGTATTGAAGGAGAATGCTGCTCGTCTGACGACCCTTGGCTGACCGGACGGAACCTGTGAGAGGCTCGGAATGAGGTGGATGTCTGGGCTCGGATCAGAGGGTTCAGATCCGAGGTCTTGTGTACCTGCAGACGGTCCTGAAACACCGGGGTTTATCCCGGTGGCGGACCCTCCGACGATCTAGTCAGTCTCTGTGAGAGAGTAGCAATAACTAGGTAAATTTTAGTGGCAAAAGATTGGTTACCTCAAAAGGTGGGTGAGGGTCTAGTATTTATAGAGAATTCCAACCGGGTTTGGATCCGCTTGGGGGCCGGGTCTGAACCCGAAAGCCCATGGGCCTGACGTGGCAGAAGGCCCAGGGGGTTTAGGGCTGACGTGGCAGTACCAGGAGTGGTATAGGGCTGACGTGGCAAAGCCTTTGGTGGTATTTGTAGTTGACATGGCAGATCATGGGGCTCCTGTGCTCCTGGGAGAATCTGAGGGCCTAGGCTGTGCCAGGTCATCTTCATTCTACACCAGGGTGGGACGACGGCCCGGAGGGCTGTCGTGGATCGGAGTCCGAGGGCCATTGATGCTCGTCGGATACGAGGAGACCAGTTCTGCGGGGGTGAATTTGAGGTTCGGCGCCGACCCTGTAGTGGCTCGAGGCCGAGCCAGATTGTTGTTTTTTCCATCTTTGGAATGAGAGCTGTACTGGGCCCTGGTTGGGCCCCCAGGCCATTTTTACCCTACCACACAAGCCCCCCACTCCTGCGGGGGTGCGGGAGCTAGCCGTGGAGGAGTGTTCATGGTCGTGGAAATGGGATGGCGAATTGCTGGGCCTTCATGAGGGGGTTGCCCTGAGGCTTGACCGAACCTCGAACTGGCGAGGGTTTACGGGTAGGTGAAGGCGATGGCGAACCGTTGTATCTTCCGGAGAAGAGTACCCTGGTGCTCGACCGAACCTCGAGATGACGAGGGATTATGTGTCGGCAAGGGTGATGGCAAGCCGTTGTTTCTTCCTGAGAAGAGTACCCTGGTGCCAGACCGAACCTCAAGACGAGGAGGGATTATGGGTCGGTAAGGGTGATGGCGAGCCGCTGAATCTTCCGAAGAAGAGTACCCTGGTGCCAGACCGGACCTCGAGCTGGCGAGGGATTATGGGTCGGTAAGGGTGATGGCGAGCCGTTGTTTCTTCCTGAGAAGAGTACCCTGGTGCCAGACCGAACCTCGAGGTGAGGAGGGATTATGGGTCGGTAAGGGTGATGGCGAGCCGGTGAATCTTCCGAAGAAGAGTACCCTGGTGCTCGACCGAACCTCGAGATGACGAGGGATTATGTGTCGGCAAGGGTGATGACAAGCCGTTGTTTCTTCCTGAGAAGAGTACCCTGGTGCCAGACCGAACCTCGAGACGAGGAGGGATTATGGGTCGGTAAGGGTGATGGCGAGCCGGTGAATCTTCCGAAGAAGAGTACCCTGGTTCCAGACCGGACCTCGAGCTGGCGAGGGATTATGGGTCGGTAAGGGTGATAGCGAGCCGTTGTTCCTTAGAAGGATTTAAGCGGGGCGGTCTGCTGTCTTTACGGAGCATTGAAGGCGCTCCGGGATCTGTGCAGGTGTTCCAATTTCCTAGGGGCATTAATGGCGCCGCCTAAATAAATGTATGTGGCGCATGAGCTTCCGTCGATTGGCTTTTCCAATGTCATAACGGCAGGCCTATGGGGGAGGCTATAAATACCCCTCTCCCCTTAGCAGATTTGATCACAGCAAGGGTGGTCCTTTGGCCATCAGAGGTGTCTGCTTCGGCGGACACCTGTCTCTTGCAAAACTTTACCCTGGTAGAGTCGGAGAGGTGGTGACTCTGTTGTCCGGATCTTCTCTTGGATCTGACGGCCTTGATTCGGTAGTCAGATCTAGGGGAGATCAGGGCGAGAGGGGTACCAATCGAATTCCGACCCTGGGGCTGAGGAACCTCGGACGGATCGGTCGTCTCCGAATGGAGGTGGGCCGATCTGTTTTCCGATAGGGTCCCAGGCGATGGTGGCTTTTCTCCCACCCTCGAATAGTTTGGGGTTTCGGCTGTCGAGGCGGTAAGCCCCAAGCTGCTCGCGGGTGAGAGGGGAGCCGACCGAGACCTGGAGCCCGGGGCGCAGGCGATGGTGGCTTTTCTCCCACCCGGGAACAATTCGGGGTTTCGGCTGCCGAGGCCGTAAGTCCCGAGTTGTTCGCGGGTGAGAGGTGAGCCGACCGAACCCTGGAGCCTTAAATCTTAAGTAAAATGTTATCTCCGCCGAGCATTCCATCCGAACCGACCCCTGTGCTTGACTGCCAGCTTGGCACTGGGTGACGTCAGCAGCGCACGTTTCGAGGATGTGGCGCGATTTTCCAGGCGGCAGTTGCACGTCAATCGGTGAATAGTAAATGCGGAAATCGATGGGTCGTTTCCATCCTCTATAAATGTCCCCCCTCTCCCCCTGTTGTCCACTTCTTTCTCGCTTCTTTCTTTTTGAAAAAATCTTCCAACACTTCAGCGCTCGTCCCTACCGTTGGCTGCACTAGGCTCGTTCTTCCGAAGCGACCCCAGGTTATTGGTAAGTCTGTTTAGTTTATGCGCAGATGGACAGGGCTCAGTCTGGTTCGTCAGCGTCGACGTCTGGGGGGAAAGTGAGACCTACCTCCAAATCGACCTCGTGGGAGGAGCCTGCTCTCGAGGGGGAGTCTGTGCATAATGTGGAGCGTTCCGATTCTAGCTCGTGGGAGGAGCCGGTAGGCAAGGGGCAGCAAGTGTATAATGTGAAGCCGTTGCAATCTCGGATGCTTTTTGTGGTGGAGAGCAGTGAGTCTGAGGAGGGGGGCGGTTGTTCCGCCGAAGTCCAGCTTCTGGGGTTGGCTTCTGGAGAGGGAGGTGGCCCCGAGCGGGGTGAAGCCGAGGGGGCTCAGGTAGGAGGTCAGGGCGTGGGCTCGAGTGCCATGCCGACCGGTCTGGGGAGGTTATCTACCCCCTCGCCGGAACGAACCAGGAAGAAGAGGGCCTTGAAGAAGAAGGGGTCGAGGGTAGGGGGTTCGAGCCAGGCGCCTGTTTATCGTAACTTGATGACAGGGTCGCCGGTACAGCCGAAGCCTTTCCGTCAATATCCCGACGACCTCTCTGACAAGGAGCTCTTTGGCGTGCAGCCCTCTTCGCCGAGTCGGAAGAGGGTGATGATGGACGCGATTCCGACCGTCTTTGAGGGCGGGGACTTGGAGGTTTTGCAGCTTGTGTACCACATAGGGCCCGACTACGAATTGATGTTGCCGAGCTCTACTCTGCGCCTAACCGATCCCCTTTCTGCTTGGTATTGTGTCTTCCCAGTGGACGCTTTCATCTCCGGACTGAGGCTGCCAGTCCACCCGTTCGTTAGGGATGTGCTGAACTGGGCCTCCCTGGCGCCGATGCAGTACGGGCCGAACTCTTGAAAGCAGATTATCTGCTTTGTGCTGATGTACGAGGAACAGAAGGTACCCCTGCGGCTGAATGTGTTCCGAACGATGTTGATGATCAGCTCTTCGGCTGAGGGTGTTTACTACATTTCGCCCCGGAGTAAGGGGAAGGTCGTTCACAGCCACCCGGACTCCATCAAGGATTGGAAGAAA
Organism: Hemerocallis citrina; assembly: GCA_017893485.1. Taxonomy (NCBI): domain Eukaryota; kingdom Viridiplantae; phylum Streptophyta; class Magnoliopsida; order Asparagales; family Asphodelaceae; genus Hemerocallis; species Hemerocallis citrina. The sequence continues at coordinate 215,035,083 of CM030368.1, forward strand.
AAAATATCTGGTGATCCGGAGTGAAGAGCCCTGGGACACCCCCACACGATGGAACCACTCCAAGCCGAACTATCAACCGCCGAGGCCGAGGGATTTGACGGCCGAGGAGTGGGGGTTTGTCGAGCGCCTCCGTCTGTCGCCTAGTATCGATTGGACGAAGGTGACGGAGGCCCACCTGGCGAGCGTTGGACTGAGCCCAGTCGTTCTGTGTATGTAGTTGTTTCTTTTCTCTCGATTTTTTCGTACTTTCTTGCTCATTGCTCTTAATGGATTTTTCTACAGATATGGATGAAGCATCGATCAAGGCAAAGAGGCTCGCCATGAGGAGGCCGAGAAGAAGGCGGAGGCGATGAAGAGGCCGAGGGAGTCGCCCCTAGTCATCTCGGAGGCCCCGCTTGAGCCGAGGACCAAGAGGACTCGCTCGGAAACGAGCAGGGGGGTGGCCACTTCGAGGGGCCAGGGCCAAGCGAAGACATCCGATCTTGACAAGGGGAAAGGTCCCTTGGTCGAGGTCGAGGAAGAGGACCCGGTGGTGGAGATGCTGCGGCAACGGTGGGCACCGGATTGGTCGGTTCGGATGGGGGACTGTCTGACCGAGGAGGCCCAGGCCGTGGAGGTGGCGGAGAAGTTGGCAACCCCTCGCGACCGCAAGGAGATGGAGAGCGAGCCCGTGGAGGTGGCGTTCACGCACCTGGCGCAGGCCACCGTGCTGGTAAGCTCGTCGCCCCTATCCCCCTTGTTAATTCTACTGCGGGAGTCTTTTTCTTATCTGCGCTTGTCGGTCGCAGGCTTGTATGCAGGGGGCTAACGTAAAGAACCTATACGAAGCGTCCCTGGCACAAGAACGGGCTCGGGCGGACAAGAGCGAGCAGGAGATGAAGGAGATGCGGATCGAGCTCGAGGGCTCGCACAAGAGGGAGCAGCAGATGAAGCTCGAGCTCGAGGCCAAGGACGCGGAGTGGGGGAAGAGGGTGGTCTCCTTGAAGAAGAAGTTCGTCAAGGAGAAGGAGGAGTTGACGGCTGCGTTCGCCAAGGAGAAGAAAGAGCTGACGACCACGGGTCAGCTGATGGTGATCAAGGCCCAGGATGAGTGTTACGCGAAGGCCCTCAGTCATGTGAGGCACTTCTACCCGACTGTCGACCTGTCCAACTTCGAGTATGACATGGAGATCGAGGGGACACCGAAGACCCCTGGCGAAGAAGGGCCCGTTGATAACCCGGCTGTTGACCCTCCTGCGAACCCGACCGATGCTGAGGTGGGAAAATAAGTTGTGTAGTTTTTATCTTTCTTTTTCCCTCTCGATTGTATTTGCCTTCCGCGGACTGGCCACCGCATTTTTTGTAAGAAGCAATTCCATTTATAAAAAAGGATTTTTGACCGGCCAAGTGTTTTGACCTCGGATATTTTCGAACCTTCTTGCTTATGTGTGTTGAGTTGGCTGGCTCTCTTGTAGGTTGTGGCTCCTCTTCCCGAGGCGGACCCCCGTCGTTCCGACGTGGCGTGGCTCCGGAGCAAGGTTGAGGCCTTGGAGGCCACTTTGGTTCGGTACCGTAAGGGGGCCGTGACACTGATGCGGCCTTTAATTATTATAGGAACAAGTCTGAAGCCCTCAGTGAGGAGGCAAGTCGACTGAGGAGGGCGATGGTGGATCGGGAACTCGTGGGTGTCGGACTCGGATATACTATGTCGAGTTCCTCGGTGCAGAGGCCCTCCTCTGAGAAACTACTTCGCGATGTGATAGTGGAGAAGGAGATGGAGATACACCGTTACCGGACGATGCTGGGTGTCTCGACGTCTTCCCCGGGGGGTCGGTGAGCGGAGGGGGTTCCTTCTGCGCTGCTGCTATCGGAGCGTATGCGACCCGTTGATGTCTAGAGCTCCGTGGCCGGTGTGTCGACCGTGGCCGAACCGAAGGATCCTCATGACAAAGAGAGAGTTCCAAGTTGTTCGGTCGGAGTGACTCCGCCATTCGTCGGACCCGAGGGGCCCTGAGATGGCGGCTTCCTTCAGTTTTGAGATGAGAGGAGTGTTTCTGTAATGGTCCCTGTTTGTTTTCTCCGAACCCAATAAAGGAGTATAAACAAGGAATTCTTTTCACTCTTTGCTCTGGCTGTTAGTGTAATGAATGATGAAGGGAGTGTGGTTCGGCCTTGTTGGTCCGTGAGGGATCGGCGGGGGGTGTTGTGAAGTCTACCAGGCCAGACGCCGAGTCGGACTTACCGAGGCGTTGGGGATCATGCCGGAGTGAAGATTCGGGTGCTGGTCCCTTTGTCCGGTATTGGGTCGGATCTGCCGAGGCGTTTGGAGTATGACAAAAAGAGATTTCTTTCGTATAAGATAGGGAGGGCCGCTAAAACGGCCCTTTACATATGAAAGCTTACAAAAGATTTACTTTTTTAGCCAAGCTAGAACCTATGTTCGTCCCTCAAGGAACTTCGTTAGGAGCTCGGCGTCGAATGGGAATTCCTCCAGCTCGACGGTAGGTCCGGGAGCAGGGCCGAAGGCTCTCCGCTTCGAGTTCGACGGCGTTGAGGGGGAACACACCTCCCCCGACGGTGGTCATGTAGCACGATCGCGCTGCTTCTTGGCTGCCTCGGACAATGCCCACTCCTTGCGGGGTGGGAAATTTAAGTTTCAGATGGTAAGCCGAAGGCACCGCTTGGAGGGAGCATAGTCCGGGTCGGCCGAGTATGGCGTTGTAAGCCGCCTTGACGTTGACCACCATGAAGTCCATAGACTCGGTTCTCTTGACAGGAGCCGATCCTGCGGTAACGTCGAGGGTAACAATCCCTTCTATCACGACAGGGACGCCAGAGAACCCATGCAAGGTGTATCCGGCCGGTTTGAGTTTGCCTCTAGGTAATTTGAGATTCTCGAAGGCTTCGAGGAAAAGAATATTAATCGAGCTGCCGTTGTCGACGAGGATTCGGCGAACCTCACAATTAGCCATGTGGAGGCTAATGACGAGGGCATCGCAGTGGGGTAGGCGAACGCCTTCGAGGTCCTCTCCTGAGAAGGAGACCGGCATCGGTTGCAGCTTGGGTGAGGGGTTGTCTTGGACGGCATTCACCTCTCGGACGAAGGCTTTTCGGGAAGTATTTGATTCCCCCCCCATTGGTCCTCCGTGGACATAGTGCAAGATGAATGGCGTATCCGCGGCTCCCTCGGACTCGAGATCCCGACCCTGGATGCGGTTTGGAGTAGGGTTCGGGGGCGAGAGCCTCCGGTTCCTAGCATCTCGCCGGTCCCGTGGGACTTCTGGGGTGAATTCTCGGAGGTACCCTCTTGAGATGAGTTCCTCAATTTCGTCTTTCAGGGCCCGGCATTGGTCCGTCTCGTGCCCATGATCTCGGTGGAAGCGGCAGTAGAAGCGCTGATCGCGATTCTTGCTGTTGTTAGGTCGGGGAGGTAGCCGGACAATGCCTTTGTCCTCGATTTCTAAGAGTATGGCGGACACGTTATGTGTCAAGGGAGTGTACCTCTCGAAGCGGAGGACCGGTGGGACCTTCTTCATGGTCCCCGCGTCCCTCGGAGCTTTCTTTGATGGTTCGACTTCTTCGGCCTTCCGTTTCCCCTTTCTGGTGGCCTCCCTGGCATCTTCGGGGTTAAGGGCCTCTTCTGCCCTAATGTACTTCTCGACCCTGTTGAGGAGGTCGGGAAAGTCGACGGGGGGTTTCTTCGCCAGCGAAGCCTTCAGCTGCCCATGACGGACGTTGTGCCGAAATGCCGCGGAGGCGACGCCAGGATCAAGGGAGGAGACCGACCTTGCCTCTGCGGTAAACCTCCGGACGAACACTCTGAGTGACTCCCCCTCTATCTGTCTGAGCCCAAGTAGAGAGGCGTTGGTTCTTTCGGCCTTCCGGCTGGTGACAAAGTGGGCGAGAAAATTGCCCTCTAGCTGGTCGAAGGAGTAAATGGAGCCGGGGGTGAGCTTCGAGAACCATTCACGAGCCGGACCCCGAAGGGTGGCTGGGAAGGCTCGGCACAATAGGGGATCCGAGGCGCTGTGAATCATCATGAGGGTTTTGAAACCCTCCCTGTGATCAGCAGGATCTCCCTCGCCGTCGTAGGTCTCGAACTGAGGTGGTCGGAAATTTCTGAGTATTTCCGCTTGGAGGATGGGGGCGGAGAAGGGAGGACGGACAGGTCTGTACCCCTGAGCCGCTCGTTGGTCGCCGTCTCCTATGTGATCGAGGCGATCCTCCATTTCTTGGAGGCGCCTTAGGAGTACGCCATCGTCTTCTGGCTGGATTGTTGACGGGCGGGACACGCTGGCCTCGGCGTCCGACCCGGTTTGGGAATGGAAAGTTTCCTCCCTGGGGGCCCGTCGGAGAGCCCCAAGAATTTCTCTTCGGAAGTCCTGGAACTCCTTGTGAGTGACGGGGGCTCCCTCGACCCTGTTTGGTCGGTCTGAAGGTTGCCTTCCGATGCGGCTGAGTGCTGGCCTCCGTCCCTCGGGCTGTTGTCTTGAATGGTTCGGGGCCGGGTTGGAAGCGGCCCTTCCCCTGCTGCGGCTAACCTGTCGGTTGACGATTATCCCCCGTAGGTCAGGCTGGACTCGACGGGTGACGCTTTTTTGGGACCCCTGATGGGGAGCCTCGTGTTTGGAATTGCGTGACCCAGCGTTTGCAGTTGGTGGGGGTAAGTCCTGTCGGTTGACGGAGGAAGCAGCCCCCTTGCCTTTGGAGGCCATGAGGGTTCGGCTGTCGAGGTCCCTTGATGGTCGAACTTGGGTCGGCTTCTGAAGCAGGATTTCCACAGGCGGCGCCAACCTGATGCTGTTTGTTTCTGGGAGACGTGTGGATGCACCAGGTGTGAGTTCGGACTCGATTTGTATTGAAGGAGAATGCTGCTCGTCTGACGACCCTTGGCTGACCGGGCGGAACCTGTGAGAGGCTCGGAATGAGGTGGATGTCTGGGCTCGGATCAGAGGGTTCGGATCCGAGGTCTTGTGTACCTGCAGACGGTCCTGAAACACCGGGGTTTATCCCGGTGGCGGACCCTCCGACGATCTAGTCAGTCTCTGTGAGAGAGTAGCAATAACTAGGTAAATTTTAGTGGCAAAAGATTGGTTACCTCAAAAGGTGGGTGAGGGTCTAGTATTTATAGAGAATTCCAACCGGGTTTGGATCCGCTTGGGAGCCGGGTCTGAACCCGAAAGCCCATGGGCCTGACGTGGCAGAAGGCCCAGGGGGTTTAGGGCTGACGTGGCAGTACCAGGAGTGGTATAGGGCTGACGTGGCAAAGCCTTTGGTGGTATTTGTAGTTGACATGGCATCTTCATTCTACACCAGGGTGGGACGACGGCCCGGAGGGCTGTCGTGGATCGGAGTCCGAGGGCCATTGATGCTCGTCGGATACGAGGAGACCAGTTCTGCGGGGGTGAATTTGAGGTTTGGCGCCGACCCTGTAGTGGCTCGAGGCCGAGCCAGATTGTTGTTTTTCCCATCTTTGGAATGCGAGCTGTACTGGGCCCTGGTTGGGCCTCCAGGCCATTTTTACCCTACCACACTTATATATTGACTGTAGAAGCGAATAGATACCAATGTTAGATTTAGGGATAAGAATAAGCGAATAGATACCAATGTTAGATTTAGGGATAAGAATAAATAAATTATTGAGTTGAATTAACTGAGTACAATATGTTTCTTATATATAGGAAAGAAGGAAAGACTAAACCAATACATTATTCAATATGAGACTAAATTAATATTTATCATTTAACATCCCCTCTTAAACTCAAGTTGGTTCAAGTAACATGAGTTTTGGAATATTAATGATGTTCATGTGGCAGGGACTGCACACAGTGATGCACTTGGTGACGAAGCATGGCGTAGGGTAGGCGCTCAAGTAAATGGCGCATGAGACGACGCACTATGGCGTATGGACGATCCGACTCTTGGATCTTGAAAGGTATAGAACTAGGAAGTTGTAAAAGGAGTTGTGCACGGTAAATGGCGAACTGTGTTGGGATCTCACCCCTGAACCGAGAAGTAGTAGAAGTGGTGGCGCAAGGAAGTGGCGCATGTTGGGATCTCACCCCCAAACTGGGAAATAGTAGTAGTAAAGGAAGGAAGTAGTGTGTTGGTGGTGCACAATAGTGACGCATGTTGGGATCTCACCCTCGAACTGAGAAGTAGAAGAAATAGTAGTGATGGACGTCGGTGTTGTTGTTGTTGAAAAGGAGTTGAACGGGAGTTGTGGTAGCCGTCGAAGGTAGTGGGTGATGTTGACGTCGGGATCTGAGATGACGTCGGAAACTGGGTTGATGTCGAGAACTCCTCTCAAACTCACGATCGATCAACCAGTGTGAGTTTATTGACGAAGTAACAAAATCTCTCGAGATCGAGATGACTGTAGAAGCTTGAAGAACCTGCAAGAAAGAGAACTTTTTTTGTTGTTTTTTTTGTAACACAGAAACGGGTCGGGTTGCGGGCTTGGGTTCGGATAGGTAAGGGTTTCGAGTTTGGGTTTGGGTCCTTTTTTTGTTGGAAATGGGGATAGGGTAAACAAGTATGAGGGTTAGGGTTTAGAGTATTAGAGTTTAGGGTAAGAAAAAGTGATTTGGGTCGGGTTGACCTAAAGCAGCAAAGGAGGAAGAAGACTAGGGTTAGGGTTAATTGCGGCTAGGTTGAGTAGATGTGGGTTTCGGGTATCGGTTGAGGATTGATGTTGGGGACGTCCGGATTCGAGGTAGGGCGATAGGGAGGTCGAGATGTTAGGGATTTTGGGAGGTGATTTCGGAGGAGCTGAAGATGGTAGCTAGGGTTTGGGATTGTTGAGGAGGAGCCACTGTTTGGGTTTGAGCTGCTGCTTCTTCTTCTCCTTTGTTTTGTTGTTTTCGTTGGGTTTTGGGAAGAAAGATGGAGGATGACGGGATTTTAGGTTGTTGAGGAAGTGGTGATTCGGGGATTCGCCGGAGTCTGGGATTGGGAATGTTGCAGTAGTGGCCATGGCGGGAGTTGGAGTAGCAGCCATGGCGCTTTTTTGATGGGGTGTCAGGTTGAAGATGATGATGATGGTGTGTGGTTGTGGAGGTGAGTTGTTGCAGTTGGGGATTGGGGAGAGGTTACAGTCGAGTTCGCCAGAGTTGCTAGGGTTTCGGGAGAGGTAGGTGATGACGGCTAGGGTTTTGGATCTTGCTATTGTTGACTCTGGTGATGGTTGTTGATTGAGAGGGATTATGGTTGATTTGATTGAGAGAGGGATGTTGTCAACGGGAGGTGGAGTGATTCCAATGAAGGCGAGAACCACTCCACATAGTAGTAGATGCCTTGTAGGAGTATTGGCTGTGATATCATGTTAGATTTAGGGATAAGAATACATAATTTATTGAGTTGAATTAACTGAGTACAATGTCTCCTATATATAGGAGAGAAGGAAAGACTAAACCAATACATTATTCGATATGAGATTAAATTAATATCTATAATCTAACATGGTTAAATGTATTTTTTTTCCGAATTCTATCAAAATGGAGCACTATAACTAGCAGTAGATTACTAAAAAAGTGAAATTCGTAAATTTTCAAAATCAGCCAAATTCGGTGGATTATGATCTACAAAAATATACAATTTCACATATTCAGCGAAAATCGGTGGACTATAAACGCATAAAATTTGGCTAACAAGTAAAATATAGAAATTTTCGAAGTTGGTCAACTAAAAGTTAGAGAAAAAGGTGAAATGTACAATTTTTACAAAATCGTCCATCAACGGTGGTTTATTCAACCCATGAAAGTTGGCTAAATATGGTGGATTATAATCCTCAAGTGTTGGCTAAAATAGCAAATTCTTAACTGCTCAAATTCAAGCAAAATTGGTGTTATAGTTAGTTGAAAATGTGAAATTCAAAGATTATCAAAAATGGGCAAAAATTGGTGTGACTATCATGAAGAAGTTGGTTGAAGAAGGGTAATTCAGAATTTTAGAAGTTAGCAAAAAACTACGGATTATATCCCATAAGAGTCGGCTAAATAGTAATATTCATAATTTCTCGAATTTGACAAAAAACAGTCACATTGGCTAAAAACATGAAATTCACAATTTGGCTAAATAACCTACAAAATTTGGCTATAAACGTGAAATTCATAATTTTTCAAAAAGCGGCCAAAACAGCGAACTATAAGAGCATCCACAGTCGTGTGCTATTTATGCATAAAATGCATTTTATAGCAAACGACGAACTGCAGTCGTTTGCTATTTATGCATAAATTGCTACAGTAGATTGCTATATATGGCACAATATATAGCTATATGCATAATATAGAGACGAAACGTGATATTGCGTCCGACAAAAAAGAATAATTTTTTAATTCGTCAGACGCAACTTGAAGTTGCATCCGACGACTTTTTAAATAAAAAAAACATTTAATAAAAACTCTAGAGTCCCGGGCCTCCTTGGACGCAACATGATGTTGCGTCTAACGGAGGGGCCCACAAATAAAAAAAAACTTAAGTAACTTTTTTAATTAATAAAAAAATCAAAAAAAAATCATAAAAATTCGTCCGACGCAACTTGAAGTTCCGTCTGAATTTATATATATATTAAATTGGTAAAAAATACCAATTGACGACTGCAATGAATTGGCCAAATGCTATATGCATTTATGTATATTTGCATTTTTTAAACAATGACGACTGTGGATGCTCTCACCCATAAAAATCGGCTGAAAAGCTGATTTTTTTGTTTTTGTTTTTGAAATCATCTAAAAATGGTGGACAAGCCCATAACAGTTGTCTGGAAAAATTGAAAATTTAAAATTTTTGAAATCAGCTAAAAATTGTGAATTATAACCCGTAAATTTGGCTTAAAAAGCTGAAATTAATTTTTTCCTTCCAGAATTGGTAAGAAAGTGGGACAATAACCCAGCAAAATTGACTAGAAATTTGAAATATAGAATTTGCCAAAATAGTAAGATCCCCAAAATAATAAATAATTATTTTGTATGAAAACATTAATTAAATTTGTACATTCAAACTATATATTAAATATTATAAATTGTATATAGATTGTATTGTGAATTATATTGTAAATTGTTTGTAGATTGTAGGCATAAGTAGTTAATAGATTATTCATATTGTATATTAGTGTACACTAAGACATTTACATTTAATTAGGGTTAGCCATGATGGAAAAAAAAATTCTTGGAAAAAAATCCTACACTCCACTCACCTTACTTTTCTTGGCCAAGAACCGGCCACATCTCCCACCCCAACTCCACTTTTTTTTTCTTTCACTTAGCCATATAAAGAGTGAGATTATGAAGAAAACTTCCTTCTTCTTCATTTCATTCTCATTCAAAAATAAAAATAAAAATAAACCAAAACCAAGGAGAAAGAAGCATCCGAAACCCAACAAAGAACCAAAAAACCCTAATTTCCTCTCCAAAATTTCTCCTACTTCAAGTTATGATCTCCAAACAAATTCTCCTACAAACTTCTACTCATTTTCAACCTGGCCTAGCTAGATTTCGGCCACCATACAAGGATGCTCAAGGTTAAGTTTTTGGCTCATTTCTAGTCCAAAATTCTTCACAAATATTCATTCCTATGATTATTCCTAATATCATACTAAATTATTTTTAGGTTCTAAATTGAAGAAAGAAGCTAGGAATTAAAGTGAGTGTTCAACTCATATGAGAATGTGGGTGTTCTTCATCTTTTAATTATAAGGATTACATTTTTATGCATAAGAATGGTAGTAGAAGAGTAAAGATGGAATTTTTATGCTTGATAATGAAATAAAAATCATGTCTTTGGAGTAGTAGCTTGATTGTTGATGGTAGAATGTAAAGTTGTGATTTTTTTTAATGATGATTTTGTGTAGTAGATTGTTCATGTTAGTAAGTTTAGCTTATGTTAGTAAGTTTAGCTTATATTAGTAAGCTTTAGTCATGTTAGTAAGTAGTGATCATGTTAGTAAGTTAGTAAGATGTCATGTGAGAAAGGCTTATATTAGTAAGTAGAATTGATTATGTGAGTGAGTTAAAAAGTTTAAATGTGGACATTGATTATGTTAATTATCTCAAATGTAGACTTGACTCGTGTTAGTAATTGGAAGATCATGTTAGTAAACTAATTGTTGACTAATTATTCATGTAGTAAGCTAGTTCATATTAGTAAGTTAAAAATATAGACTTGATCATGGTTAGTTAGTAAGCAATTTGGTTTGTTAGTAAGCAACTTAATCTTGGTAGTAATCTTGAAGTGTAACTTGATTTTACTAAATGGAAGTATGAACTTTGCTATAGAATTATTGATGGAAGTTTTCCTATTTATGATAAGATGTATGTTGTTGTTTGGAGATCATGTTGAAATTATTAGTAGCTTGAAATTACAAGTAGTAGTAGCCTACCTTGTTAAGTAGAATGTGTTAGTAGTAATTGCCATGGGTGAAGTTGAAGTCATGCTTTTATTTTAAGAAAGTGAAGTAGGTGATCATGCTAGTAAATAAGTGAAGCGGTAGTAGTTAATCATGAAGTTAACCATGTTGCATTAGTATCTAGGCAGTTAAAATCGGTTTTTGGAACTAATCGGTCTAGGAACGATTAGTGATTAATCGATTGATCAGAAAATAATCGGGGATTAAATCGGAAAAATCGTTATATATATATATATATATATATATATATATATATATATATATATATAAGGGAAAAAGGGGTATGAGCAACTTGCTCATTTAGTAAATAAGCAATTGATGATGTGGTATACATGTGATTGGAAAAGCCTTAAAAGGGTTAGTTGTCTAATGTATCACATGCATGCCACATAATCAATTACTCATTTACTAAATGAGCAAGTTGCTCATGTCCCTTTTACCCTATATATAATAATAATAATAAAAGATATATCCTTATTATGTAGCAATCCTAAATCCTAACATAAAACTATTATGGAATTATCAAACAGGAAAATATAGTTATAGAGAAAAAGAAGAGTACTTGATTTGAGCTAAGATTAGATTCTGGATGTGGGTCGGATCGGGTTTGTTGGTCGGTTCCATCAAACAAAAACAATCGGGGAGGGCCAGCGCGAGCAACAAGAGGAGGTTGAGCAGATGCGGGTCGGGTCAAGTATGCGATGGCACAGGGGGAACGACGACGGGTCAGATTTGGGATTGCTCAAGGAAGAAGAAGAGAACCAGTTTGCATTTGAAGAGAATCAGTTTGGGTTTGGGTTTGCACGAGGAAGAAAAAGAGAGCGGCGACATATCGGATTTAGGTATGTGAGAGAACCATAAGGGGTTTGGATTTTGGATTTGTGTTTGGGCCGGATTGAGTCCAAATTATGCAAACAAGCATGAAAATTAGAGAATGTGTTTAATTGGTTAATCGGCCAGTTAACCACTAATCGGCCGATTATACCCGATTAAATCGCAAACTATTGAAATAGTATAAATCGCTTAAAAAATAATCGCTTAGCCTCCGATTAGCGATTAATCGGAGATTAATCGAGCGTAATCGGGGATTTTAACTGCTTAGATTAGTATTGTAGCTACTTGCTAATCATGTTGAACTCATTTAGTAGCTTAATGTTGTGGTTGTAGCTACTTGTTTTAGTAACTACTTGTTAAGAGTATTATCTTGATGATGAATTGCACATAGATGCAGAGATATAACATCTATTTTATGGCGATTGCCATTCTGATGAGTTATCCTTGTTGTTTGGCTATGAGCCGGATGTGGGTCAGCGTTGGGTACGCAGACGTGACCCAGTAACCCTAATTGTGTTGAGTGTAGAGTATGTTAACTCTAGATAGTATGTCTCGTGATTGTGAGGACATGCACTAGTTATAAGCATGTACTCATCCAGTCAAAAGGGACACGTGTTGTGGTTTCGTCTAGGACACATGCGGCGTGGTTTCGTCTAGGACGTGTGCGGCGTGATCTTGTCCTGGACACGTGCGGCAATGTTTCAACTGTAAATTCTGGGAATTAGTGATGAGAGCGTGATGCGAACATAGGTTGCAGGTCCTGTCGAAACTTAGGGGATAGACCCTTAAGCTTCCGTCTATATTCTTACCTGTCGGAACTTGGCGAAGCAGGTACGAGCCCTGTTGATTCGCCATATGTTCACGATAACTTGGTAGGATAGGAGTGGAAAAAGACCACTGGTTCTGACGGAGTGGGGAAAAACCACCAGACGTCTGCCATGGTGGACGGAGTGGAGGACCACCAGATGTCTGCAGAGGCGGAATAGACCGCAGCACTGCAACTCTACCAGTCGCTAGATTCATGTGAGGAGCAGGAAAGAGGACAAGAGTGAAGAGTATGATGCATAGTGAGGGATCGAAACCTATAATCTGGAGACTACTAACTCTTTGGAAAGTATGTTGTATGGGATGCATATATTTCCATTGAAGTTGTATTTGGGAAAGTATGTAATATAGGATACATACGTTTCCAAATGAATTGCATTAGAGTAAGTGCATTGTGTGCATTTAAAATTGTGCATTACACTCTAGGGCATAGCATACATTGACACTTGTGGTTTGACTTCATGTTTTTCTTTGTTGCATTTATTACTGTTTGCTTAAGATTGGAGATCGCGGGTTTCATTCGCATTGCGTCAGTTATATTTAACCGGCGTGCCCACAGTTGCCAGTTACAGGATTGTTGATCGAGGAGCTAAGGACTCGAGCTGCGTGGAACATTCAAGAGAGTATTGATGTAAACATAAGGTAATTCATTGTTAAGTTGTAAATTTATTGTAATTAGTGCATAAAAATGTTTTTAATTTTCTGTGATATTTTTGTGTTGTGTACTCATTTAAAGGAAAGATCCTGGTTGTGTCTCGAGTTCCTGGTATACAGAATTCGGGGCCCTACAAAAATCGGCCGGAATTGGTGTACTATAATCCACAAAACAGCGATTTTCTAAAGTTTCTTAAAATCTCCCTAAAACAATGAATTACAACGCATAAATGTTGGCTAAAACTTGGATTCAGATTTCTAGAAATCTGCCAAAAAGGTGCAGACTTGAAGCTGAATATTCATCCTCAAGAATGAAATACATTTACACACTTGGTTAACAATTCTAATGAAACATCAAATTCAAGAAATCTCAAACCATAAATATTTCATTCTAAGCCTGAAGTATATGTTTAAGCCAACAGATCCATGTATTATTGTTATCATTATTAATTTATTTATTTTGTCGTTTTAATTTTAAAACATGAGTTTGTATAGTTGGAGATGAAGCACAATTTTTTTTTTTTTTTCGACCTTGTTTTACGTATGGTATATGACTTTCCCAAATTGACTGGATCACACAATACATTGTGGAAGATCCAACTTTATATTGATGGACTCTTTGATCCGTATCTTATATTCCCACAGGACCTATTGCCAAATAGTTCATTCCCGCCTTCACGGGTTATCTTATGAGGCATGGATTCCTTTGCCCTCACTTTTCAACCTAACTCTAGAAGCTTATATTCGAAAAGACATTAATACTGCACAATTTCATGATATTTAATATTCCTCTGAAATAGGGGACATGCAACAGGATTTGCAGATTATCCTTTTGTGTTTCTATATGCCCAGTTTGCCATTGATTTTCTTTTCATTAGTCTGATGGTTCCACCACGCTTTCTGCAGGAGATTGCTCGAGACATTAGTTTCCATGGGTATGAGACTGGGAGTCTCAGAAAGTAAAGAAGTTATGGAGGAACTATCTAGGCTGGAAAACTGCAATCTGAAAGAGTAACACCGTGTACTAATTCAAGATGTATGACTCGCATAACAGTAGACTTAGAGCACCGTATATATGGAGTATACTTGTGTGTACTTGTGTATATTATCAACTACAGGTAACTGTGTAATCGTTCAAGTAGAACTGGTCGCTGGTTGCAAAGCCAATCTGTTTTTAATGTCCTTACTGCAGTACTAAGTTTGTTCTGGAATGACTTGACTCTATACTGTCCGAGTCATGCGAATAATGCTACTGTTATATTGTTACGAACTTGGTTCTAGGTTGTAGCCAGGTAACAAGTTGATATCTTCCATTTTTTACTCAGAAAACATGTAATCAATTATACAATATGGATGTACAGGTTAGTATCTCTTCGAGGGGACTCATGTCTTCCTATTTATGTCGAAAGGTCACCGTACTTTTAAAGGACAGTTTCTTGTCAAGCTGAATTTGAGATGCATGTCCGAGTGTTCTGCAACTTCCAATGTACCTTGAAAAGGGTTAGTGTGTGGATTTTGATTGCTCGAAGCTGTAAGATGGAGCTATTACAATTTAAGATATGCAGATAGATGATGATGAGCATTTAATTCTACTGCCACTAAAAGTCTAAAACTGCTGGTAATGTCATTATCTCTCTATAATCAAAACGAATTTAGACCTCATAATTTTTCTTCAGAATATGTACTGAAAAAAGGGTATGAGATGTGAAAGTCGTGTTTCTAAGTCAATGTCTGAGGATTGTTATGACGAAGTATGAAGCTCTTGCATTGTGAGGAATTGGTGCGGAAATAAATAAGACAACCGAATACTTAAAAAACGAAAAAGAATCCTTTTTTTGAATTAGTCTTGCCGGAATCCATCACCGTCCGTTCATCTCCGCCAATCTCATGGGAGCCGGAAGAGCATGAGATCGCACATTATTTTGCCGTAACATACAGATAGCGTAATACTAGAAATAATAATTCATGTAAATTAACAGGACCTTATTTTCTATGAGTGCACTCCCATAATTAATGTTATGCGACAGGCAGATTTGGTGGGTTATAGGCCATGGTTTTTGGGTGATTTTTAACAATTCTCATTTTAGGCGCTGCATAAAATTTATATGCGGACAGGTTCTGTACACTAATTTCTATACAGACTTTTGGAAGGCGCAGAGAGTATTGGATGTGGTCACGCGCGGTGAGAACAAGATAACTGTTCTCCGCTGTTCAGAGGCTCAAATTTTGGTTTTTTATTTTTTTTGAAGCGCCGAATGATGCGGTGAGCATAGGTAAACTCACCTCTTGGTACCTTGACCGCGGTAATCTGATCCTATAAACTGGGCCTACAGGGCCCATCGGGCTAAACAAGCGGACTCTGCCAATGGTTGTGGTCACTCGCGGTGAGAGCAAGGCAACTATTCTCCGCCATTCGTAGACTCAAAAACGGGATTTTGATTTTTTTTGAAGCTCTGAATGATGCGGTGACATTACGTAAATTCACCTGGAGGTTTTCTGACTCGAGTTTGAGAATATCTGTTTTTTGGGCCGATTGGGCCTGAAGATATCAATCAGCTGGGCTGGTCAGTGCTTAAAATTGAGAAAATCCGTGCTTATATATAGGATTACACTATCATGTAAATGTAATTAAGTGAACAATTAATTAATTTCTACTTTAGTATTTGAGCCTAGTATAGCATAAATTAACCCAAAAGTAACATGAATATTTAAGCAGTCGTTAGTAAAAAATAAAATTCGATAATTGCTGAAATCGTAAACGCAAATACCAGTTGTGCTATTTTCAGATGTTTGTAGCATGGATAGAGTATGTCAATAAGAGAGTATAGAAAAGGTCTCTCCACCTGATAACAGAACAAGCTTACGCAAAACATTTACGAGAATGAGATCAACGATACAATTACAGGGAAGCAGTATAAATGGAAACCACTATATGTACATATATGTTTTCCTTTCGTTGTACAGATGTATGAAGGCTTATGGCACTGTCTACCTTCCTATGTCGCTATGATATGACAAAAAAACATATTTTAGAGCTTGAAATTCCAATGAAAGCAAAGACTTGTTGAAATTGTTTCCAATCCCCTGCTGATGGCTTCTTAACACGGGCGGATTGTGAGACATTTAGTTCAGTCTCATCCTCTTATTCATGTTCATTCCGTTGTTGTCATCATCGCTACTACTGGCATCAAACCCCATTCCTCCAATCCCTGTATTCTGCATGGTTCCATCATCCAGTGAAGGCATTACCATTCCTTGTAGAATTTGTTGCACCAGGCTTTGAGATTCACTCGGGCCAGCTTCATCAGATAGTGGGGTACCATGCTGTGTTGGGTTGTGAGGCGATGGGGAAGGTGTAAGTGGTTGGAATGGCGAAGATGGGTTGGCAGGTGGACCATTATGGGGGCTGTTTGCTGTTCCAATGTGATGTTCTTGACGGAGGTTCAGGTAGTTTCCAGGAAGGAAGCCAGCGATGGTGACTGCTGGTGTGGTGGTCGAAGACGGAGCATTGACATAGTTATGCACACTTGAAATGCCATTGCCGCCACCAGCTAGTAGCACATTGGCAAGGAGAAAAGAGGCCTGATCAGTATGGTCTGAACTCTGGGGAATGGGTTGACACTCTCCTGGTCGTGAATGTTGAAGGTGAGGCACGGACGAAGAGGATGTTCTTATAGGGAAATTGACAAGGCTATCTGGAAAAATAGCAAGGACGTTTACAAATACATGTAAGAGAATGAATAATCCAGAGGGATATAAAGTATATGTTTCTGATCAACATACAGTAGGTTTAATCATAAAAAACAAGCAAAAAGACTGATGAAGATATTCATCACCGCAAACAGACTGAATACATTCCCTTAAAATTACAAGAAAAAAAACTTACCCCTGGGTCCAGTGTTTGTTTCTATGCTATAATCAATCAAATCCTTCATACTATTCATAACTTCTGAGATCTGCATATGAAAAACCCTCATATTATTCTCAAACAAAAAAGAGAGAAATCAGAAATCAAAGGGCAAAATGCATATAAACGACCAATGCCTAATAATAATGAGTAGTTGGCAGCATAGAACCATAAGGGAAAATGGCCAAATAGTATTTGTCCGCAAGTTTGAGCGAACAAACAAAACTATTGTCCTCCCTCTTTAATGTGATGGATCAAGTGAACTGTATATCACATAAAGGATATAAATTTTAAAGACGCAGGCTGAGCGAACAAACAAAACTATTGTCCTCCCTTTTTAAAGTGATGGATCAAGGGAACTGTATATCACATAAAGGATATAAATTTTAAAGACGCAGGCTGTAAATGCAGCTCAAATCTTGGTTCAGGCTCGGCTCATTCAATAACTAAACAAATCAGCCTTGAACATACTTTTATGTTCAATTAATTAAACAAACGGACATGAACAAACATTATTTCAGGTTGACTAGTTCAGAGCCTGATTGGGCTTGGACATTGAAGCTTGAGCTCGCTCGGTTAGGCCCTTCTTGGCTAGTTTCCACTGGAATTTTAAAAAAAGTTTGCTTCATTAACCCAGATTGTACCTACTGATCCATTTAAAGCTCCCGTACAAGATTGGTAAACTTTACTGGAAAATCATGTAAAAACTAACCAAGACGTGCCAATTCTATATAGCTGTCTTGCCGCATTGATTTCGGTCAAAATGAACAGCAAAACTGACTCATCCATCAATGACGTGGGTACCATATATTGCCTTTCCTCCTAGCTTCGCTCCTTCTGCCTTTGCTATTATAAACCAAACTCCCATCATGTCAGATGTTCTAAAGCTGTGATAGCAAATCATTTTATTAGCAGATTAGGTGAAATTCCGAATTTCATTCTTTAGACCTGATATTCTGGGCTATATAATCCACCGTTATTTGTTGATTTTAAGAAGTTTTGCATTTCCCTGTTTTTCACCAGATTTTGTGCGTTGGTCCACCGTTTTCGGTTGATTAGTGTAAAAATTCCGAATTTCACCATTCTTACAAGATTTTATTAGAGCTACAGTCCACCGTCTTTGGAAATTTTGGTTGGCTTCCGAATTTCACTATTTTGTCTAGATTTTGTGGGCTATATCCACCGTTTTTGTTGAATTTGGAGAAATTCTCAATTTCACTGTTTTGACAAGATTTTTAGGGCTAGCCCATCGTTTTGGCCAGATGTTGTGAGCCACAAGCCACCATTTTTTGCACATTTGATGAGATACCGAATTTCACTATTTATGCCAAATTTTGAGGGCTATAGCCTAGTGTAGAGTCAATTTTGTGAAATTTCGTATTTCGCTGTTTTGGCCAAATTTTGTGTACTAGTCCAATTTTCCTGCTGATTTGGTGAACATTCCGAAATTAACTATTTTACCTAGATTATGTGGGCTAGTCCACAGCTATTTGGCTGATTTGGAGAAAATTTTAAATTTCACTATTTTGCATTATTTTGTGCGCTATCATCCCACCGTTTTAGCTTATTTGAGATATTATGCATTTCACTAATTTGGCTAAATTTTGTTGAAGTCCACCTTTTTTGGCTGATTTGGGGAAAATTGAAATTTCACTATTTTTGCCATATTTTGTGATCTAAAGTCCCCCTTGAGCCGATTTGGTTGAGTTTTCAAATTTCACAATTTAGGCCGGGTTTTGTGGGTTATAGTGCACTATTTTTTTGCTGATTGAGGAAGATTCTGAAAGTTACAATTTTAGCCATTTATGATATAGTCCATCGTTTTTGGCCAATTTGGTGAAATTTTGCATGTCACTACTTTCGCCAAAATTAGTGGGCTATGGTCTACCATTTTTGGCTTTTTTAATGAAATTTTATATTTCACTATTTTGGACAGATTTTTTGGACTCAAGTCCATCGTTTTCAGCTAATTTGGTGAAAATTCCAAATCACTTTTCCCCCAAATTTGTTAGCTATAGTCCCCACTATATTTTCAATGTTTAAGAAACTTCCAGATTTCACTATTTTAGCCAAATTTTGTTGGCTATATTGTGAAATTATGCATTTCACCATGTTACACCATTTTCGGCTGATTTGGTAAAGATCTCAAATTTCATAATATTGGCCATATTTTGTTAGCTATAATCTACCGTTCTTTTGACCGATTTGGTGAAATTCAGCAGTTCACTGTGTTGGCCAAATTTTGTTGGCTATAGTTCACTATGCGGCGGATTTGGAGAATTTGCATTTCGCTATGTCGGCTAGATTTTGGGGGTTATAATCCACTGTTTTTGGTTGATCTTGAAAAATTATGCATTTCATTATTTTAGGCCGATTTGGTGAAAATTTTCATATCATTATTTTGGCCAAAATTTATGCGCTACAGTCCACCGTTTCGGCTGATTTGGTAAAAAAAAATTGAATTTCACTATTTTAGCCAGATTTTGTGAACTAGACCACAGTTTTTTTCTTTTCTAATTTGGCAAGATTCTGAATTTCATTATTTTGGCCAGATTTTGTTGGCCATAGTCAATTGTTTTTTGCCTACTTTGAGAAATTCTACACCACTATTTTGGCCAGATTTTGTTAGCTATAATCCACCATTTTCGTTTAATTTGGTGAACATTCCGAATTTTACAATTTTGGCCAAATTTTGAGCATTTTTGGCCTATTTGGTGTGATTCCGAGTTTCACTATTTAGGCCAGATTTTGTGGGATATTCCACTACTACATCTGATTTTGTGATGGTTCCGAAAACAATTTTGAGCAAGGCAACCGCTTTTTGCCAATGTGATGTGAATTCAAATTTCATAAATCTGCTAGATTTCCTGGGCTCTAGGATCAATGTTCTGGATGATTTTGAGAAATTACAGTTTTGGCCAAATGATATAGTCTACCTTTTTTTTGATTTAGTGAAACCACCGTTTTAGGCTGATTCGGTGATTTCACTCTTCCGGCCAAATTTTCTGGGATATAATACACCTTATTTTGTTGAGAAATTCCAAATTTCACTGTTTTGGCAATGTTGGTGAAATTCGGAATTTCACAATTTAGGTAGATTTTGTGGGCTACTCCATCGTTTTCGGCAGATTCGGTGAAAGTTCTGAATTTCACTTTTTTTGAGCAAATTTTGTAAGGTGAAGTCCCACCATTTTTTTTGTCTAATTAACGAAATTTCAAATTTAAGTATTAGGACAAATAATGTGGTTATAGTCCACCATTTTCGGCTAATTTGGAGAAAATTATGAATATCACTATTTAGGCCAAAATTTATGAGCTACAATCCCTCATTCTGAATGATTTTGAGGAATTCCGCAATTCGTTGTATTTGTCAGATTTGGTGGCCTAGTCCACTGTTTTTAGTGAATTTGTGAAAATCCCAGATTTCACGATTTGGTGAGGTTTATAATTTTACTATTTAGGCCAGATTTAATGTATTTTAGCATTTTTTGGCAGAATTGTGATAATTCTGAATTTCACTATTTGTGAGCTATAGTCCACAATTTTTGCCGATTTGGTGAGATTCAGAATCGTACTATTTAGGCCAGATTTTGTGAGGCTATATACTCCACTATTTTTAGCTGATTTTGTGAAAATACAGAATTTAACGATTTTGGTTAGATTTTGAATGATTTGGGCCAAATTTTACGTGCTTATAGTCCCTCATTTTGACAAATTTTGAGAAATTTGAATTTCTGGCTAGATTTTAGAAGCTACAGTCCATAGTTTTTGACCAATTTGGATTTTAGAAGCTATAGTCCATAGTTTTTGACCAATTTGGTGAAATTATGTATTTCACTGTTTTTATCAGATTTGCAGGGCTATAGTCCACCGTTATTGCTTGATTTGGTAGAAAAAATGAAATTCATTATTTAGGTCATTTTCAGGGCTATAGTGGACCGTTTTCAGCTGAGTTTGTGAAAAAAAAACCAAATTTCATGATTTTAAACAGATTTGTTGAGCTAAAGTCCAATGTTTTGAGGTTGATTTGGTTAGATTCATAATTTCACTAATTATGCCATATTTTGTGGGCAATAGTACTTCATTTTGGCTAATTTTGAGAAACTGTGTATTTCAGTGCTTGGCCCGATTTTGTGAGCAAATCCATTTTTCAGTGATTTTGTGAAAATTCTGAATTTCAAGATTTTAGTCAGATTTTGTGAGTTGAATTCGTCCGTTTTTTTTGGATTTGGTGAGATTCTGAATTTTGTGAGTTGAATTCTACATTTCATTATTTTGGCAAATTTTGGTGGATATATAGTTACTCTTTTTGGCTGATTTGATAAATTTTGCATTTCAATATTTTGTAGGAACAATTTTCGTCTAATTTGGTGACAATTCTGAATTTCACAATTTTTGGAGCTATAGTCCACTGTTTTAGATAAGTTTGGTAAAATTTCAAATTTCACTATTTATGCTAGATTTTGTGCGGTACATTCCACCGTTTTCGTCAGATTTGGTGATAATCCCGAACTTCGCTGTTTTGTAAGATTTTGTGCGGTATATTCCACCGTTTTTGTCTGCTTTGGTGAGATTCCCAATTTTACAATTTAGGCAAGATTTTTTGGGTTATAGTCCACTATTTTTACTGATTTTGATAAATTCAACATTTCACTATTTTGGACACCATTTTTTGTAGATTTTCAGAAATTATGCATTGCACTATTTTGACCAGATTTTGTCACCTATGATTCCACCAAAATTTTGCCGATTTGGTGAGATTCCGAATTTCACTTTTCAAGCCAGATTTTGTGAGCTACAAGTCCACTGTGTTCACTGATTTTAAAAAATTGTCGATTGCACTGTCTTTCCCAAATTTTATGGGCTATATAGTACACTGTTTTTTATCACTTTCATGTGATTTCGTATTTTACAGTTTTGGCCTCATTTTGTGGGATATAGTCCACAGTTTCCAATTGTTTTCGTGAAATTTTGTATTTAACTGTTTTAACCTCATTTGTGGGCTATAGTGCAATGTTTTCAATCACATTCATGAGATTTCGTATTACTATTTTAGCCTCGTTTTTTGGGTTATAGTCCACAGTTTCTGGCCGTTTTCCTGAAATTTTGTATTTGACTGTTTTAGCCTCATTTGTGGGCTATACAGTCCATAGTTTTCGATCACTTTCGTGAGAATTTTTATTTTCCTCATTTTGTGGGCAATAGTACAATGTTTTCGATCACTTTCATAAGATTTCGTATTTTACTTTTTTGGCCTAATTTTGTGGGTTATATAGTTTACAATTTCCGGACGTTTTAGTGAAATTTTGTATTTTTGACTGTTTGAACCTCATTTGTGGACTATATTCCACAGTTTTCAGCAACTTTCGGGAGATTTTTTATCTCCATCTTTTGTGGGCTATAGTACACTGTATTCAATCACTTTCGTGAGATTTCGTATGTTACTATTTTGACCTCGTTTTGTGGGTGTAGTCCATTGTTTCTGGCCGTTTTCGTGAAATTTTGTATTTGACAGTTTTAGCCTCGTTTGTGGGCTATAATCCACAGTTTTCGATCACTTTCGTGAGAATTTTTATTTCCCACATTTTGTGGGCTATAGTACACTGTTTCGATCACTTTCATGAGATTTCGTATTTTACTGTTTTGGCCCGATTTTGTGGATTATAGTCCACAGTTTCCAGCCACTTTCGTAAGTTTTTTTATTTCCCTCATTTTGTGGGCTATATAGTACATTATTTTCGATCACTTTCATGAGATTTCGTATTTTACTGTTTTGACCTCATTTGTGGGTTATAGTCCACAGTTTCTGGCCATTTTCGTGAAAACTTTTAGCCTTGTTTGTGGGCTATAGTCCACAGTTTTCGACCACTTTTATGAGATTTTTTATTTCCTTGATTTTGTGGGCTATAGTACACTGTTTTCAATCACTTTAATGAGATTTCGTGTTTTACTGTTTTGGCCTCGTTTTGTGGGTTATAGTCCACAGTTTCCGACCGTTTTCTTGAAATTTTGTATTTGACTGTTTTAGCCTCATTTGTGGGCTATAATCTACAGTTTTCGGCCACTTTCGTGAGATACATTATCTCCCAATATAGTACTCTTTTTGATCACTTTCGTGAAATTTCGTATTTTACTGTTTTGGCCTCATTTTGTGGGGTTATAGTCCACAGTTTCTAACCGTTTTCGTGAAATTTTGTATTTGATTGTTTTAGCCTAATTTGTGGGCTATAATCCATTATTTTCGATCACTTTCGTGAGAATTTTTATTTCGCACATTTTGCGGGCTATAGTACACTGTTTTCGACAACTTTAATGAGTTTTCGTATTTTACTGTTTTTGTCCTTGTTTTGTGGGTTATAATCCACAGTTTCTGGCTGTTTTCGTGAAATTTTGTATTTGATTGTTTTAGCCTAATTTGTGGGCTATAGTCCACCTTTTCGATCACTTTCGTGAGAATTTTGATTTCCCACATTTTGTGGGCTATAGTACATTGTTTTCGATCACTTTAATGAATTTTCGTATTTGACTGTTTAGCCTTGTTTGGTGAGTTATAGTCCACAATTTCTGTCCGTTTTCATGAAAATTTGTATTTGACTGTTTTAGCCTCATTTGTGGGCTATAGTCCACAGTTTTTGATTACTTTCGTGAGAAAATTTTTCCCCTCATTTTGTGGGTTATAGTACAATGTTTTCGATCATTTTCATGAGATTTCGTATTTTACTGTTTTGGCCTCATTTTGTGGGTTATATAGTCTACAGTTTCCGGCCGTTTTCGTGAAATTTTGTATTTGATTGTTTTATCCTCATTTTTGGGCTTTATTCCATAGTTTTCGGCCACTTTCAGGAAATTTTTAATCTCCCGCTTTTTGTGGGCTAGTACACTGTTTTCGATCACTTTCATTAGATTTCGTATTTTACTGTTTTGGCCTCGTTTTGGGAAAATAGCCCACTGAATCTGGCCGTTTTCGTGAAATTTTGTATTTGACTGCTTTAGCCTCATTTGTGGGCTATAGTCCACAGTTTTCGGCCACTTTCGTGAGAGTTTTTTATCTCCCTCTTTTTGTGGGCTATAATACACTGTTTTTTTTCACTTTCATGAAATTTCGTATATCACTATTTTGGCCCCATTTTGTGGGTTATAATAGTCCACAGTTTCCGGCCGTTTTCATGAAATTTTGAATTTACCTGTTTTAGCCCCATTTGTGGGCTAGTCCACAATTTTCGGCCACTTTCGAGAGATTTTTTATCTCCCACTTTTTGTGGGCTATAATACACTATTTTCGATCACTTTCATTAGATTTCGTATTTTACTAGTTTGGCCTCGTTTTGTGGGTTATAAGCCACAGTTTTTGTCGTTTTCGTGAAATTTTGTATTTGACTGTTTTAGCCTCATTTGTGGGCTGAGACTACAGTCCACAGTTTTCGATTACTTTCGTGAGAATTTTTATTTCTCTCATTTTGTGGGATATAGTACAATGTTTTCGATCACTTTCATGAGATTTTGTATTTTACTGTTTTGGCCTCATTTTGTTGGTTTCCGGCCGTTTTCGTGAAATTTTGTATTTGACTATTTTATCCTAATTTGTGGGCTATAGTCCACAGTTTTCGATCACTTTCGTGGGAATTTTTTTCCTCATTTTTCTGGGCAACAGTACAATGTTTTCGATCACTTTCATGACATTTCGTATTTTACTGTTTTGGCCGTATTTTCTGGATTATAGTCCACCGTTTCCGGTTGTTTTTTGTAAAATTTTGTATGACTGTTTTAGCCTCATTTGTGGGCTATAGTCCACAGTTTTCGACCACTTTCGTAAGATTTTTTATTTCCCTCATTCTATGGTCTATAGTGCACTGTTTTCGAAATTTAATGAAATTTCGTATTTTACTGTTTTGGCCTCATTTTGTGGAAATAACCCACTGAATCTGGCCGTTTTTGTGAAATTTTGTATTTTACCGTTTGTCTCATTTCTGGGCTATATTCCCACAGTTTTCGTCCACTTTCGTGAGATTTTTTATCTCCCACTTTGTGTGGGCTATAGTGCACTGTTTTCGATCAGTTTCGTGAGATTTCGTATTGTACTATTTTGGCCTCGTTTTGTGGAAATAGCCCACTGAATCTGGCCGTTTTCGTGAAATTTTGTATTTTACTGTTTTAGTCTCATTTGTGGACTATAGTCCACAGTTTTTATTATCATAATAGGTTGGCCTAGGCCTTCCCCAAGTTTCATTAAAAAGTTTTTAACAAAACCCAAAACACAGAGTAACAGACAATGATGTTCATGTATCCCACAAGCGGGCCATGATGGTCATTCCCTGTTAGAAACTGAGTCCCACCACCTTACATGGTATTGACCCACCCAACAGAAACACAAAAATACATCTCCTGATACAAGAAACCAAAATGCATGATCAAATAGCCATCCAACTACATGAGCTGAACACCAAAAGCCGCAAAGGTGCATGTTCGTCACGGTTCTTTCCCATGCAATCACCTCTCTTGTGGTGTACCCTCCCTTTCCTGTGATACAGCCGGCTGGGCGGCATTGTCCATGTACATGCCCCTGATCTTCTTCGATTGTTCTTCACCTGCCGAATTAGACCAGAATAAGATAACAGCAATAATCTTGGAAAGCAACTGTGGATGCATGATGTGTCTGTGAGCTAATCTAAAAATTCTATTGTTCCGCTCTAACCATAAGCCCCAGCATATAGCCGCTACCCCAATATCCCAAATATCAAAATAACTGCTGTGAATGTTACCCTCTTTCCATTCCCCCCAAGCATCATTAATCGTTTGTGGCCCTGGCCCTGGGCTACCAATCGTTTGTGGCCCTTTTTCCGCCTCCCGCTGAATTTTGTCTTGATGATCATTCCCTGTTGGCTTCCAATACTTAAGGTATTGAATAAGTTCGTGTTTTTGTCTTCTTGCTTCGCTGGTTAATCTCCCTGTGAGTCTTGGTCTCCATTCCCCATTCCTCCAATTTCTAGCCACCCGGTCATATTTATTAGAAGCAAATTTGTATGTTTCTGAAAATCTTCTCTTTAGGTTAAGCGCTCCGCACCATTTGTCCTTCCAAAAACACGTAGTAGCCCCATTGCCAATGGTGAAGGTAGCCTCCGAGATGAAAATGTCTCTCGTATGAGATACCCCCCTCCAGAACCCGGATGTTGAATCCTGGTTTTTTTGTTTCTGGTGCATGCAACCATTCTTCAAATAAGACGCCTTTATAAGCTGACCCCATTTTGTCTTAGTCTTCACTTTTAGTTTCCACCACCATTTGCATAGTAGTGCTTGGTTCATCTGGCGAATATTGATCACCCCAGTCCACCCAACTCTTTTCGTCTGCAGACAATGTCCCATTTGATTAAGTTGTTGCCTCTCCCTTCTGCCCACCCATGCCATAGAAATCGTCTTCTAAGTCTATCGATTTTTTTTACACCCAGACCGAAATTTCATAAAAAGACAAAATAAAGCGGTATCAAGCTCACCACCGAGTTAAGTAAAGTCAGGCGTCCCCCTAAGGACAGCATTTGACCTTTCCACCCCTCTAATCTGTTGGCAATTTTCTGAACGAGGTCATACCAATCCAGGCTTCTGATCTTCCCGGTTCCGATAGGCAATCCGAGGTACTTAATAGGCAGTTGCTGGATCGGACAGTTAAGGATGTTGGCTATGGTGGCCCCCCCTCCCCGGCGTCCCCCAAGAAGGTGATGGAACTTTTTGTGGAAGTTGACCTTAAGTCCTGACCATTCTTCAAATAAATACAAACCCCACTTCAAAAAAGTAGCCTGCGTAATGTCGCACTCACCGAAAATCAAAGTATCATCCGAATACTGTACGTTCAAAATCGCAGATATCCCCCTTCTCAAACCAAGACCATTAATCAGGCCTTGTGCTCTGTATGCGTGAAGCATTCTATGAAGCCCGTCCCCTACCAAAGTAAACAACAATGGTGATAGAGGGTCTCCCTGTCTAAGATCCCGTCTACATCTGATTTCCTTGCCCGACACCTCGTTCACAAGCACGTTGACCTTGGACGTTGTCAGCCACGTATTGATCCATCCAACCCACCTCCTTCCGAACCCTCTTCTCTGAAGGATCTCCAATAAGCATTTCCATTCTACCTTGTCGTATGCTTTCTCAAAGTCTAATTTAAGCATGAAACCCGACTTCGTATGCCTCATCGTGTCTTGTATAACCTCCTGGACTAATGCCACTCCTTCAAAGATATCTCTCCCGACAATAAAACCAGTTTGATAATCTACTATGATGTCCCCGATGATTCGTCCCAGCCTATTTGCTAGCACCTTCGTGATGATTTTCACAGAGCAATTAATCAAACCGATAGGCCTAAAATTATTGGCCTCCCTCGCCACTTGTTTCTTAGGAACAAGGCACACATGAGCGTAGTTTAGTCTCTCCAGATTCAAACTACCTTCATAGAACGCATTCATGACATCCATGATGTCAAGTTTGACAATATCCCAAAATTCTTTGTAGAAAAAAATAGGAAACCCATCTGGCCCGGGAGCCTTATCCTGTCCCAAACCCCACACATCTCCCTTCACTTCCTCCATAGAGAATGGGTCTTGTAGCGCCTTAACTTTCAGTCTTGTATCTCCTTGCAATTCCTCCCAAAGATTCTCAGTTGACTCTGTCTGACCATCTCTATTTTGGCCGAATAATTCCTTGAATTTAAAATCAACATGGTTCACGATCTGCTTCTCGTCTGATACTGCTACACCATCGATATCCAGTGAGTGGATATAGTTATTTCTTCGTCTCATACTTGCTATCTTGCGGAAGTATTTGGTATTCGCATCCACTTCTTTCAGCCACTTTACCCTGGAGCGCTGCCGCCACATAATCTCCTCATTGACGTAGGCTTCTTGAATATCTTGCCTACATGCCGTTAGTCTTTGAAACTGGTTGTCTTCCAGTTGACCCACTTCCTCCTGTCTTTCAAGCGCCTCAATCTCGTTAAGGATATCAACTTTTCTTGTTAAGATATTTCCGAACGCAACCTTATTCTATGTTCTAAGCCTTCTTCTAAGAGACGAAAGTTTTTTGTTTAATATGGCGGCCGGTTCAACCATTCCGTGCCCTTCTTCCCAGCATGTCTTGACCAATTCGTGGCATTCCTGGTTGTTCAGCCACATTTTTTCAAACCGAAAGATTCTCCGTCTTCTGCTTCCCTCCTCACCCGTACCAATCATGATTGGGGCGTGATCCGACGTATTGCGCATCACGATTTAGCCATACCCAATGGGAATTTCGTTTCCTACTCCGTGAACACAAGAATCCTGTCAAGCTTAGCCAGCGTCGGCTCCCTATGATGGTTGGACCAGGTAAACCGTCGGTCGTTAATAGGGATATCCATCAACCTTAGGCTAGAAATAAGGAGTTTGAAATTCCTCATATCGTGCACATTGCCTATGCCTCCACTCCTTTCATACGCGTGCTGGACGATGTTGAAGTCCCCGCCCACTACCCACGGTAAGCTCCACCTTCCCCTGATATGTAAGAGCTCCTCCCAAAACTCTTGTCTTAGGTTCCTCTCATTTGGGCCATACACCGCTGTAATTGTTTGCAGCCACCCGTCCTGCCTTCTTCTGACCACAACCGAAACCGTGTAGTTCCCCACCCAGTCATCCAATACGTCAAATTTACTTGTATTGACCCCCACCATAATCCCCCCCGACGCTCCTATAGCGTCCCTAACCCTCCATACCTGGATATGGTCTAGCATTAGACCCCTGATAACCATGTCTGTTGGTTGAGAAATTTTAGTCTCTTCCAAACATGCAATATCAATATTGTATCTCCTAATAACACCCCTACCATCCTACGCTTGGCAGCCTTGTCAAGC
Source organism: Hemerocallis citrina (assembly GCA_017893485.1). Taxonomy (NCBI): domain Eukaryota; kingdom Viridiplantae; phylum Streptophyta; class Magnoliopsida; order Asparagales; family Asphodelaceae; genus Hemerocallis; species Hemerocallis citrina. The sequence goes on from CM030368.1 coordinate 215,063,556, forward strand.
CCTCTAACATTCCAGAATATGGTGTTACACATAAACACTACTGGCCCCCCTTGTTCCTGCAGAGTTGAATCCAACTCTACCAGGTTGGGGGACACGCAGTTGACGTCCCCCCCCCCCTCTAAGACCCTTTGAACGTTAGTAATATTCTCCAATTCCCTACCCCGGAATACGTCAACAATATTTGTGTGAACGTTATGATGCAACTTTAAACCATAAACGTGTGCAAGTTGAATTAACAAGCAGTCAGGGATCAACCCAAAAACAAAAATATTAGGATTTGTACCTGCGATATTTTCATAGCCTTTTCGTTTACCCACTCTTTGGTAAATTTCTTTGACTGTCATCGGCTTCTCCCCTTTGTACCGCTGCCTGATGCTTCTTCTGGAACCTTCCTTAGCCTTAACCTGTTTTAACTTCTTACCAGTCTCAACCACTGCAGACTCTTTACCTAGAGCGATCGTCTCTTTCTCATCTCCCGATTCAGGCTCCTTTGACTTGTGAGAGTCCGAATCCGATTATGAAGATTCCTCTGATGAGATTTTTTTGTTAGTAGCCCACTTGCCCAACATAGCCTTCATCATCTTTTTAACCTCGCGTTCCACTCTTTTGTCGACCTCCTGTTGCAGAATCTCATCAAACTGAGATCTCTCCTCCTCAGTACCCTCCGCTACTTGACTCACTGCAGCAAGCTTTGAGTACTTCATTGCCTCGGACACTTTAGCAGACCCTTCATCGAGCCCTTGATTCCCGCTTCTAATGTTCACCTCTCCCTATTGAATATCCCGAGCCAAGTTAGACAGGCCCAAACCGAAAGTAATATTCTGGTCCACGCCCAAGTTACACTGGCCTAGCTGGCCCAAGCCCATGACAGGAACGTTGTTCTGGCCCAAAGCAACCTTCTGGCCCATAGCAGGGACACCCAACGTATACTGCTGGTCCACCCCTACCCCAGTACTTGAAGATTCCCCCAAAAATTCTTTCCCTCCCATCTCACTTGTGACACGCGCATCAGAAGAACCCATCCCTTTAATGTACTCTGCAGTACACCTATCGACAGGATGCACCGAACCATCGATAGGTCGCGCCGAACCATCACAGCTAGTCGTCTTGGGCCCCACAATCGCTACAGTTTCGCACAGCGCCTCTAGGAAAAGAGAAGGACTAGCAGAGTAGTCCCCTCGCAGTTTCGACGCCTCAACCGATCTGACAGGGATTGTACGACAGGCTTGGATGATTTTGGTTTGTTTTCCGAACGAGAATTCCCCCGCCTAAGGCTCCTTTTTGTCGTTGTTGGATATCAGAATCGTAGAATTCACAAGCACCGGTTCCCTAGTCGCAACCGGTTCAGTTAGCCCATCGACTTCAACAACCATAGCTTTCTTCACTGTCGTGATCTGAGCCCACTCCCTCGTCTTACGAACATAGCTCTCTTCCCCGAACAATTTCTTGTTCACCGACATCCTGAGACACCTCCGCCCCCTCCGCCGAGCTGTCATCCTCGACCACAACTCCGACCAGGAAAGTTTTGTTCTCCACCATTGCTTTGATATACTTCGAGAGCTTTGCATTACCCTGGGGATCAAACCTAACTCTCGCAGCTCCTCGCTTCCTCTCCGTAGCCATGTCCAGTTCAAGGACAACTCCATAACGCCTCAATAGGTCCTGGAATCCACCAAGCTCCCAGCAGTGAATCGGGAATCCCGAAAGAGTAACCCAAGTCCCCTTGCCGCCACCGTTGGAGACATCACCTTCATCCCCCGTCCAAGGTGAGATCGATATATATACCATATCTTCTGCCAATAATCTTAAGTTCATTACGACGCACAAGCGCCGCCATCCCTTCGGCGGATGGGAAATCCGCCACCCAAAAATCATTAATCTTATGCATATCCCAAGTCGACGATTGAAAGAGTCGGATAAGTGTCAAAGGCCCATGGCCCATAACGATTTCCTCCGTCGACGGCCAACCTCTGACAGCTCGAATAACGCCCAACTTGCCTTTAAGAGTCTCGCGATTCTCCATCACAATCCCCGTCACCGTCACCACAGCGGTGTGATTGTCGAAAGGCCTAGCCTCCGGTCGTGTGACGATCCCCTGCCGTTCTCACCTCTTATCCCCTCTCACGGCACAATTGTTCACCTTTGACCAGTCGACTTGCATTCAAAGCAAACGAACACGCCATAGGGGCACTCCTCCTTCCGACGCTGATCTCCGCAGAAGATGCAAGTTGATTCTCTATTCTTATTCATCGCTACATGGGTCTTTAAAGATGATTTTGACCTGTAAATCTCCCGGCCTTCCTCCTCGACATTAACCTCTTGCCGTGCCTCCTCTGCCCTCCTACGCACTTCCCGAAGGGCGGATAGGAGTTCCAGTTCAGAGAAGTTAGTCGGCGACTTAGGTGATCGCGACTTAGAAATGGCGAGTGGAACCTGAGTTTGCAAAGTGGTAGCTAGTGAAAACCCTGCCGGAGAACGCTGCTACCCCACGACCGCAGGCGCCATCCCCGTCACCCTGGGGCTGGCCACCTTGTCGGGGGTTCTGATGGATGTCTGAGGGCACTTTGCTCCTAAGGCCAATCTCGGTGATCGGTTACCAGAGGTATGAGTGTGATGACGTGAAGAAACCGGAGTCCTAGCGCAGAAACTGCGCTGCCCTTTTTTGAAACTTTCCCCATAGGTGGACGCATGGCATCTTTCCTAGGGATCTCTCCCTGCGGCTGTCGCGACGACTGTCTCCCCTATCCTGACGATGAACGTGTCTGCCACAAGGGTTGTGACGCTCCTTGTCGCTGCTGCGCTCTCTAGGTGCCCATCCGCGCTTTCGCCCATGGTCGAACTTAGGCATCCCCCGCACCTAGAGGGAAAGACGTAGGAGAAGAAACTGAAGAGAAGGGTAGGAATCAGGTTAAGAAGGTGAGGCAAGTGTTGGGGAAGAAGTGAAAGAGGAGCAAATATGGGCGAATGTGTCTGAAGAGGAAGAAGAGGTTGAAAAGGCAGGAGAGATGAGCGGGTGAGAGGGGAGGAGAAGAAAGACGTAAAGGGAAAGGGAGGTGGAGGTGGTGGCTCAGGGAGAAGCTAGGGTTTGGGGGAGCATTTTTTGAAAGTTTTTTAGAAGCTATGGCTATAGTCCACAGTTTTCGATCACTTTCGTGAGAATTTTTATTTCCCACATTTTGTGGGCAATAGTACATTGTTTTCGATCACTTTCATGAGATTTCGTATTTTACTAATTTGGCCACATTTTATGGGTTATAATCCTCAGTTTTCGACCGTTTTCATGAAATTTTGTATTTTAGCCTCATTTGTGGCCTATGGTCTGCAGTTTTCGGCCACTTTCGTGAGATCTTTTATTTTCCTCATTTTGTGGACTATAGTACACTGTTTTCGATCACTTTAACGAGATTTCGTATTTTACTGTTTTGGCCCCATTTTGTGGGTTATACGCCACAATTTCCGTCCGTTTTCGTGAAATTTTGTATTTGACTAATTTAGCCTAATTTTTGGGCTATAGTCCACAGTTTTCGGTCACTTTCGTGATATTTATTATCTCCCTCTTCTTGTGGGCAATAGTACTCTTTTCGATCACATTCGTGAGATTTCGTATTTTACTGTTTTGGCCTCGTTTTGTAGGTAATAGTCCACAGTGTCCGATCGTTTTCTTGAAATTTTGCATTTGACTGTTTCAGCCTCATGTGTGGGCTATAGCCACTATTTTCGATCACTTTCGTGAGAATTTTTATTTCCCACATTTTGTGGGCTATAATACACTGTTTTCGATCACTTTCATCAGATTTCGTATTTTACTGTTTTGGCCTCGATTTGTAAGGTTCAGTACACAGTTTCCGGCCATTTTCTTGAAATTTTGTATGACTGTTTAGGCCTCATTTTGTGGGCTATAGTCCACAGTTTTCGTCCACTTTCGTGAAATTTTTATTTCCCTCATTTTGTGGGCTATAGTACAATGTTTTCAATCACTTTAATGAGATTTCCTATTTTACTATTTTGGCATGGTTTTGTGGGTTATAGTCCACAGTTTCTGGCCGTTTTCGTGAAATTTTGTATTGGACTGTTTTGGCCTCATTAGTGGGCTATATAGTCCACAATTTTCGTTCACTTTCATGAGAATTTTTATTTTCCACATTTTGTATTCGATTGTTTTGGCCTCATTAGTGGGCTATATAGTACACTGTTTTCGATCATTTTCATGAGATTTCTTATTTGACTGTTTTGGCCTCGTTTTGTGGGTTATAGTCCACAGTTTCCGGCCGTTTTCTTAAAATTTTGTATTTGACTGTTTGCCTCAATTGTGGTCCACAGTTTTCGGCCATTTTAGTGAAATTCTCTCATTTTGTGGGCTACAGTACACTGTTTTCGATCACTTTCATGATATTTCGTATTTTACAGTTTTGCCCTCGTTTTGTGGGTTATAGTCCACAGTTTCCGGCTATTTTCTTGAAATTTTGGATTTTTATGTTTTAGCCTCATTAGTGTGCTATCGTCCACTTTTTGCAGCCACTTTCGTGAAATTTATTATTTCCCTCATTTTGTGGACAATAGTACTCTTTTCGATCACTTTCGTAAGATTTCGAATTTTACTGTTTTGGCCTCGATTTGTGGGTTACACAGTTTCTGGCCGTGTTCGTGAAATTTTGTTTTTGACTGTTTTAGCTTAAATTTGTGGGTTATAGTCCACAGTTTTTTATCACTTTCGTGAGATTTTTTATTTTCCTCATTTTCTTTGCTATAGTATACTGTTTTCGTGAGATTTCGTATTTTAATGTCTTGGCATTGTTTTGTGGATTATAGTCCACAGTTTCTGGCCGTTTTCGTGAAATTTTGTATTGAACTGTTTTAGCCTAATTTGAGGGCTATAGTCCACAGTTTTCGATCACATTCGTGAGAATTTTTATTCCCCACATTTAGAGGGCTGTAGTACACTATTTTCGATCACTTTCATGAGATTTCGTATTTTACTGTTTTGGCCACATTTTGTGGGATATAGTCCACAGTTTCCAACCGTTTTCGTAAAATTTTGTATTTGACTGTTTTAGCATCATTTGTGGGCTATATTCCACAGTTTTAAGCCACTTTCGTGAGATTTTCTATTTCCCTCTTCTTGTCGGCTATAGTACACTGTTTTCGATCACATTCAACAGATTTCTTATTTTACTGTATTGGCCTCATTTTGTTGGTTATAGTCCACAGTTTTCAGCCATTTTCTTCAAATTTTGAATTTGACTGTTTTAGCCTTATTTGTGAGCTATAGTTAACTGTTTTCGATCACTTTCGTGAGATTTCGAATTTTACTGTTTTGGCCTCGTTTGGGAGTTATAGTCCACAATTTCTGACCGTTTTTGTGAAATTTTGTATTTGACGATTTTAGCCTAATTGGTGGCTATAGTCCACTGCTTTCGATCACTTTCATAAGAATTTTTATTTCCCACATTTTGTAGGCTATTTAGTACACTATTTTCGATCACTTTAATGAATTTTCGTAATTTACTGTTTTGGCCTTTTTTTGTGGGTTATAGTCCACAGTTTGTCCGTTATCGTGAAATTCTATATTTCACTGTTTTAGCCTCATTTGTGGGCTATAGTCCACAGCTTTCGATCACTTTCGTGAGAAATTTTTTCCCTCATTTTCTGAGCTATAGTACAATGTTTTCGATCACTTTTATGAGATTTCGTATTTTACTGTTTTGGCCACATTTTGTGGGTTATATAGCCCATAATTTCCGGCCATTTTCGTGAAATTTTGTATTTGACTGTTTTAGCCTCATTTGTGGGCTATATTCCACAGTTTTGGCCACTTTCCCAAGATTTTTTCTCCTTCTCTTTGTGGGCTATAGTACACTGTTTTCAATCACTTTCGTGAGATTTCATATTTTACTGTTTTAGCCTCGTTTTGTGGAAATAGCCCACAGAATCTACCAGTTTTCGTGAAATTTTGTATTTGCCTGTTTTAGCTTCATCTATGGGCTTTATTCCACAGTTTTCGGCCACTTTCATGACATTTTTTATCTCCCTCTTTTTGTGGGGTATAGTACACTGTTCTAGATCACTTTCGTTAGATTTCGTATTTTACTGTTTTGGTCTTGTTTTGTGGAAATAGCCTATTGAATCTGGCCATTTTCGTGAAATTTTGTATTTGACGATTTTAACCGCATTTGTGGCCTATATAGTCCACAATTTTCGGCCATTTTCTTGAGATTTTTTATTTTCCTCATTTTGTGGACAACATTACACTGTTTTTTATCACTTTCATGAGATTTTGTATTTTACCGTTTTGGCCTTATTTTGTGGGTCATAGTCCACAGTTTCCGATCGTTTTCGTGAAATTTTGTATTTGACTGTTTTGGCCTCATTTGTGGGCTATAATCCACAGTTTTCGACCATTTTCGTAAGATTTTCTATTTCCCACTTCTTGTAGGCTAGTAGGCTAATTTCGATCAATTTCATGAGATTCGTATTTTACTATTTTGCCCCCATTTTGTAGGCTATAGACCACAGTTTCTGGCCGTTTTCTTTAAATTTTGTATTTGACTGTTTTAGCCTTATTTGTGGGCTGTAGTCCACAGTTTTCGGCCACTTTCGTGAGATTTTTTATTTCCCTGATTTTGTGAGCTATAACACACTGTTTTCGATCACTTTCGTGAGATTTCGTATTTTACTGTTTTGGCCTCGTTCTGTGGAGTTATAGTCCACAGTTTCTGACCGTTTTCGTGAAATTTTGTATTTGACTGCTTTAGCCTCATTTGTGGGCAATAGTCAACAGTTTTCGATCACTTTCGTGGGAATTTTTATTTCCACATTTTGTGGGCTAGGTACACTGTTTTCGATCACTTTCATGAGATTTCTTTTTTTACTGTTTTGGCCTCGTTTTGTGGGTTATAGTCCACAGGTCTTTTTTTGAAATTTTGTAGTTGACTGTTTTAGCTTCATTTGTGGTCTATCGTCCACAGTTTTCGGCTACTTTCGTGAAATTCTTTATTTCCCTCATTTTTCACACTGTTTTCGATCACTTTCGTGAGATTTTGTATTTTACTGTTTTGGCCTCATTTTATGGTCCACAGTTTTTGGTCGTTTTCGTGAAATTTTGTATTTGACTGTTTTAGCCTCATTTGTGGGCTTTATTCCACAATTTTCGGCCACTTTTGTAAGACTTTTTATCTCCCTCATTTTGTGGGTTATAGTAAACTGGTTTCGATCACTTTCATTAGATTTCGTATTTTACTGTTTTGGCATCCTTTTGTAGGATATAGTCCACAGTTTTCGACAGTTTACGTGAAATTTTGAATTTAACTGTTTTAGCCTCATTTGTGGGCTAGTCTCCAGTTTTCGACCACTTTCGTGAGATTTTTTATTTCCCATATTTCGTGGGCTATAGTGCACTGTTTTCGATCACTTTTGAGAGATTTTTTATTTCCCTCATTTTGAGAGATTTTTTATTTCCCTCATTTTGTGGGCTATAGTGCAATGTTTTCGATCACTTTTATTAGATTTCGTATTTTACTGTTTTGGCCTCGTTTTGTAGGTTATAGTGCACAGTTTCTGTCGTTTTCGTGAAATTTTGTATTAGACAGCTTTAGCCTCATTTGTGGGAAATAGTTATCGATTACTTTCGTGAGAATTTTTATTTCCCTCATTTTGTGTGCGATATAGTACAGTGTTTTCGATCACTTTCTTGAGATTTCGTATTTTATGGTTATAGTCCTCGGTTTCCTACCGTTTTCGTGAAATTTTGTATTTGACAGTTTTATCCTTATTTGTCAACTGTAGTCCACAGTTTCGGCCACTTTCACGAGATTTTTGATTTCCCTCATTTTGTGGGCTATAGTACACTGTTTTCTATCACTTGCATGAGATTTCGTATTTCACTATTTTGGCCCCATTCTATGGGGTTATAGTCCACAGTTTCCTGCCGTTTTCGTGAAATTTTGAATTTAACTGTTTTAGAGTCATTTGTGGGCAATAGTTCACAATTTTCGGCCACTTCCGTAATTTTTTATCTCCCTCTTTTTGGGCTATGGTACACTGTTTTCGATCACTTTCATTAGATTTCGTATTTTACTGGTTTGGCCTCGTTTTGTGGGTATAAGCAACAATTTCTGTCATTTTCGTGAAATTTTGTATTTGACTGTTTTAGCCTCATTTGTGGGCTATAGTCTACAGTTTTCGATTACTTTTGTGAGAATTTTTATTTCCCTCATTTTGTGGGTTCGAGTACAATGTTTTCGATCACTTTCATGAAATTTCGTATTTTACAGTTTTGGCCTCCTTTTCTAGGTTATAGTCCTCATTTTCAGACCGTTTTCGTGAAATTTTGTATTTGAGTATTTTAGCCTCATTTGTGGGCTATAGTCCACAGTTTTCAATCACTTTCGTGAGATTTTTTATTTTCCTCATTTTGTTTGCCATAGTACACCATTTTCGATCACTTTCGTGAGATTTCGTATTTTACTGTTTTGGCCTCGTTTTGTGGGTTATATAGTCCACAGTTTCCGGCCGTTTTCGTGACATTTTGTATTTGGCTGTTTTAGCTGCATTTGTGGACTATATTCCACAGTTTTTGATTATTTTTGTGAGAACTTTTATTTTCCTAATTTTGTGGGCTACAGTACAATGTTTTCGATCACTTTCATGAAATTTTGTATTTTAGTGTTTTCGCCTTATTTTGTGGGTTTCCGGCCGTTTTCGTGAAATTTTGTATTTGACTGTTTTAACCTAATTTGTTATAGTCCACAGTTTTCGATCACTTTCATGAGAGTTTATTTTCCTTCATTTTTCTAGGCTATAGTACAATGTTTTCGATCACTTTCATGACATTTCGTATTTTACTGCTTTGCCCCATTTTTTGGATTATAGTCCACCGTTTCCAGCTGTTTTCTTGAAATTTTGTATTTGATTGTTTTATCCTCATTTGTGGGCTACAGTCCAAAGTTTTTGGCCACTTTCGTGAGATTTTTTATTTCCCTCATTTTGTGGGCTATATTACACTGTTTTCGATCATTTGCATGAAATTTTGTATTTTACTGTTTTGGCCTCTTTTTGTGGGTTATATGCACAGTTTCCGGCTGTTTTCGTTGAATTTTGTATTTGACTGTTTCAGCCTCATTTGTGGGCTATATTCCCACAATTTTCGACCACTTTCGTGAGATTTTTGATCGCCCTCTTTTTCTGAGCTATAGTGCACTGTTTTCAATCAGTTTCGTGAGATTTCGCATGTTACAGTTTTGGCCTCGTTTTGTGGAAATATCCCACTGAATCTGACCATTTTCGTGAAATTTTGTATTTTACTATTTTTGCCTCATTTGCACAGTTTTCGATCACTTTCGTAAGAATTTTATTTCTCACAATTTGTGGGCAATAGTTCACTGTTTTCGATCACTTTCATGAGATTTTGTATTTTACTAATTTGGCCTCATTTTGTGGGTTATAGTCCTGAGTTTCCGACAGTTTTCGTGAAATTTTGTATTTGGCAGTTATAGTCCACAGTTTTCGGCCACTTTCGTAAAATCTTTTATTTCCGTCATTTTGTGAGTTATAGTACACTGTTTTCGATCACTTTCATGAGATTTCGTATTTTACAGTTTTGGCCCCATTTTGTAGGATACATACTCCACAGTTTCCGACCGTTCGTGAAATTTTGTATTTGACTAATTTAGCCTCATTTGTGGGCTATAGTCCACAATTTTCGGACACTTTCTTGAGATTTATTATCTCCCTCTTCTTGTGGGCTATAGTACTCTTTTCGATCACTTTCGTGAGATTTCGTATTTTACAGTTTCCGTCCGTGGGTTATAGTCCACAGTATCCATCCGTTTTCTTGAAATTTTGTATTTGACTGTTTTAGCCTCATTTGTGGGCTATAATACAATGTTTTCGATCACTTTAATGAGATTTCGTATGTTACTGTTTTGGCATCGTTTTGTGGGTTTGTGGGTTGTAGTCCACAGTTTTCGTTCACTTTCACGAGAATTTTAATTTCCCTCATTTTGTGGGCTAGTACACTGTTTTCGATCACTTTCATGAGATTTCATATTTTACTATTTTGGCCTCGTTTGATGGGGTTTATAATCCACAGTTTCCTGCCGTTTTCTTGAAATTTTGTATTTGACTGTTTTATCCTCATTTGTGGGCTATATTCCACTGTTTCGGCCACTTTCGTAAAATTTTTTATTTCCCAAATTTTGTGGGCTCTAGTACACTGTTTTCGATCACTTTCTAGAGATTTCGTATTTTACTGTTTTGGCCTCGTTTTGTGTGTAGTCCACAGTTTCTGACCGTTTTCCCGAAATTTTGTATTTGACTGTTTTAACATCATTTGTGGGCTATATTCCACAGTTTTCGGCCACTTTCGTGAGATTTTTTTATCTCCCTCTTTTTGTGGGTTATAATCCACAGTTTTCGATCACTTTCGTGAGAATTTTTATTTCCCTCATTTTGTAGACTATAGTACACTGTTTTCGATCACTTTCATGAGATTTCGTATTTTACTGTTTTAGCCTCATTTTGTGAGATATAGCCCACAATTTCTGACCGTTTTCGCGAAATTTTGTATTTGACTGTTTTAGCCTCATTTGTGGGCTATAGTCCATAGTTTTCGACCACTTTCGTAAGATTTTTTATTTCCACATTTTCTGGGCTATAGTACAATGTTTTCGATCACTTTCATTAGATTTCGTATTTTACTGTTTTGACCTCGTTTTGTACGGTATAGTCCACAGTTTCTATTCGTTTTCGTGAAATTTTATATTTGACTGTTTTAGCCTCACTTGTGGGCTATAGTCCATAGTTTTCGATTACTTTCGTAAGATTTCGTATTTTACTGTTTTGGCCTCCTTTCTAGGTAATAGTCCTCAGTTTCCGACCGTTTTCGTGAAATTTGGTATTTGACTGTTTTACCCTCATTAGTGGGCTATATTCCACAGTTTTTGGCCACTTTCGTGAAATTTTTTCTCTCATTTTGTGTGTTATAGTGCAATATTTTCGATCACTTTCGAGAGATTTTTTATTTTCCTCATTTTGTGGGCTATAGTGCAATTTTTTCGATCACTTTCATTACATTTCGTATTTTACTATTTTGGCCTCGTTTTGTGGGTTATAGTCCCCACAGTTTCTGGCCATTTTCGTGAAATTTTGTATTTGACTGTTTTAGCCTCATTAGTGGGCTATAGTCCACAGTTTTCGATTACTTTCTTGTTCGTATTTTACTGTTTTGGCCTCCTTTTCTGGGTAATAGTCCTTAGTTTCCGACCATTTTCGTGAAATGTTGTATTTGACTGTATTACCCTCATTAGTGGGTTTATAATCCACAGTTTTCGATCACTTTCGTAAGATTTTCTATTTTTCTCTTCTTGTGTGTTATAGTACACTATTTTCGATCACTTTCATGAGATTTCGAATTTTACTGTTTTGGCCTTATTTTGTGGGATATAATCCACAGTTTCCAACCGTTTTCGTGAAATTTTGTATTTTGACTGTTTTAGCCTCATTAGTGGGCTATAGTCCACAGTTTTCGATCACTTTCGTGAGAATTTTTATTTCTCTCATTCTGTGGGCTATAATACAATGTTTTCGATCACTTTCATGATATTTCGTATTTTACTGTTATTTTTTAGATAAAAGTGACCTACTCGGTCACCTATTTCATTAAAGAGGGTTTAAAGAAACCAAATATTACAAACATCATAAATTCCATCTAGATTCGTACATCTAGAACCAAAACACATCCAAGTACACAAGGATCATATTACATTGTTACCAACCAAACATTCATTAACCAAACAAACCAGCCTCGAGCCCAACTGTTAGTCATTCTAATTGACATCCTCTCAGCTAACCTGCCCCCCGTTGCAAGCCTATAGTAGGATGATCCCCCCCAGCCCCTCCAAGCTACTCTGCACCCTCCAGACGCCTTTTCTTTCTTGTCCCTGTTTGACCTGCCCATGTAATAATAAGGATCATTGTCTTATGCAAAGTCACTTTAAAAGTACAACTATCGTTACGAAAGAATGCATCATTCCTATCTAGCCACAGATTCCACATAGTCGCAGCTACAGTAATATCCCACATTAACCAATATTCTTTCCTAATGTGTGTCGTTCTCCAAATCCCCCATAGGTCCACTATATAGTTCGGAAGCGATAAGGTACCAAAACTTAAACTCATAATTTCCCATAACAATTTCGCTTGAGGGCAACGAAGAAAAATATGCGCAACATCCTCCTCTCCCTCGCTATATCTAGGGCACTAAGTATCGATCTGGATATTACGGCTCTTAAGATTTGCCTTGGATAGTATCGCGTTATTCAGAACCAACCAAAGGAACGCTTTGATCTTTGTTAAGGACCTTAGACCTCCAAATAATGTTCGCCTCCTCGTTTCTAACACCCCCATCATTGTAGAAGTTGTACATGGATCTAACCGAGAACAATCCAGTAGATTCTAACTTCCAAGACCTGTCATCTTCTATCCCCCTACTCACTCTCACCACTTCTTCCAGGAGCTCTTTGAGTTGATGAAGTTGGTGCTTACTTTCATCCGATAGAACTCCCTCGTGCTTGAGTCTTACTGACCCATATTTCCAAATCTCTGCTACTAAAGCGTTTTCTTTTGATTCCTCAGCCAATTGTGGAAACAGTGCTTACATGGTATTCTCTCCCGCCCATTTGTCCTTCCAAAATCTGATGCTATTTCCATCACCCAATTTACACCTTGTGTTAGCATGGAAATCATCTCCCACCTTCGCGATCCCCTTCCACATGTAAGATTTTTTCCCATGTTTACTTCTTCCCCCAAATCTGAACCTTTTATGTCTACGATATAATAAGAACGAGTTACCCGACCACGCCTTACGTTGCTTGTGCATTTTCCACCAGCACTTAGCTAAAAGTGCTTTATTCATGTCTCGAAGATTCACAATTCCAAGTCCACCAAAGTCCTTTTTACATACCCTACCCCACCTAATCAGGCTCATCCCCTTACTGCCCTCCTGGGCACCTTTCCACAGGAAGCGTCTCCGACATTTGTCAATTCTGTGGATAACCCATATAGGGATCTCATAAATAGACATCAAGTACGTTGGAAGACTACTGAGGACCGAGTTGATAAGAATAATCCCCCCCCCCCAGTGATAAGAATTTTCCATTCCAACCGTCCAGTTTCCTCTCTATTTTTTCCACCAGCAGAATCCAATCTTCCCTAACCAATTTTCCCGGTCATATTGGCGTACCCAAATATTTAAGAGGAAACTCCTCCTGCTCACATTCGAGCAAATCTGGAATCCTTGATGAGGGGTCGACAATACCACTACTAAGCGCCAAAACCCTACTCTTTTGTAGATTAACTGTCAACCCATACCACATTTAAAAACATCTTAGTATAACTCTAACGGCTAACGCTTCCTCCATCCTTGAAACCCCAAACATAAGGGTATCATCCGCATATTGCAAAATTGACATCTAATCCGAACATCCTTTCACCTTAATCCCTTTTGATAATCCCCGCTTCACATCCTCTCTTAGTCATTTCAGTCAATCCATCAGCGATGATAGAAAATATAAAATGTGATAAAGGATCACCCTGCCTTAGACATCTCCTGCATCTGATCTCCTTGCCGAATTCCCCATTTAGATGAATGAATAATTTCCCATTTCTAACACACATCTTCATCCACCTCCTCCATTTATGTCCAAATCCTTTTAGTTCGAGTGCCTCGTCCACACAGTCCCATTCTACAGAGTCATTGGCTTTTTCAAAGTCAAGCTTCAGGAGAAATCCATCCACCTTCTCCTTGTTGCCCCTGAAAACCATTTCATGGGCAGAGGCGATAATGTCCATGATATCTCTACCTTTGACAAATCCGCTTTGTGATTCATCATTAATATCCGCTAAGTTCGGTGACAGTCTGATGGCCAGCAAATTAGTGATGATTTTAAAAGACCCATTGAGAAGGCTAATCGATCTGAGATCTTCCACCCTGAGGACCTCCACTTTCTTCGGGATAAGGATAATATTTGCATAGTTAAGTCTCTTAACTTGTGCCTCTTCTGCAAAAAAACTCCTCAATAATATTTAGGAAGTCACTCTTGATGATCGTCCAGTATAATGTGTAGAAAAGTATCGAAAATCCATCTGGTCCCGGAGCTTTGTCATGTCCCAAGCTTTTGATGGCTCTTATCACCTCCTCTGTGAAGGTACCCTCCAAACCTTCACTCCCATCCAATCTCGACTTGCTCCACATATCATTATTCAATTTACAATTGTGGACTCTCCTCTTTCCCATTAGTTCTCTAAAAGTCCTATCTACATGGTTTCTAATTTCACCACCCTCCTCTGTCCACGCTCCCCCCACAAAAAGTCCTGAAATATTGTTGTCTTCTTCTTCCATTTGTCACCTTATGGAAGAAGGCCATGTTCGAGTCTCCTTCCTTAAGCCATTGGATCATCGATCTTTGTCTCCAATAGCACTCTTCCATCTCCCCAATTCGATGCATTTCGATTGTGTTTTGTGCTAGCTCCTCCATCTCTCTACCATCTAATACTCTGTCTTCCTCGATAGTTTCTAGTTCCTGTGTTCTATTTCCCAATCTATCTTTTCGTCTCATTAGCTCCCCATTCTCCTCTTTCGCCCACTTCTTTAGAGCTTTTCGCAATCTCTTATTTTGACCATCCATTTGGAAACGACATCAGTCGTGTTTGTAGGTTTCTCCCAAGAGCCCTCTATAACCTTCTTGATGTTACTGGAGAAAGTCCAAGATTTCTCAAACCTGAACTGCTTTTTGATGAATCGTGAACCTACTGTACATTCTAGGGCTTGTGGGGTATGATCCGACGTTAGTCTGGGGATTGACCTAACCTTTGCCAACGAAAACCTCTCCTCCCAGTCCGATGAGACTAGGATTCTATCTAATTTTACTAAGGTCGAGTTAGATTGCATGTTTGTCCACGTAAATCTCCTATCAGACCCCTGTAACTCGATAAGCTCTAGATCGCTGATGAGCCGGTTGAAATCCAATCTACATCTCTCATTTCCCCCCTGCCCCGATGTTCCGACCAAAATCTAGTAATGTTAAAATCCCCTCCCAAAACCCATGGTCCATCTCATCTACTCTGAACGTCTTTTAACTCTAACCAAAATCCCTCCCTAAGACTCGCGTTGTTGGGTCCATAGACCGAAGTCACCATGTGCTCCCACCCATCACTCTTACTCCTAATTCTGATGGTGACCGAGAAAGTACCCACAAAATCATCGATAAGCTCAAAGATATTAGAATCAAAATATAACGCTATCCCCACAAAATCATCGATAAGCTCAAAGATATTAGAATCAAAATATAACGCTATCGCCCCCCCCCCTACCTCTAGCCTGCCTAACTCGCCACTCATAATCTCTAAAAGATCTCAAGCTCTCAAAATCTTCTACTCTGCGGTTTGGAAATTCCAGTTTCTTGAAAAGCACACACTACCGGCTTAAGGTTAGCGATAGAATCATTAACCAGTCTACTCTTAATTCTATATCGCATTCCTCACATTCCAAAAAAATGTATACCATTAAAAACATAAATTCACCCAATACCCTACTCAAGAGAAAACCCCCGCACTAGACAGGTTATAGACATAGTCAATCCACTTCCTCCCTAAGGTTAAAAACCCTTTGGTCTTGTTCCTCTCTCGAAGAACTGATGTCTAAACCTATTGCGCAGGCATAATAAAGAAGCATATTATCCGAAATGAAACTAAGACCGAAAACGAACCTCCACATGCAGACGTTGGTTCCTTTGCTTTTGCAGCTGATCTGATAAGGTCTTCTTCACTCGGTCCCTTTAACCCCCATCTGTCACTGTCTTTTGCTTTTCCTATTCGCCTCTTCGAATCCCCTTCCCGAGCTTTGGATGATTGGTTCCATGCTATCTTCCATAGCAATATCTTCCATGCCCGGGTTTAACTCTTTAACCCTTTGCTCCCACTTTTCATTTTCAGCTAGAGAATCATGCGACCCCTCTCCCAGTCCCTGTATCGCTACAATCTTGTTATCATGCTCATCCACAGATCTACCGTCAATCTGAGTTTCCTGTTCTCCCTCACCCTATATCTCATTGCTTCCATCGAAGTGTGACCCATCGAATTCACCCTCCTCTTCTTCTATACCGTCATTCGGAATCGACGCGCCATATTTCCTCATGGGCTGCGAGACATCAACACCTCGGCCCAGAGGCCCATGCACCGAAGGCCTAGCTATCAATTGTTTCGGAATGGTCTGAACGGCAGATTCGACAACCCGATGGAACTCTTGCTTCGACATCATCATAAACTCTCCTTCTGACTTCCTGGGGCCCATCCTGTGGCAACCCACGTCAACAGACACCTCTCCCCTGTCCCTCTTTCCAATATACGCTACCTCCTCTCTGACCCCTAGACGTCCCAACACTCTTTCCCTCCTTTACGCTACCCCCGTCTTGAGCCCCACCCCCCATACTGTCCCTGCCTCCTCGTACCAAAGGTGTACCCTCTCTCACTGCCTGACAGCTGTCCCCTCCCTCATTACGATCCGCTGAGTCGTTGAGATCCGAAGTTTGTTGAGTTGAAGGATTGAGACGATCTAACGGTTTGGCATGAACACGTCTAACAAAACTCCTCCCCTTGATTGAAAGATCCTGATTAGCTTTCCCTGGATCCAACGGCTCTCGCTTATCTTCAACCGTCCGTTCCCGTGTGAAATGAGCCTCCGACTTTGAACATGACTTCTACGGTGAGCCCCAAAACGAAACCCTCTTTTTCTTCTCCACGATGACCTTAACTTCATGTCTATCATCTTCAAATTCCATAATTATAACCGATGGAATTAAGCTTAAATCCTCCACCCTGATCTGAATTCTCGCATATAATCTTCGGGTTTGGAGATTAGTATTTTCATCTATGGCAATCAAGTATCCAAATCCTCCAATAACGTTTTGGAACGCCGATCGAACTCAACACTAAAACGGAAGGTTGAATAATCTAATCCACACCGTAGGAAGTGTGTCGACCTTCAAAGCGTCGTAGCTCCTCGTCCATCTGCTCATCGTAACGTAGAAGTCATCGCCCTCTAGGCTCCCCATCATTAGCACTTCCCTGGTTCTCCCCTCAGTTTCGCAAAAAACCATGAATACATCTTGGCGAACCTTTTGTATATCCCAATTCAAAATCAACTCAGGCCTAACACACTCCGATAACTTTTCAGCCATCTCCGGTACTATTGGGTAACCGGAATGAATTTTGCGCATGATACAGAGTTTCAGTCGCCTCTCGAAGTCCGCCATGATCGGCGTTGGAGCAATAACTGCTTTAATGACCTTTCTACCCCCATCATTACTCTCCTCCGATCGAGTCGATACTATGATATTGGGTCCGCCAACTTTCGGAACCATGGATTGATGCGTCGCCGACGAAGTGGAGTGGGTGTTCCTCACCGGTTTGATGTTAGGGCAAGCCACCGATATATGTCCAAACTTCTTACATACTTACATGCATGACAAAACCAAATCGTTAGTGCATTCGTGGATCGTGCCACCTTCACTTTTTTGGGCTTAACCAAAACCCACTCTCCCTCCTCATCCTCCCTCTTTCTGATCGGCTCTCTCTCCGGCAAAAACCCTCCCCTGCTTCGCTCTCCTCTACAAGGGCCTTCATACCTTGGTCGAGTCACCTCTAAATACGATCTTCTCTGGGTTGGAGGATCTTTGCCTTTCACCGGTGAGTCACGACGCCCTTTCGACTCCCAACCTCTATTCCCACGATCCTCGCCACCTCTACTCGCTTGACCTCTATGGTCATTACAAGTATCTCTTTGCACCGTCGGACCTTTGCCTCTAGTAGGTTCGTCGTTGCCAAAACCTATCCTACCTCCATGCTTTGTACGCCTCTCACCTTCTTCGTCCCTCCTCCAGTTAGTCATCAAACGCTGCGAGTGGAAGTTGATGACTGGGTGGGATTTCCTGGCTTGGTCGCCTTGGGATTTCCTGCCTTGGTTGCCTTTCATTTTTTCCTATGTTCCGTATTTTACTGTTTTGACCACATTTTGTGGGATATATAGTACACAATTTCAGACCGTTTTCGTGAAATTTTGTATTTAACTGTTTTAGCCTCATTTGTGGGCTATAGTCCACAGTTTTCGATCACTTTCATTAGAATTTTTATTTCCATCATTTTGTGGACTATAATGCAATGTTTTCGATCACTTTCATGAGATTTCGTATTTTATTGTTTTAGCCTCATTTTGTGGGATATAGTCCACAGTTTCCGACCGTTTTCGTGAAATTTTGTGTTTGACCGTTTTAGCCTCATTTGTGGGCAATATTCCACAATTTTTGGCCACTTTCGTGAGAATTTTTATTTACTTCATTTTGTGGGCTATAGTGCAATTTTTTCGATCACTTTCGTGAGATTTTGTATTTTATTGTTGGCCTCCTTTTGTGGGTTATAGTCCACAGTTTCTATCCGTTTTCGTAAAATTTTGTATTTGACTGTTTTAGCCTCATTTGTAGTCCACTGTTTTCGATCACTTTCGTGAGAATTTTTATTTCCCACATCTTGTGGACTATAGTACACTACTTTCGATCACTTTCATGAGATTTCGTACTTTAATGTTTTGGCCCCGTTCTGGGGGTTATAGTCCACAGTTTCAGACCGTTTTCGTGAAATTTTGTATTTGACGGTTTTAGCCTCATTATAGTCCACAGTTTTCGATCACTTTCGTTAGAATTTTTATTTCCATCATTTTGTGGGCTATAATTCGTTAGAATTTTTATTTCCATCATTTTGTGGGCTATAATGCAATGTTTTCGATCACTTTCATGAGATTTCGTATTTAACTGTTTTGGCCTTATTTTGTGGGATATAGTCCACAGTTTCCGACCGTTTTCGTGAAATTTTGTATTTGACCGTTTTAGCCTCATTTGTGGGCAATATTACACAATTTTTTGCCACTTTCGCGAGATTTTTTATTTACTTCATTTTGTGGGCTATAGTGCAATTTTTTCGATCACTTTCATGAGATTTTGTATTTATTGCTTTGGCCTCATTTTGTGGCCTCGTTTTCGATCACTTTCATGAGATTTCGTGTTTTAATGTTTTGGCCTCGTTCTGGGGGTTATAGTCCACAGTTTCTGAACGTTTTCGTGAAATTTTGTATTTGACTGTTTTGGCCTCAATTGTGGGCTATAGTCCACAGTTTTCGATCACTTTCGTGAGAATTTTTATTTCCCAAATTTTGTGAGCTATATAGCACACTGTTTTCGATCACTTCCATGAGATTTCGTATTTTACTATTTTGGCCTCGTTTGTGGGTTATAGTCCACAGTTTCTGGCCGTTTTGTTGAAATTTTGTATTTGACTGTTTTGGCCTCAATTGTGGGCTATAGTCCACAGTTTTCGGCAACTTTCGTAAAATTTTTTATTGCCCTCATTTTGTGGACTATAATACAATGTTTTCGATCACTTTAAGGAGATTTCGTATTTTACTGTTTTGGCATCGTGTTGGTTATAGTCCACAGTTTTTTGCCGTTTTCATGAAATTTTGTATTTGACTGTTTTAGCCTCATTAGTGGGCAATAGTCCACAGTTTTCGATCACTTTCGTGAGAATTTTTATTTCCATCATTTTGTGAGCTATAGTACACTGTTTTCGATCACTTTCATGACATTTCGTATTTTGCTGTTTTGGCCACATTTTGTGGGATATAGTCCACAGTTTCCGGCGGTTTTCGTGAAATTTTGTATTTGACTGTTTTGGCCTCAATTTGCAGGCTATAATCCACAGTTTTTGACTGCTTTCGTGAGATTTTCTATTTTACCCTTCTTGTGGGCTATATTAAACTATTTTCGATCACTTTAATGAGATTTCGTAGTTTACTGTTTTGGCCCCATGTTGTGGGCTATAAACCACAGTTTCCGACTGTTTTCTTCAATTTTGTAATTGACTGTTTTAGCCTTATTTCTGGGCTATAGTCCACAATTTTCGATTACTTTCGTGAGATTTTTTATTTCCCTGATTTTGTGGACTATATAGTACACTGTTTTCGATCACATTCATGAGATTTCGTATTTTTATGTTTTGGCCTCGTCCACAGTTTCTGACCGTTTTCGTGAAATTTTGTATTTGTCTGTTTTAGCCTCATTTGTGGACTATAGTCCACAGTTTTCGATCACTTTCTTGAGAATTTTTATTTCCCACATTTTGTGGGCTATAGTACACTGTTTTCGATCACTTTCATGAGATTTCGTATTTTACTGTTTTGACCTCGTTTTGTGGGTTATAGGCCACAGTTTCTGAACATTTTCGTGAAATTTTGTATTTGACTGTTTTGGCCTCATTTGTGGGCTATAGTTTATAGTTTTCGATCACTTTCGTGAGAATTTTTATTTCCCACATTTTGTGAGCTATATTACACTATTTTCGATCACTTTAATGAGATTTTGTATTTTATTGTTTTGGGCCTCGTTTTGTGGGTTATAGTCCACAGTTTCCGGCCGTTTTGTTGAAATTCTGTATTTGACTATATTATCCTCATTTTGTGGGCTATAGTCTACATTTTTCGGCAACTTTCGTGAAATTTTTTATTTTCCTCATTTTGTGGACTATAATACAATGTTTTCGATCACTTTAATGAGATTTCGTATTTTACTGTTTTGGCATCGTTTTGTAGGTTATAGTCCACAGTTTCTGGTCACTTTTGTGAAATTTTGTATTTGACTGTTTTAGCCTCATTGGTGGGCTATAGTCCACAGTTTTCGATTACTTTCGTGAGAATTTTTATTTCCCTCATTCTGTGGTCTATAGTACACTGTTTTCGATCACTTTCATGACATTTCGTATTTTGCTGTTTTGGCATTTTGTGGGATATGTAGTCCACAGTTTCCGACGGTTTTCGTGAAAATTTGTATTTGACTATTTTAGCCTCATTTGTGGGCTACCAGTTCACAGTTTTCGGCCACTTTCGTGAGAATTTTTATTTCCATCATTTTGTGGGTTATAGTGCAATGATTTCGATCACTTTCAGGAGATTTGGTATTTTACTGTTTTGAACTCGTTTTGTGGGTTATAGTCCACAGTTTCTGGCCATTTTCGTGAAATTTTGTATTTGACTGTTTTGGCCTCATTTGTGGGCTATAGTCCACAGTTTTCGGCCACTTTCGTGAGATTTTCTATATTTCTCTTCTTATGGGCTATAGTAAACTGTTTTCGATCACTTTCATGAGATTTCATATTTTACTGTTTTGGCCCCATTTTGTGGGCTATAGACCACAGTTTGCGGCCGTTTTCTTCAATTTTGTATTTGACTGTTTTAGCCTTATTTCTGGATTATAGTCCATAGATTTCGGCCACTTTCGTGAGATTTTTTATTTCCCTGATTTTGTGAGCTATAGTACACTATTTTCGATCACCTTAATGAGATTTCGTATTTTAATGTTTGGCCTCGTTCTATGGGTTATAGTCCACAGCTTCTGACCGTTTTCGTGAAATTTTGTATTTGTTTGTTTCGGCCTCATTTGTGGACTATAGCCCACAGTTTTCGATCACTTTCTTGAGAAATTTTATTTTCCACATTTTCTGAGCTATAGTACACTGTTTTCGATCACTTTCATGAGATTTCGTATTTTACTGTTTTGGCCTCGTTTTGTGCGTTATAGTCCACAGTTTTCAGCCGTTTTCTTGAAATTTTGTATTTAACTGTTTTATCCTCATTTGTGGGATATAGTCCACAGTTTTCCGTCACTTTCGTGAAATTTTTTATTTTCCTTATTTTGTGGGCTATAATACAATGTTTTCCATCACTTTAATGAGATTTCGTATTTTACTGTTTTGGCATCGTTTTGTGGGTTATAGTCCATAGTTTCTGGCGTTTTAGTGAAATTTTGTATTTGACTGTTTTAGCCTCATTAGTGGGCGTCCACAGTTTTCAATCACTTTCGTGAGAATTTTTATTTCCCTCATTCTGTGAGCTATAGTACACTGTTTTCGATCACTTTCATGACATTTCGTATTTTGCTGTTTTTGCCACATTTTTGGGATATATAATCCACAATTTCCGACCGTTTTCTTGAAATTTTGTATTTGATTGTTTTAGCCTCATTTGTGGACTATAGTTCACAGTTTTCGACCACTTTCGTTAGAATTTTTATTTTCATCATTTTGTGGGCAATCGTGGGATGATTTCGATCACTTTCATGAGATTTGGTATTTTACTGTTTTGTTCTCGTTTTGTGGGTTATAGTCCACAGTTTTTGGACATTTTCGTAAAATTTTGTATTTGACTTTTTGGCCTCATTTGCAGGCTATAGTCCACAGTTTTCGGCTACTTTCGTGAGATTTTCTAATTCCCTCTTCTTGTGGGCTATAGTAAACTATTTTCGATCACTTTCATGCGATTTCATATTTTACTATTTTGGCCCCATTTTGTGTGCTAAAGACCACATTTTCCGACCGTTTTCTTCAATTTTGTATTTGGCTGTTTTAGCCTTATCTGTGGGCTATATAGTCCACAGTTTTTGGCCACTTTCATCAGATTTTATTTTCGTAATTTTGTGGGCTATAGTACACTGTTTTCGATCACTTTCATAAGATTTCGTATTTTAATGTTTTGGCTTCTTTCTGTGGGGGTTATAGTCCACAGTTTCTGACTGTTTTCGTAAAATTTTGTATTTGACTGTTTTGGCCTCATTTGTGGGCTAGTCCACAATTTTCAATCACTTTCGTAAGAATTTTTATTTCCCACATTTTGTCGGCTATACTGCTATAGTATACTATTTTCGATCGCTTTCCTAAGATTTCGTATTTTACTGTTTTGGCCTCGTTTTGTGGGTTATAGTGTACAGTTTCCGGTCGTTTTCTTGAAATTTTGTATTTTACTATTTTAGCTTCATTTGTGGGCTATAGTCCACTATTTTCGGCCACTTCCATAAAAATTTTTATTTCCCTCATTTTGTAGGCTAGTACACTATTTTAGATCACTTTCTTGAGATTTCGTATTTTGCTGATTTGGCCTCGTTTTGTGGGTTATATAGTCCACTGTTTCTGGCCGTTTTCGTGAAATTTTGTATTTGACTGTTTTTGCCTCATTTGTTAGCTATATTTCACAGTTTTCAGCCACTTTCATGAGATTTTTTCTCCCTCTTTTTGTGGGTTACAGTACATTGTTTTCCATCACTTTTATGAGATTTTGTATTTACGGTTTTGGCCTCATTTTGTGTAATATTGTCCACAGTTTCCGACCGTTTTTCGTGAAATTTTTTATTTGACTGTTTTAGCCTCATTTGTGGGCTATAATCCACAGTTTTCGGCCATTTTCTTGAGATTTTTTTATTTACCTCATTTTGTGGGCTATAATGCAATGTTTTTGATCACTTTCGAGAGATTTTTTATTTTCCTCATTTTGTAGGCTATAGTGCAATGTGTTCAATCACTTTTATTAGTTTTCGTATTTTACTGTTTTGACCTCGTTTTGTAGGGATATATAGTCCACAGTTTCTGTCCGTTTTCGTGAAATTTTATATTTAACTATTTTAGCCTCATTTGTGGGCTATAGTCCACAGTTTTCGATTACTTTCGTGAGATTTCGTATTTTAATGTTTTGGCCTCCTTTTCTGGATAATAGTCCTCAGTTTCCGACCGTTTTCGTAAAATTTTGTATTTACCTGTTTTAGCCTCATTTGTGGGCTATAGTCCACAGTTTTCGACCACTTTCGTGAAATTTTTTATTTCCCTCATTTTGTAGGCTATAGTACAATGTTTTCGATCACTTTAATGAGATTTCGTATTTTACTGTTTTGGCATCGTTTTGTAGGTTATAGTCCACAGTTTTTGGCTGTTTTCGTGAAATTTTGTATTTGACTGTTTTAGCCTCATTTGTGGGCTATAGCCCATAGTTTTCGGCCACTTTCGTGAGAATTTTTATTTCCATCATTTTGTGAGCTATAGTGCAACGATTTCGATCACTTTCATGACATTTCGTATTTTACTGTTTTGGCCTCGTTTTGTGGGTTATAGTCCACAATTTCTGGCCTTTTCGTGAAATTTTGTATTTAACCGTTTTAGCCTAATTTGTGGACTATAGTCCACAGTTTTCGATCACTTTCGTTAGAATTTTTATTTCCCTCATTTAAAGACAATATTAAAGAGTACGAATCAATATTGCATCTTTAGAGTATGAATCAAACTGATTAGAGTATGAATTAGAGTATTTCCCTCATTTAAAGACTATTTTTATTTGCCTAATTAGAGTACGAATCAATATTGCATAGGAATATAATTATTGATTGTAGAACTGAATTATTAATTAGGTTTGTTAAACTTAATTCAATTCTTGAAAATCCATCAAACTGATTAACTGTTTAAATTCTAACTTTGATTCGCACTATATGTTAGTAAAATTAATCCTTTAAGATTCTTGGGAGCTCTATTTAGGATTACGTTTTACATCATATATACAGTCTATTATTTTCGGTCAATTTTGAGAAATTCTGAATTTTACTGTTTTGGACAGATTTTGTGGGCTAGATGTCAACTATGAGGAAATGCATAGGAGACATTGGATGGAGTAACGGGTAATCATGAGCTACTGCTAGATGGAGAACAATAAATTTCGAACACAGTTCCAACTGGTGGGCCAGTATCTAACCCACACAATCGTGAATGGTCATTTGCTCCAAGATCAGAAGATAAGACGCACAATTCAGAGTGTCATTTGCTCTAACCCACTCAAATTGCTGACTGGGAAGCAGTTGGTACTCGACAACTCTGAAATCAATGTAGTGTTAAAGACTGGAATTCCTGAAATGATGGTCAAGGCGCCAAAGAATGATAAACAGACTTCAGGCTGAGACTATATTGAAGACTATATTGAAGAGGATTTTGAAATTCAATTTAGGCCTAGGCTTTAAACTGTAGAAGATAGGCTAAGATTTATTGAAAATACATATTAGAGATACAGCCCAGGTAAAGATATTCCTGAATTAGAGACTGTTGATTCCCGATCCCATCTACATTGTCTCTCTAACTATTTATTAGGCTAGATAAAAAGAGAACAAAATGAACTAAAAATAAGATGAAAAGAAAAAAGTAAAAAAGGTGACAGACAATGTCTCATCACTAACGATGAGCATCTCTTCGAAATCAAGCAGAGAGAAGAAACAATACGGAGAAAAAAGATCATGTGTGCTTCCTTCCCGTTCATCGCCTACTATGGTCATCGGTAGCTTCCTTTGATCGGCACACAAGTCTCTTTATTTCTTTCCCTTCCTGCGAGCACCATCACAACCTCTCCTCCTCTCACTCACCTTCTTCTCACATCCATCACCCCCACCAACATCACTCCATGCACTAACCGAAGCAACATAACCCTTATTATCTCGCACTGAACTAAATCAAGAGCTATAAACCAACGAGCTTCAAACACAAAACAAACGAGTTGTGCTTTGATGCAGCTGAACTCAAACAACTTGTTATCGAGCTTGAGCCGAGCTGAAACAAGATTTAACTTAAATTATCTGAACAATGCTCCCTAGTTAGAACTAGTTCAGACATGCATTCTCCATAGCCAACCCCAGTTGGAGTTAGAATTCCGAATAGACCCGTACCTAGTTGCCTACACCACAGATCTAGCTTTCAGATACATCACATATGAGGATCAACTTCAGACCTAGGTCTACAAGACTAACTTGCAACCTGGAAGTGAAGTTAAGCAAGACAGGACATATCAAATTATCTAACTCTGATGAGCTTGTGCATGTCATCACTTTGATGATTGACAAGCTGTTTTGCATGCTTGAACTATGGCCTATGGTTTTCGAATGCAAAGATGAAATCCATACAATAATGAGAAAACTCTATATAAGTTTCAGTGACCAATTATATGATGAAATATAAGAATTTTATATATGTAGCTTTCAGCAAGCCCAAGGTCTTCTACAAAAGTTGAAGTTCACATGAAGAATTCAATATATGGGACCGACAATTATTAACACTGAAAGCTGAAAATAGAAAGGAGAGAAGTACCTGAAGGCAGCGAACATATCTTTTCGTGTATCCTAACTCACTTAGATAAGGAACCTCCAAAACTTTAGCTAATTGACGAGTAGATGCAAGAAACCTATAAGCACATTACATTAAGGATATTGGTTACAATCATTCTGATTGGTCAAGTCCATGTCAATAAATAATTAGGATACAAAATGCTAAATTTAAATTCAGTAATGAGATATAAACCCCAGAACTTTGGCCTCATAACCATACACGTAGATTTCTGAGAACTGAGAAAGATTCTTTCCAAATGGAAAAGTTCACGCTCTCAAAAAATGCAAAGAGGACAGAAGAATGTCAACAGTCAACAACTATAATCCAGTTAGATGCCACCCACTTATCTTAACTTCACAAAATTAATATAAGCAGCGTTTGTATCCAATATAAGCACATAATGTCCATAACATTCATTTCGACATACAAATGAATGATGTATGGTGTAGCTGCTTGGCTAGTGTAATGAAGATCATCTATACAACATAGTTATCTGCTACTTTACATCCCCAAAGAGCCGTTAACTATTGAGGGCTGAAATGAAAATATTTAAATAAGGGTCATGAAGCTACCAGCTAATAGGCTCTGAATTAGTCAAACAAAATCCTAATTAGCATATAAGAGGATCATACTAAAATGAAAATATTTAAATAAAGGTTTAAGTAAAGGTCGCACAGCTACCAGCTAACAGGCTCTGAATTAGCCAACTAAATCCTAATAAGCAAAAAAAATGATCTTACAATTTACATGTATGACAAACTAATCATCCAGGTTGAAGACCACGACTTATTATTATAACATACACATATATTTTGCAACTTTCACTAGAAGACTTGCATAGGTATTTCTATGAAAGTAAGATTCTCATGTCTTTAGACTATGGTAATAATGGTCTTTCTCTAATTCAAGAGCGAGAGATCTCATTTTCAGAATGAATGTGTGGGGAGAGAAAGACCATAAGGTCCATAACCATTTGATTAAGTCTAAATTTTTTCGATGAACTTACAAAGTACAGGTCATTTGCAAATCCTGAGGAGATAAACTAGATAGTGATCCATTTTGAACAGCAGCCTGGTGCCTCTGCGCAATCGCAGTGAGCTGTCCAACCTGCAAGGAAATAGCATCCCAAAATTCATCATCGAAACAACAAATCCAGCATGGAATTGACATAGAAGCATATATACACTACAAATGCGCATATACATACTGATCAATAAAAACTGAGACTATCAATCACAATTATACCCAAAGCCATAGATAAGGAATTGTTGTTATTGAGGATTTACAAATAAATCCCAACGTTCATCATTTAAAAAAAACATCCAGCATGCAATATTCATAGAAACACAAATATACAAGGCAATTACACATAAATATACTGATTAATATAAACCACTGAGACTATCAGTTGCATCCAAACAATAGATAAGGAATTGATGTTTTGCGGTAGTATATATAATAAATTATCTTCTACCTGAGGAATCACTAGCCTCCGAGGTATCAGCTCTTCATGACGCCTAGCGCAAAATTCCCAAGAAGCAATCTATGACGAGAAAAAAATTGGATCAACAGTCCAGATGTCGTGGCAAGAATTGCAAAATGTAACATTAAAAAGATAATAGTTAAAGTAATTCTCACCTTCAGGTCTTGATTAAAAACAATACGGAGCTGACCCTCATGAGCAACACGTAGTTGTTCGAAGACACTCTCTTCAATTGCCGTTTCATAATTTAGCACAATCTGACCCAATGCATTCTGATACTCATGGGGCATATCAATGTAAAGCAGCTCCTCCAAAATACCAGTAGCATACTTGATTTGGAATAGTCTAGGCAAAACCTCAACAATGATTTCTACAAAGCATTACAAATAGTTATAAATTAAAACTATAGGTCTATATAAGTCGTTTACATGTACAAATTGAGATAAGGCTTCCAAACCAACCCTTTAAAATTAAATCTGATTCCATATTCACCCCTAAAAATTATATACCTCCATATTCACACTTGAAATCCTTTGGTAGCCTATTGTTGCTTATGGTTAGTGTTTATAGTAAAGATGCAAATGATATAATGCCCTCACTTAAATTGGTATAGGGTGCTAAAAGGGAAAGAGAGGGACGAGATTTCCTATCTCCCCTCTTTCGAGACACTCATCTCCTTCTCCCCATTGTTCGCATCAGTGTTTTAAATATCATATCACCCATTACGGCCATTATACTAGTCGTTATAGTTGTTCGGACATGCTAACTTTATCGATACCCGTGTTCAAAACGTTATTATTCTGATATATCTATCCAATTCAACATCCAGCGTTATAAAAGAAAAGAAAAAAACATTTGGGTTAGGTTTCAACCCAAACCCAATTGGACCCTAATCCACCAAATTAAAAGAGAGGTGAAAAAATAGGCTAAAATCATTAAATTTTCTCATCGTTACTGCTTCATCTCCTAAAAATTCACCACACCATCACTCTAGTTTTTATTTACTGGCACACAAAGAAGAAATGCAGACCTAGCGGTTTTATATATTGAAAACGTAAAGACAAGATTCGCCCTCAGTCTCAAATTATAATGGGCCATATTGGGGGTTTGTAATTGTAGATCAGAGAGCGATGAGAGCATTGTTCTAAAAATTCGGCCTAGGCGAACGCCTAGGCACTAGGCCGTCCCCATGCGACTCACCTAGGTCCTAAGCCTTTAAAAAAATTGGTTTGGCCTCTTGAGCGGGTCTAGGCGGACCCGAATCAAAAAAAAAAAATAGAGCTTAACGTCACGGTCCTGACCCGACCCGACCCAGATCTGTTTAATCTAATTTCCAGATGTAATTCTCAAATTCCCAATTCTGATCTCAATCTTCAATCTCCACTCCACTACCAATTCCAATCTTCAATCTCCAGTCTTCACCTTCATCTCCACTCCCACACCCCTCTCATTATGGGCCTCCTCCTCCCTCTCAACTTCTCATCCCTAAACCGACAAACCCCAACCCCAATCCCAACGCAAGAAGAAGAAGCGGCAACTCCCCTACCCCCCGACATCAGCCACCCCTACCTCCCGACTCTAGCCTCCCTCATGCGGCCATACCTTCGCTGTTGTCGTTGCCTCCCGACATCATCCTCCCCCTACCTCCCGGAGTCAGCCTCCCCATGCGGCTAAGTTGTCGTTGCCATCGCGTATGTTGCTACAATTCATTGATTTTCATAACCTTGCTCACTATTTGTTTAAACATTTTTCAGTGTACTTAAATTAGTTGCTAAATTTCATTGCTTTCGATCGGCATGTTTATGTTTCCTTAAATATTTATGTTTTCATGACTTCACTAAAGCTTATCCTGCAATAGCAAGAAAAAAAATCAAGAGTATGAATAAGTAATAAAGAGCAAGATAATGAACGATGGAACAACAAAACAAAACCAAAAGATAAATAGAAAAAAATTGCCTAAAGCCTAGGCCCCGCTTACTAGGTCTAGGCGCTAGGCCCCCATTGGCCGCCCGACTACCGCTTAGCGACTTTTAAAACACTGGATGAGAAAAACAGAAACTGATTATGATGGAGATAGAACAAAGAACACGCCATATACATTCAAATATCTTTGACTCTTTCTACACAAAATTACAATTTTGATTTTATGTTCACTATTGTCTTTCTTCACTGGGCTAATTGCTTCTCTGAGTATATACAAAAAGAACAATAAATTAGCATTTTGATAATTAGTAAATAATATAGTAAAATATTATTTTACTATAGACGAGCAGATTGCTTATATGAAGTGAACAAAGACCATTTGGACCATTTGGCTGGTCTTTCTCTCGCCTAAGTTGACTGTTGAACTTGCTTCAAGCTTATTTCAAAAAAACTCCATGTCTTATCTTCAAATTTTTAATATGTAAGCATCTTTCTTTTATGTAAGAGATTTCTTGTAGGTGATTACATATTTTGCTTATTAGTAATTACTATTACTACTCGCATTAGGTTGTTTGTATTTGTAATATATAATTTGTAAAGGTCATCGAAATCACATTTAGGACAAATGTATTCATCTTATATGTCAACCGATTATTTTTAAATATCACCGTCATATCAACGATAACCGGTATCCGACATGAAAATATGCTTTCCGATACGATTCCGATATCCAATATTTAAAACATTGGTTGGCATCCCTATTATGGTTTTCAACCCTGAATTACTCCCAATTTTTCCTATACTCATCCATCTTTCTTCTTTTGAAAACTCTAACAGTATCATCCCTATTTCACATCAATGAGAAGGTATTGGATTTAACACTAAGGGGGGGACTAAAAGAGAGTGAAAAAGTTGAGGTGATGGGAGAAGAGAAACAAGGAGAACAAAGAATAAGAAGAGGG
Organism: Hemerocallis citrina; assembly: GCA_017893485.1. Taxonomy (NCBI): domain Eukaryota; kingdom Viridiplantae; phylum Streptophyta; class Magnoliopsida; order Asparagales; family Asphodelaceae; genus Hemerocallis; species Hemerocallis citrina. The sequence continues at coordinate 215,093,979 of CM030368.1, forward strand.
TAACTATGGAGAAGCCCAATTACTAATGGGTTCCAACAAAATAAAAGGAATATTTGTACAATATTGTGGTTCAATGGAGCTGCAAGGGTCTATTGTCCGTACCCAAAAAATTTCACATCTGAATATGGAAACATGTAAAATATTCAGATGTTGAAATGAGATTAGATGTAACTTTAGAGTCAATAATGAAAATCACTCGAAATAAATGACGAAGACAATACATACCAAAACCATGGCCAGGTTGCCCATCGCAAATTTCACATTGCCATACATTCTGCCAAAAAGAAAAGACAGTAGTCCACTAACATAAATAGCAATTATAATAAGGCTAGCTTAATTAAATATCAGTAACTACACCTACTTGTGAAGAAATGCCTGTTGGTTGGCTTCCAGTCCCATAAAGGGAAAAACACCACCTCTTCTTCGCATTTGGAGCAAAGTACTCCACGACAAACTTCTTCCAAAACTTAATATCGTTATCCTGTTCGTTAACGTTACTAGATCAGTTGTCTCAACGTGCAATGCATGCATGTGACATTTAGTTGAACAAGAACATGCACGAGAACCATTCAATTATCAATGCAGTTTAAATAAATAACAACACATTTTCTATAAAAGGAAAATTATATTTGGAAAGAAAATGCTAAATTTTATCGTTGAAAGATGCACATTATTTCAAACAACAGAGAAAATCCGGTCACATAATTTTGAGGCTATTTTTAACATCTTCAGTTCTTCACAATTCTAAATAGTAAGACATTTAAAACGTGAGAATGGGAAGTTCACATTTTCTTCATCCACAATGTTTCTATAAGTAACTTTCTTTGACAATATCTATTAAATAGCTGCGATTGAAATGTAAAAATATGGGCGTATAAAGCAGTTAATGATGTACCTAGCATCGTAAGTAAAGATATATAGTAAAGATATGCTTGGTAAGTAAAAGTAAAGTATACATATTTCATATGGAAGTTGGGTTCAGACACAATAAGCATAAGGAGTAAACAAAAGCGAACGCATCTACATTCTACAAAAAATAGCAAAAAAAATTAAAAATTCTACAACAAATAAACTACACTATCGAAAAGATAGCAGAAACATTACGTTGGGCCGTTGCTTCTGCTCATGCAAGTACTGCATCAATCTCCGCGCACATGTTCCAGGCTCATACCCTGTCGGCAACGGCAATTGCAACTGCGACACCCTCATAGACTGATGTTGGAATTGCCCCATCTGTTGAGGCAACAAAGACCTATTCACCATGGGCTGTTGCTGCTGTAACTGCCCCGGCAACATGAACTGCTGGTGTTGCTGCTGAATGCTTTGCATTGCGTGCCACTGCTGATTACCGCAATTTGAACGGAGTAGCATGGACTGGCGGGCCCCACCACCGGTGGAGGAACTAGGATTCCCCGAATTCACCATCTGCCTTGTACTCCTACATTCAAAACTGGATCCCTATTCAACAACCCACCAACTCAAAATACCAATAAAAATCACTGAAAAGAAGAGATTTTCAACCTCAAAATCCAATGCACCTCGCTTATAACATGCAGGCACTTCAAAGACATTAACATATCAAAGAACTACTCAAATCACTAAATATATGAGATTTTTACACACAAAAATATCATAAAACCAACTTTTCCCGATCAATAGAACGGATTCTAAAGAACCGGATTTTAAAGACACATACATTTCCAACAAGTGATAGAAAACCATTAAAATTCAGCAAAGAACAACATTTTTACGCAAAAAACATAATCAAAAATCCAACTTTTTCCGATCAACTGCACGTCTGCACGGTCTGCACCTCTGATCACATGCAACTAAAACCCAGAACCGGATTTCAGAGATACCAACATTCAAACTACTGCTCAAATTCAACTCCCAAAACCCCAGAATATTCAAAATCACAGCAAAATTCACCAACTTACGTAGTAACAGAGGAGTTCTCGAGCTTCGTCTTCTAGATTGTGACACCCAATTCCAGCATTCGGGTTTCCTCGAGCTCTTAGTTCGATTCCAAAACTAGGATTTTTATCCAGTTGTTTTTCTTCTCTTTTTTATTCAAATTTTCATTTTTGTTTTTTTTTTTTTGCTTGCTCCGCTTGCTTCTTCTACTTCGAGAGTGGAGTGTAGTGGACGTCAAAATTAATTAATTGGATTTTAGCTATTTTTCGCTCGAATTAATAATTAAAATGGAAATTTTAACTACGGCTTCGAATTCATCGATGGAAATTACGAAAAAGGTCATTCTGAGGTCGGTTGTGGGTCCCAGCTGTAATTAATGAACCAGTTTCTCACTCAGGTGGGTGCTACCAGGAATTGGGGCCCACGCATTAGGCTGGGAGTGAAGATTTGAGGGATTTGGAATTGGTAAGCGTTGGGGTTCTGGTCACGATGAGTGTTGGAGTTCTGGTCACCGCCTAGTGAACCCGCCGATCTTTCGTGCCCATTATCTCAAAATTAATTGGCAAGCGATCATTTCGTGCCCATTATCTTTCGTGGAAATTGATTGACAAGCGTTGGAGTTCTGGTCACGATGAGTGTTGGAGTTCTGGTCACAGCCTAGTGAACCCGCCGCTCTTTCGTGCCCATTATCTCAAAATGTGCCCTGAACAATTCAAATTTACTCATCATTTCAGGTAAAGGAGTTCAATGCAATTTCCTATGCACTAGCAAAAAGGCCTACTACATATCAACTACATTCGTAATCGTTTGCTAAATGACAAAATGACAAATGAAAATAGCAAAATGAGAATTTCGGTACAACAGTGATTTGCTAAAATTTAATTAAGACAGTACATATTGTTTCGTACATTTTTTTTTACAGTTAATTAATTAATGATTAGATATTAAAATAGGTTAATTAAATAATATAATATTTCCTAACCTACTTAATTATACACTAACCTAATCTTGTCTTTGGGAAGGGTCAGACGAAACAATATGTTCCGTCTGATCTCATTAAAAAAAAAAAAATTAAAATAGGAACGGAACAACATGTTCCGTCCCCTATAATTTGAAAATCACCAGTTCGTTTCTCAAATATGAGAAGCGACTGTAGCGATTTTGCCAAAATATTGCAAAATAGCAAACGAATGCAGGCCATCATTTTTCAAAATATGGAAAAATGGCAAATATTACGAAAACGATTGTGGATGCTCTAACCATCTCAGTAATGCCAGATAAAAAAAAAAATTGAGCAATGTCAAACAACACCGATTTCCACATGTACAAAATTTAATAAGAAAGGTGATACAATCAGATATGTTTGTCTAACGAGTAATGCTTTAGCCACTACCAATTTCACTACCATTTTCTTCACTACCTTAGGTGACATACTCCTATTGGAGAGTTCTCCCACCTACTCTATCATCTCCTACCTATTGGAGTGTGCCACCTAAGGTAGTGAAGAGAAATATAGTGAAATTGGTAGTGGTTCTAGCATTACTCTTGTCTAACAGCCTAAGCATGCAAATGATTTAATGATAGAATAAGGAGTATTAAATCATACAAGAAGGGTCAAGGGTGTATTTAGTATGCATTCATCCTCTTACATATAATGTACAGTACTAGTAATTTACAAGTGTGATGCATATTTTAATAAATATTTTCTTTTAAGTAAAAACTAAAACATAGTGTGGCCTCGGAACCTCAAACAACTTTTATATTTGTTATCAACAGGCGATCCATAAGTTTATTTGTCACAAGTTTATTTGTCTACAAATGACAAACATTGGGAATTAGGGATCATTATTATGTATTAAAAAACAATAAATGAGACTTCTTGTGGCTAACATAATTAAGATATTTACATGCACGAGGATGACAATCTCTAATCTCTAATATTATAAAGGGAAAGTTGAAGTTGTAATGTTGTCAACATACAAACTCGTGCATTGCACGTGCAACTCCAACTCTCCCATTAATTATAACAAAAATAAACAAATAAAAAAAATTCCACCTATTTAAAATGTGCAACGCACGTGCAAAACAATTTTACAATATTTTGTTAACACTAAACATACATATATGTTGCACATACAACTCAAATTCTACTTATAAACATGTGCATTGCACGTACAAATTGTAACTTTTTCTTGAAAATATTTTTGCCAATTACGTGCAACACACGTCCAACTCCAAAATTATTTCTTAACACGTAAATCGCACGTGACAATCCTCCAACTCTTATCAAAACGTGCATTGCACGTGAAAAATACTAGTCTAGCTAATGCATATCAATCAATTAAACAATAAACATGTTGGCAAACTCAGTTTTTCTGCTGACCAATTGAAGGTACAGATCAGTGTCTTCACATCAATAAGATTAAAAATTCATTGCTTTCACTTACCTATTATCACAATGCAACCTGCAATTCTTCTACTTGATTATCTGAACAACGGTAACTGTTACAAGAGTAAAATAGTCACAACACTTGTTTCCCAAATAGTTTTCAGCATCAAAAATATTTTTAGAAAAAACAATAATCAATTACCTGCTATTGTAATATTCATGCTAGAAACCTACGCCAAAATATACATACTATAAAGGAATCAGAATGGCGCAGTGATCTGGGAGCAAAATCTTGAACTGTGGTCAGTAGCAGGCACAGTTAAAGAACTTCACCATTACCTCGGTTATAAGTCACATCGAGAAAACAAAACGGCCTCATGTGGTCCAATAATGTGGTAGTTTGTTTACCTTGAGGCGGGAAGAAAGAAACCATGTGTGGTTGAATTATTCACCCTACTCCCACACACCAAGACCAATCTACAGCATAAAAGTGACAATGATAAAACAATCAAATTACTGAAGCTAGCTTCATCATCCTTCTCAGTTTAGGGCACTCAATTCCTTTCCCACCAAACCACCCAAATCACTCCATGAACAAACTCTGCAGCTGATTCAATGGAAGGGTGAGGATGGCCTCACCAAGGCCTTCTTCTGACACCTCTCTGGCCAACCAAAATCCTTCAACATAGGTCGAAACCATGAATCTAGGACAGCAAATCTAACATCTCCAGGGCATCTAAGCTTCCCTTTTCCTAGTGCTATGAGAACACGCGTGGAAATCCTACTGAGCTCATAGCGCACCATTGGCGATGCCTTCTGGTGTAGTGTGATTAGTTCGTTTTGGTCTGCCCATGAGCAAACAAAATCTTCTGCCATTTGTCTGAGTATGAGAATCTCAACTAGCCAGTTGAATTTTTCCACTTGCTTTGAGACTCTTTCAATTAATGGCTTTGGTTCTTTTGTTCTTGACACACTAATTGAAATAGAATCAGAGGCTTCTTCAAATAGAACCTTCAGTGAGTTTAGACATGAGTGACAAACGCTATACAAGCTCTCGTTGGTGAGTCCAGCAGGGTCTCTGTGGTAGACTGAGACCATGGATAGAAGGCTTTTGGCGAGAGACTGTAGCTCCTTGCAAGCATTAATATTTGTGCCATCTGCAATGGATTTTATGAGATGTATTGCTAGGTCATAGGAGCCACTTGGTCTTTCTGGCTGTAGCCTGGCTAGGATATCTTGGGTCACTCTTCAGGGGTATACCTTGCAAACAAACTTTTTAATAGGGATGTAAAAAAAGTCCAAAAGCCAAGTCCCTACATAGGCCCGTTGATCCAGCCCTCTAAAAAGCCCGGCTCAACCCGTCAATGGGCCAGACCGGCCCAACCCTTCGTAGGTAAGGGCTGGGCTTGGATCTTCATTTTGAAGCCCAGCCCGGTCCAAAAGCTCGGGCTTTAGCTCGGGCTTTTCCTCTTGGGAAGATGCTTGAAATTCTCGGGAAGAAGCATGGTTGTATTCTTGGGAATGCTTCCAAATTCAAACTTATGGAGGCTTTTCCTTTCCAGTGACACTAAGTTCAATAAACTCTCTGATAAATTAACTAGCATGCAAAAATGTAATTTTCCAAAGAGTTTTGAGCCTTTTCTTGGCTTTACAAATAATCCCTACTACTATAATGGGAGAATCCCTACTACTATAATGGGAGAAGGCCTTTGTCCTTAACCCAACCCGTGCAATGCACGTGTAGGTAAATTTTTTTTTGCCCTTTTCATTCCTCCCAATTTTCCTCCACGTGCACAGCACGTGTATAATGCTAGTTACATTTAATTACAACAAGTTACATATTGAAATGTAGTGAAATTGGTAGTGGTTGTAGCATTACTCTTTTAATTTTGGTTTTTTAACATATATACCCCTATAACAAACATTAGAATGTCAAATTTACCCCCTACAAATGTGAATTTTCATATTTATTCCCAATAATTCAGAAAATGTTTCATATTTGTAACTCTGTCTTCAGATGGATAGTTAGAAAATAAAGAACAAAATAGTCAAGTCAAGTAGATTTCTTTAAACTTAACATAATAGTTCCAATTTCGATTATCATTAATTTTCGGGGCGACTAAAACGTGGTTAGAACACTCTTGAGGGACAAATATGAAAATACATAATTGTGGAGGGTAAATATGATATTCAAACATTTGTTGGAGGCATATATGTTAAAAACCCTTTAATTTTTAAACATAACCTCTAAAAACTATAAATACTCTTTCATATCCTTTTGTTTTTCACACACCTCAACTCCTCTTTTCTCATCTACCCAAAAAATATTTGTATTCTCTCATACAAATTATACAAGTGCACAAGTGAAATAACTGATTTACAAAGTCTCAAATTTCAAATTGAGACCATAGAATGACAGAAAAACTCAAGTGGCACTCAATGGATCCAATTTGAGTTTCTTGGAATATAGGATCTTTAAATCCTTTAATAAAAGTAGGTAAAAACTGGCTAGTTATTGAATTAAATAAAAAATAATAATATCATATAATTTTCACTTGGACTTAGGACCGGGCTTTTTACTTGGGCGTAGGCCTCACATGTGCAGGCTCTAACTTATGGGCCGGATAAAAGTCTGGGGTACGGGCCGGATATGGGCTTCATAAATATACAAACAAGCTGGCTTTGGCCCAGCCCGGCCCTTAAGGAGGCTATGGGGCTTGGCCCGGCCCATTTTACATCCCTACTTTTCAACTTCTCCTCCTCGCTCTCACTCTCTCAGTCTATGGAAATGCTTCTATATAGTTTAAAGAGGACTCCACACCGCTGTTGAACATAATTTTGAATGATACCTGAAAGCCAAGAACTGAATTATGAACTGAATTATGAGTCACGACGGTTAACCATTATTAGCCCGATAGTGTTTACAACAGAGGATGAAGGAAATTCAGCAACTGACCAACTTTGTTTAGTTCTAAGGAAAACAAGTTAGAAGGGCAATAAACAAGTATAAATTTATTGTCAATGGGATCATCATGGTGCTGTGTCTTGTTTAGGAGCATGCAGACCACTTCAATCACTATATTGTACGGCCCAAATATTAATGAGGATGATATTTCTCCGAAATTTTTTCCTCAGTTATTAATTTCTATGGAATTAAGTTAATTATACTGTCCATGAAACATAGTGTCAAATTTATTGCTACATTATAACTAGATGAGAGTGTTCTCCACGAGCCTTGCATTTTCCTTCACCACGCGATGCATAGTATATACAAGTGAGGCTTATGGTAGATGTTGGGATCAAAAAGTCATTAAGAGCCTCATCCACCCAATCATGCATAATAGTTCACCAATAACCGATGTGTGCATGAATATGGAAGTAGTAATTAAGGAAACAGTTGGGATATGTTCATAAATCTATAATCAGGTCTTCTAAACAGCCTCAAATAAATCACCTTGCATATGAAGCGATGTGAGGCCTAATACATTCACAACTTTTGATTATTCAATGAAGAAGTTTGATTAAGTTCTGCAAATTAGAATAATCTTCTCCCATCCCATTATTTGCATTCAACACTCCCTTCTCATAAAGTCTATACAATTGAGACAAGTTTCAAAAAACAGCTCCACGCATATCCATCCCCTCTATGTCCTTATATCTAGCCTAATTTGCTTCTGATTTTCAACAAAACTTCCCTTCATGTCATACCTTTTCCTTCCGTTCATTACTCTTCTCTTACAATCTTGTTTTTTTCTCTTTCTTTCGCTTTGCTGCTATTTTTGTTTAGGTTTGAGCAAACAAAACAGAAAATCTAGCATAACTCCTTTTGAGAAATCCTTCTTTAGATCATTGAGAAATTAAAAGAACATGGTTATGCAAAAAGATCCTTTCGGAGATTTTCAACATTGTATATATATATATATATATATATATATATATATATATATATATAATATTCGCATTCTGAAAAACTAGATACATTAGTTTTATAACTGTATTTATTCAACACTGTAGACTAACTACTATATATTCATCATTGTGTATAGCTATATACATTCAACATTCTGGATAACTATGTACATTAACTTTATAGTTTCTCTTCCATTCACAATGAATAAAAACATATAGTATACATATACTAGATTTGCCCATGGCCACGTGCCTACGGCACGTCTTCAGAACGATACAGCATATGAAAAGTCTTGTAAATAGTAAATCAACAATTATGTAGCTGAAGTTTGAATAGTATGACAATAATTAGTTGTAAATAAAAGTCCATGTTTCCATTAGTATATGGTGAAAAATAATTATAAATTGGGGTATAAAAGTCCATATTTCCATATATATATATATATATGGAAATGCTCCATTGAGAACGCAAATGTTGTGAAAACACGTGAAAACCACCTAGGCCGTTGTTGGAAGCAACGGCCTAAGTAGTTTTCCACGTTTTCATCGCTACAGTACGTTCTCAATGGAGCATTTCCATATATATATATATATATATATATATATATATATGAGAGAGAGAGAGAGAGAAATAATTAAAATAAATAAATGAGTTGTTTTTTTTTTGGGGGGGGGGATTGAATTTGAATTTTGGGGGGAAACTATTGGGGGGAATGTGTTTTGTGAGGTTAGATCTGGGCCTTTGATTTTGGGGGGAATGAAGGAGAGCCAACTGATAGCTTTCTTTGTGTTTTATTAATTATTATATAGATGTCCTGCTTCTCAAAACCACTCCCTTTGATTGCATATACAACTCTTGGTTCTCCCTAGTGAAAAGTCGCCACACTTATTGTCACTCTAATGAGATGCCTTCTAAATTATTATCATGTTTTGAAACTCAATATCTTCTCCTAAATTTGGTATCTATTTTGGTATTCTTGAAAACAACAGGTTTATTGTATTGGACTTTTTTTTATCGACCTCATAAATGTTCAGGTAACCAATCAAAGACATCAGAGTATCAGACAAGACATAATACGAATCAAAACGTGAATATGTGAATATAAGCACATAGGCGCATAGTCATAAAAAGGAGTCTGTGTCTACTCATTATTTAGAGTTGTTTTGAGGATTATATGTGTTGAGAGGAAATCAGGACAAGATATGAACCTTTTACGAAGGTGAAAAGTGCAATTTCGTTCACTGTGGTGATTAAGTTCTACGAAACCTCATTGTGTTATTGTTTCATCTCTTTAAGAAACAAATCCTAGACAATCATTTCTTAGAACAAATGAATAAAAAATTCCAAAACATGAGAAGCTACCGGTAAAGTAGGACACATGTCGAAAATCAAGCCTACGAAAGTCGTCAAATATAACTTCGCTATCACACATCAAATCTTAATCCCCAGACCACTATAGCTACAAAAATACTAGAGCTAGCTCCCTTAAAATTTCCAACTTTTTTTTTATAATCCCTTAATTTCTATGTTTGGGAGGATTTTCTCAGCTCCTCCCCTCAATGATGGGAATTAGCCCTTACACCGTCAACGTCATCTAAGGCATTTACTTCGAAATATATGACAATTTTCGACCAAATGCCAACTTGACCACCAAGCCTCTATTATTTATTGTTAAATTCCAAGCCAAGGAAACTATAAAGAAAAGAGAGGTTTCCCACATAATCATAAATAACCAACTGAAACCAAACATATAGAACCGAAAAAAATAACTGATTTCCCGCATTCCTATAGTTGAGTAACTTAGCCACCTAAAACAAACTGATAGTTGCATTACTAAATCCCTCCAAAATGGAGTTACCAACTAAGATCATCATTTGACCTTGATGTGAAAGGAGTACAAAGCTATCAGAACCGGGCATTGTTCACATTTTAACTACCTCTAAAACAAATACGCACTTTCAATATCTAATGCACATTATCCATTTACCATTCCAATCCCAAACCGATTTCCTACTAAAATTCACAAACCCTATCTACCACAATAATTAAAAAACATGTTTACCACCACATGAATCAACGATGTTTGCCAACGAAGGATTGGATTTCGGAATCTTCGTTGTAGCATATGGAGTCTCCTTGCAGAACTTGCATGGAAATTCATTGGTCTCAAAATAGAACCAATGCACATTGTCTACTTACCATTCCAAACCCTATTTCCCAGTAAAATCAACATCAACAAAATTCGCAAAAGCTAAACAAAACTACGAGTTTAAGTAGTCTCACCTCAATCAAATCGATCACCCTCGAAACCCCAACCAGCATCAACCACCTCCTCAACTCCCCCTCCTCCTCCACACACACCATCTCCATCACTTCCCTAAACACCCCCCACATCCACCTCCACCTCCGCCTCCCTCCCCTTCCTTCACCATCTCCCTAAAAACTCCACTCCTATCCACCCCCATCACCACCGCCTTCCCGTCCCTCCCCACCACCCTCACCCTCAAATCCAACGAAGGAGACGCATCCTCCATTTCTTCTCCTCTCTCCTTCCTCGCCTCCACCGCCGGATCTGGCGCTGACCCTTCGATGACGACATCGATGAGAGGTGGCAGTTTTTGGAGGGGGTTTTGGGCGGGGATCGGGGGTGGATGGGGGGACGGTGAAGGAGCAGCACCAGGCGGAGGGGGGTTTCCACCGGCGGCGGAGATCGGACATTGAAGAATTTGGGGATTTAGGGTTTTGGATTGTTTGGATATCTTGAAATTAAGGATTTTTAATTCTTTCCGGTGAGAGCAAGGCCAATGGAACCCCATCTCCATGCCGGGTTCCATTTTGGCATATTTCTTACAACATGTCATTTTGATTTGGGATTTTCAATTGAGGTGCCAATGATACCCTATTTTGGGATTTCATGAAAAAAAAAAAAAAAAAAAAAAAAATATATATATATATATATATATATATATATATATATATTTATTTTTTTTTGCACAAAACTAATTTGATAATTCATTTGTCCACAATAGTATAATTTTTGTCTATAAATAAAATATATAAAAAAAAGTTTTAAAAAAAAAATCAAACAAATAAATATATACTAATATATTCCATAAATATATTGTGTATGCAAAATTTGGATTAAAGGAGGGGGTTTTGCCAAAAGAAAAAATAGATGTGGTTCGAAACTGGAATGCGGCTCCATTTATGGATCGCCAAAATTTTTGGGTAGGGGGCCCACCTGATGCAGATCGGTTGGGGATGGTGGTTTTGTTAAAATGCCGATGGGGGGAATTTTTAAGGGACGGTAGGGGATGCTCTGAGCATTAAGAGCATTTGAGACTCAAAATTCTTATATTTGGGGAATAGGAATAGAAATTTTCAATTTTGACTATTGTCGCTTGAAGGGACACAAGATCATATGGCGTCCCTCCATTTTATTTTTTAATTCACGTAGGACGCAAGATCTTCTTGCGTCTCAATTTTTATTTATATTTTTTTAATTTTGGACCCATACTTTCTTTATATATATATATATATAAATTGTGGGACGCTTGCGTCTCAGATATGAGAAAAAATTATAAAAAATTAGCCGGACGCATGATCTTATTGCGTGTGAAAGATGTCAGACGCAAAAAAAATCGGCAGACGCATGAACAAATAGCGATTTGTATATTTGAGAATTTCCTACATCTTCTCTCAAATATAGGAGCCTATTGTTCCTCAAAATTCATTTTTTTCCAAATATAAGGAACGATTGCGGCCTCTTTTTATCAAAATGTTCAAATTTTGGAAATTAAGAGAACGACTACAAATGCTCTAATAAATGAGGAAGGAGGGAGGAAAATGGTAGAATTTTGGGACTTGGGACCAACTGAGTCATTATCTGACTACCGTCGTTTAGTTTTGAAGTAGTATTGGTTTTGAAGTAGTATAGCTATCCAAATTTCATTTACTAAAATAATTCTGAGAGACTAATATAATTATATATAATTTCAACAAAAATTGAGATAATTGGGGAAAAATATTTCTTCAAGAGTATAGTTTAATAAAACTAGTAATTTACACATGTGATACACGCCTTTATAGATATATATTTTTATTATAAAAAAAATCGAAGTTATCTGGCATCCAACCTAAAACCTCATTTACATTAGTTATTACAATGCATGTATTTGTTTGGTTATAAAAGTCGTTTGTTTAGTGAAAAACTCTCCTATTAAAATAGTTGATAGATATATTTTTATATTAAAAAAATCGACGTTGTCTGATATCGAACCTAAGACCTCATTTTCATTAGTTATGCATGTCCATTGCACGTGTTTGTTGGGTTACAATGCATGTGTTTGTTTGGTTACAAAAGCTGTTTGTTTTGTGACAAAATCTCCCATTAAAATAGTAGATATTCATTATAAAAAATACGCGCATTCGTATACATCCTAAGCGACAATACCCATGTCATGTGTAACGCCCGCTGCCTCAAAAGGGTGTCCAAACATTGGGTACCCTTAATCCTTGGCTTTTCCTAATATATGCACACTTCTTCCCTTCATTCTAGCCGATATGGGATTAAATCCCCAAGGGTCAACCCGATCAAACCACACCACACACTCATCCATCTTTTCTTTCATTCATTTAACCATTTCCTATGTCCCATAGGAAATCATGTAGGTCCATCATGTCATCACATCCCATAGGATCATCTATAGGTCACAATCAACGACTCATCTCTTTTTTCCTTTCTTTCTCCAATTCACCACCTACCATTCTTTCTACTAGTATATATACTATACTATATATATACTACTCACTACTCTCTAGAAATACGGGGTCTCACATGGGCGTGGCTAGAATTTAGTTAATTGTGTGCGTACGAGTTGAGTGCGGGGCGTTACAGAATTATATCACGTATCACATCATAAACATATACATTATACATTAAAACTATCTCGTAATAATCCTTCAAAACTATAAAATAAAATAAACAATATGCATTCACATAAAATCTCAACTCATGGCTCCAATATATCAATAATACAAATCTACCACAAATATCCATATCAATATCAATATTGAAATAAAATACATCAAAAATATTTTTCACCGCTCAAAATATATAAAACAGGCATTTTCGATATTTTACAATGTAATATGGATGTATAAGTATGTAGATGACGATGAGGAGTATAGTGTGAGGTAGTATGGTATGTTCTTGACCCGTACCCATCTCGTTGTGGTGTACCGGGCCCTGTGGTATGTTTTGCAAAGATTTTTCTAAAAACTTTACCTCGTTTTCAAAGAATTTTATGGTTTTTATTCGATATTTGATATTTCGTTATGAGTTTGGCCCCCAGAGCATAAATATTGATCGCATGTATGTTTCTGCTCATTTTGGCCTGGGGAGCTCGTGAAATTATTGCCTGTGTTGGGAGCTACGAAATTTTGAGCAGAATTCCGTAAGCTGTTTGTGTTTCGGGGCAGAAATTACAAGGGAGACCCTGCCAAAATTATATTTGAAAGAAAACTATCTTAGTTTATGTTTAGAGTGTTATAGAAATTGATAGAATTGAGTTTGGAGTCAAAAAAAAAGAGGGGGGGGGGGGGGGGGGGGGGGGGTTACATCATGCTCCAACTCATCTCGCCCCTCCCATCCATCCTCTCCCCTTCCCAAATCCACACCCCCTCCACCGCCGCCCTATATTCCTCACTCCTCTCCTGCGTTTTCGCCGCTCTCGACCGCCGCGACGTCCCCTCTTCTTCATGTGCACACGTACGTCATCTTCTACCTCCGATCATATACAAAAAAAAACACGTAGAATCACGGTTATAAACTCAAACAATCCAGACTTTGGTCACTTTTTCAATACATAATCATCATTTGAGTATGAAAGTTATCAACTTTATCCACAAAACCAATATTTCAACTATGAAAATTAACATTTACTCGATCAAAGATAAATAATCAGAAAATTTATTGCAAAACATCACCATCAATCTAATTATTCAAGTCCAAACATATATTTATTAGCCATCAATCATCGGTGAATAAAATAAATAAATAAAGATGAAGAATGAAGAAGAACCGAAGAATGAAGGATAAATATATGTTTAGTGATGATTATGTCTAGAGTGGAGAACCCTAAATCTCCAAATTCACCGTCTCCTTCCTCCTCCTTGCCGGCACCAACCTAGCCTGCATAAGTCCTCTGGGTGGACCCCACTCCAGGAATTCATCTCCCTCCTCTCCCTCCTCTCCCTCCTCCTTCAGTTTTTATTTTTTTCCTTTTTCCCTGTTTTTCTGTAGAGAATGGAGAGAAAACGATAAAGCATAAGATGATGAGAGATGGAGAACGTTAGTTTGAAAATTTTCAAAAAATGTGTTTGTGATTAGTTAAGTAATACTCAAAAGATATTTTAGAAACATAAATAGTAAAAATTGAGTATCATTAGTATATTTATCTCTTCCTTATCTTTATACTCACTTTTGAAATTTGAAACGAGACACTTATGAAAACTTGCACCACATACATATTAGTTTAAATGTGATTTTCCTATTTTTCTCTCATTGATCTATTTCAAAATAGAGGAACAAAATAGGGGTTATACTCATTATTTTCTTAGTATAAAATTATAATAATTTATGTAACTAACCCCCACATCCCCTACCTCACAGAAAATATATATATTGATAAGTAGAGTTTGAAAAATAGTTACAAAAACATAAGGAGGAGATTGATGACTAGCGAGCTCTGTGTGTGTCTGGACTTGAGATGGCATACTATTGAGTCGTAGAGACGGCATTGGACATCTGTCTTACTTCTCAACTAGCCTCAAGGGTATGATCTCATCCCCCGTACACACAACACAAATAGCCCTTAATACAAAAAAACCAACCCTCCTAAGAGCGACTGAACAAAGGCAAGCTAAAAAAAATATAGAAACAAGGACTGACAGTGTCCCAAAAAGAAAACAAAATAATCAACAAACAGAGACACAAAACCCTAGATCATCCCTGGGTGTTTCCTGCACTGTGGGTTGAGCAGTTGTCTCCCAACCTCATGAGGTCACTATCTCCAGTACCCATAAGCTCTTGGAGTATCTTGGCCTTCTTCTTTGACTCGCCGCTGGAATCTAACCAATGAGAAAACCAAAATTTGGTATTAGTGATAAGTTTATCCACAGCGATAAGCTTGTTGTTAAAAGTTCTATCATTTCTAGCATGTCAGATGCTCCAACAAACAGCAAGTGTAACCAAATGCCAAGAGTGTGTGAACCTGTGCTTGTGGTAGTCAAAACACTAGCGTGTGAAACAGTCAGCAATGGATGAGGATAAATTAGTGATATTGAGGCGGTGTGTGTAACACCCCGCAAAATTGGAAATTACAATTTTGCCCTCGTGTGTTATGCACGTGTATTTTATAACGTGTTTCCATCCCGTATTTTGATTATCGACTATTTATTTATTTTCAATATTGATTTTTCCCTATTTTGAATCAACAAAAATATAATATTTCAATCTTCATATTCTACGTGCTTTTTACGTGTTTTGATGCACGTGTTTCCATCACTATGTACGATGTTTCTATGGATTTAAATTATTTATTTTATGTATTTAAATCTATTTTATAAAACGAAAATTTATTTTCCCCTTATTTTGATTAAAATGCATTTTTCGATTTTTTCCACGTATGGTGCACGTGCAAATTTTTATTCTCATTTTGCTACTCTCATTTTACTATTTTTAGCATGCATTAGTTTTATTTAGCCTTTCTTTTGATCCATGGACCTATAAACTAAAATGTAGCCCATTAGGAGAGGAGCCAACTAGATAATTAAATAAATTAATTAGTAATGAGCTCATGTAGCAAGCCCACTATTAAAATCACATTTTTAGTTAAACATGTACTAATACATGACAAGTTACACATATTAGTACACATTTAGAGTTATAGAAATGTGTTCATATTTGTTTATGCATGTGTGCATGCATACACAAATGTATTTGGACCATTTTTTGGGCAAGGGGAGGAGAAGAGTTGGTAGGTTGAGTTAGTGGAGAGTGGGGAGATGAAGAGATGGAGGTTTTAGGAGTTAGGAAAGTGGAGAGTTGTAAAATAAATTTGAAGAGTTATTAGGGTGAGATTTTTGCACTTTAGACCCTTCTAAAATCCTATAAATAGAGTCCCATTTCCTACATTTCTCTTGCACCAAAATCAATATCAAAATATGTGTAAGAAAAAGAAAGAAAGGAAGAAAAAGAAAGAGAGTAAGAAAGTTATTGTGCTTGGAGGATCTCTTGCTTGGAAAGGAGAAATTGCTAGGAGGAGAAGCCTTACTAGGAGCTAGGAATCTTTGGAGCTAGAAGTGGTGTTCTCTTTTCTTTTCAAGCTTCACAAAAGGTGGGTGTCTCCTACTTTCTAATTTTTTTTGAATGTGCATGTTAATAGAAATGAATGAGTAATATAGAATTTGATTTGATAAAATAGGACAAACCTATGCATTGGATGTAATGAAATATTGCTTTATTGAGTAAACAAACCCAACTTAGGTTAATTAGTAATGAGAAAGAAATGTTGATTTGTTTTGTCATGAATTAGTATGCATGAATGAAGATATAATTGATTGTATGAAAAATGTTGGGAATACATTCTTTTGCAAAAATATTTTTTGTAAAGTTAATTGAATACCATAAACTTGTTTTGATTGTTGCCATACTAGTTGAAAAGAAGAGTGCAACTAAAGGATTAATTCTATGAACCATATTAGAGTGTTTGCAAATTTGTGATTTGTCAAAGAATGCTATATTTCGACATATGATTAGAGATATGATGAAAAAGAAAAGAGAAGGAAATAAATTATTTTTTATGAAGTATGTTGACATATGTCAAAAATACAATTTTTGTATGAAAGGAATTTCTTTGAGACGCCCATAATCGATTAAAAAATATGTTTGATTCTTAACACAAATTTTTATTTGTAAGATGTTGGGCATAAACTAGTTTTTTAGAAAATCATGATTTTAATTTTCGAGTTTGAAAAGAAGTGTAAATTTTGTAAAGAAAGGAAAATCTTTTTTTTTTTTTAAATGAGATATATGCTAAAAATAAGTTTGGACTTGTTGATTACTATTTAAGATTTCCTTTTAGTCCAAAGAGAAGTTTATTCCAATATCCTAAAGGATTGGATTATTGGGTAAACAAGTTTTATTAAAAAGAAACAATTTCAGAAAATTGTGAACAAAAGTATATGAATACAACTTCTAAATAAAAAGCACACTAGGACTTACTGGTTAGTCAATGAGTACCTCTTATAAGAGATCTTGGGTTCAAATCTTGATAGCCATCTTTTATTTTTTTTGATTTGGTTTTAATAGAATAAGATGTTTTTTTTTAGTATGAATAAATTCCTATTATGGTTATAAGATAAAATGGAAGCTATTAGAGATTGTTATGGAAATTTTATTGTCTATTTTAAGAAAGTAAAAATGAGACTTTAAAAAGGGGGCTTTTGATTAAAACTCATACTTTCTTCATATAAAATGAAGTAATAAATATTAAAGTTAATCATAACTTTATTGCATATTTTGAGGAAAATGAAATGGGAAATATTAAGATTGTTTTCTTGTATATTTTGAGATATAAAGAGAGATGAAATTGTGAGTATGAAACTTTGTAGTGAACAAAAACAAAGTATTATTTTTGTGAAGTGATTTTTTTTAAGAGAATTATACTTTGATTTTGTTTAAGAAATATTTTAAAGGAAATTGAGATATTGTAGTGATAGTTTGAATTGGTTATAAAATTTCATGTGATGAAATTGTGTTCTTAAAAAGGAAATCCTTTTGCTTATAAAGACTATGAGTGAATAACTAGATTATGAATAGTGTAAAGACTAAGAAATGATTGCTTTATGGATAAGTGCTAATACAAGACATTAATCATTGTGAATAAGTAGAAGATGAAAATTATATAAGTTTAAGACATGATTAAGAAAGGGTATATGTACCCATGTTTCATGTACATGAAAGTTTATGATTTAGAGTTAGTAAGACCTCGGTACCGGCATTATTAAAAGAAAAGATTTGAGAAATGATTTGGAGAAATGGCCGTGGAGCTATCTCGTATTTGTTGATTAAGTCCGGTAGGAGGTAAAACTAATTCTATGAGTGGAAATTATTCATGTCTTGAACTTAAGAAAATTTAGGCACATAAGTGAAGATGTAGTAAACTTAGGGAAACGTAAGTGGGGTGCTCTATATAGTCGGCGGTGGACTCCAAGACTATAGACCCAGTTGGTGGACTGAGGTTGCCCTGTGGGAGACGAATTATTATATTTTAATCCGGGACTATGAGGACGGGTCGGCGGTGGACTCCAAGATCTTGAGTAGTCGGACGGATGAATTTTTGTGTTTACCGTCTCCAATGTATATATATATATACTGGGCTAGAGGGTCACATTCGGGACGGTTCGTACGATGTGGAATCTGTTATAACAGCTGGCGGTGGACTCCAAGGCTGGGATTCACATTCGTGGAATAGTCTGAACTTTGTTTTGCTACCGGGTAGTTTTCATGGCGAGGGATCGAGCCCTTTATTGTGGAGAACGTAGGCGCTTGCCCTCGGACCTATGTAGTATGGGATGCATAGAATCCGAACAAGTGTGCATTAGTGTCATCCTAGTGTAGAATGGTATGCATTAGGCATTAAGACATGACATACACTTATGTTTAGAATAATCACTTTTGATATTTTACTTGTTCATTCAATCTTTTTATGATTTGTTAAAGTATGAGATCGTTATACTATTCTCGGCATAGAGAGGATAGCCGTGTATAACATTTCGTCAGTTGTAAGTAACTGACGTGCCCACAGATTGACATGCAGGTAATGGACTATTCATGAAGCTATAAAGTGGATATGCTGGTGCTGTTTTATTTTAAAGATGTTGTAAATGTTTTATTGTAAATTTCATTCTTCCGCTGTGTAAAACCAAGTTGTAATTGAACTCTGATGTATTAGTGAAAAAGTTTTAAATTCCTTGTAAAATTGTACGAAGTGAAGTAAAGATCCTGTGAAATCCCGAGTTTGTCCTTATTTGAAATTCGGGGCGTTACAGTGTGTAAAGTGTTTCCAAGTTTGAACAGCCATGGGACATTGGAAGAAGATGTGGAAGGTGGTTTCAATCGGGAATGCACAAGTTGTGCATGTCAGATCACCATCACCGCCCTTGGAGTGTAGTCTCTCCTTGAAGTTGAGTATCTCCCAACTCAGCATCCAAGTAAAAAATTTGTATTTGAGCGGTGCTAAATTCTTCCAGCAGGCACGGTAAAAGGTAGAGAGTAGGCCTGAAATGTTGTAGAAATCATAAGCAGATTTCACAGTGAAGCTCCCTGAGCTAGAATGCCTCCAATATGCAGTGTCAATAGCAGTAGATGGTTGGACATTGGAGAGGAGTTGCAGAAGTTGGCTCTTTTCAAGGAGAATGGTGGTGGAATTCGAAGTGTGAAGGCTTGGTCTCCAAATCCATCTGCCCTGATCCCTAGTACCTTGAGAGCACAATGGGGCATCTTTGTTCCAAGCTGCCTCAAATAAAGCTGGGAATAAAGTGGCAATGTTGCTACCTCTAATCCATTTGGAGGTCCAGAACTTAAGCATTTGTCATCTCCTAGTTGCCAAGATATTCCTTGCTCAAATTGCTCTTTGAGCTTGTAGACATTCTTCCAAAAGTCAGAAGCTTGAGATTTGCATATGAAGGAATTGGTCGCTCTATTGAAATACAAGGATTTAAGAATTTGGGAACTAAGGGATTCCTCAGACAAAATTTCCACCACCATTTCATAAGCAGGGCATTATTGAATTGGCTGAGGTTTAAAATCCCTAGGCCTCCTTGCCTTTTGGGCTAACAAATTCGCTTCCAGTTTATGCAAGAGGTTCTGGTAGCCTTAGTGTCTCTGCCTGCCCAAAAGAATCTGCTCCGAATCTGATCAATTCTAGCAATTACCCACTGAGGCAGTTTGAAGAATGAAGCAAAATAGGTTGGCAATGCACTAAGTATCGAGTTAATGAGTATCAGTCTCCCTCCCCTAGAGAGCAGATGACCCTTCCTAGTGGATAATCTTCTCTCGATTTTGAGAATAAGAGGTTGTCAGTCCCTCTTCTTTAACTTACCCTTGGATAGTGGCATGCCCAAGTACTTGGTGGGAAGGGAATCCTGTTTGCAATCCAGGATGTGAGCGAAAGCATGAAGCTTGGCCTTAGAATGCCCAAAGTAGAGAATTGATGATTTGGAGAGATTAATGTGGAGGCCAGAGACGTTCGCAAATATGATTAAAAGCAATTTTAAATGAAGCACACCCTTTTCATCGCCTTTGCAGAAGATGAGTGTGTCATCAACGAATTGCAAAATGGAGAGCGCAGCTAAGGAACCCCTGAGATTCAGCTGAGAGAAAGTGACATTATCTCTACCAGTGCGCAACATTTGGGCAAGCACGTCTACAGCCAAGATGAATAACATCGGAGATAGACACTACAACACACGATGGATTTACCGGCGTATATTCCCAGCCGTTTTGCCAGAAACGCCGGGGTAGGAAGAGACCAGGAATGGGGCGTCAAATTGGATGGTTATACGCCGGCGGCCTCTATAAAACGCCGGGGAATTATGGTATTCACCGGCGTTTTATATTAAAACGCCGGTGAATGCCATATTCACCGGCGTTTAACTACAAACGCCGGTATAGGGTTTGGAATAAATTTCCCCCAAACCCTATACCATTAAAAAAAAAACCCAAATTTTTTTCCCCTCTCCCTCGCGCTCTCCCGCCTCTGCCGTGGCCGCCATCGCTGTGCCCTCCGTCGTCGTCCCCGTGCTCCGTCGTCCTCCGTCGTCCACTCTCTCACTCCCGTCGTCGCTGCAAGCCTCCCCAACCCTCTCTCTCTCACTCGCATCGTCACCACCCTTCCACCATCGCCGCCCCTCCCCCGCCGTTGCCCTTTCCCCCCCTCGTCGCCCCCCACCCCTGCCGTCGCTCCTTCAATTGACACAAACCCTAGGTTTGTTCTTGAAATTTCTGAATTGTTTTATTTTTAAAATTTTTGTTTCTGAAATTTCTACACAAACCCTAGGATGATGTAGTTGGTATGTTTTTGAGATTGGTTCTACAATTTTTCCCAACTCTCTAATTTAGATTGCTACTTGAGATTGGTTCTTGAGATTCTTGAGATTGGTTCTTGAGATTGGTATTACTAGGTATGACCATGGAACAATTTACTGTTAAAGATGCTGAATTCATGCATCTGATTGGCATCTTAGCATGATTTTTTTACCAAAATGGGTTCACTGTCAACTAAGTATGCTGTATGTATACCAAAATCCTCCAAATCTGTACAAGAATTGGGCGGAACAAACCTTGTGCAGGTTTATTTTGGAGCCACAAACATCATGATTTAGTTGGGATGAAGAATTAATAGAGAAACATATATGCTTAGATACTGGAAATTTTCATTTCCTTTTACTGTTAAAGAAACTGAATTCATGCATTTGATTGCCATCTTAGCATGATTTTTTTACCAAAATGGGTTGACTCTCAACTAAGGATGCTGCTTGTATACCAAAATCCTCCAAATCTGTACAAGAATTGGGCTGAACAAACCTTGTGCAGGTTTCTTTTGGAGCCACAAACATCATGATTTAGTTGGGATGATGAATTAATGGAGAAACATATATGCTTAAATACTGGAAGTTTTTATTTTCTTTTACTATCAAAGAAACTCATGCATCTGATTGTCATCTTAGCATGATTTTTTTACCAAAATGGGTTGACTATCAACTAAGGATGCTGCTTGTATACCAAAATCCTCCAAATCTGTACAAGAATTGGGCGGAACAAACCTTGTGCAGGTTTCTTTTGCAGGCACAAACACCATGATTTAGTTGGGATGAAGAATTAATAGAGAAACATATATGCTTAGATACTAGAAATTTTTATTTCCTTTTACTGTTAAAGAAACTGAATTCATGCATCTGATTGTCATCTTAGCATGATTTTTTTACCAAAATGTGTTGACTGTCAACTAAGTATGCTGTATGTATACCAAAATCCTCCAAATCTGTACAAGAATTGGGCGGAACAAACCTTGTGCAGGTTTCTTTTGGAGGCACAAACATCAATGGTTTAGTTGGGATGAAGAATTAATAGAGAAACATATATGTTTATATACTGGAAATTTTCATTTTCTCTTACTGTTAAAGTAGCTGAATTCATGCATCTGATTGCCATCTTAGCATGATTTTTTTACCAAAATGGGTTCACTGTCAACTAAGGATGTTGTATGTATACCAAAATCTTCCAAATCTGTACAAGAATTGGGCTGAACAAACCTTGTGCAGGTTTCTTTTGGAGCCACAAACATCATGATTTAGTTGGGATGAAGAATTAATGGAGAAACATATATGCTTAGATACTGAAAATTTTCATTTCCTTTTACTGTTAAAGAAACTGATCGCTTGCATCTGATTGTCATCTTAGCATGATTTTTTTACCAAAATGTGTTAACTGTCAACTAAGGATGCTGGCTGTATACCAAAATCCTCCAAATCTGTACAAGAATTGGGCTGAACAAACCTTGTGCAGGTTTCTTTTGGAGGCACAAACATCATGATTTAGTTGGGATGATGAATTAATGGAGAAACATATATGCTTAGATACTGGAAATTTTCATTTTCTTTTACTGTCAAAGATGCTGAATTCATGCATCTGAACAATTGGTTCTACAATTTACTGTTAAAGATGCTGGATATTAGCCATCTGATTGTCATCTTAGCATGCTTTTTTTACCAAAATGGGTTAACTGTCATCTAAGGATGCTGTATACCAAAATCCAAATCTGTACAAGAATTGGGCTAAACAAACTTGTGTGAGGGTTTCTCTTTGAGCCGGAAACATCATGATTTAGTTGGGATGAAGAATTAATAGACAAACATGCTTAGATACTGGAAATTTTCATTTTCTTTTACTGTTAAAGATGCTGGATATTAGCCATCTGATTGTCATCTTAGCATGCTTTTTTTTTACCAAGATGGGTTAACTGTCATCTAAGGATGTTGTATACCAAAATCCAAATCTGTACAAGAATTGGGCTGAACAAACCTGTGTGCAGGTTTCTCTTTGAGCCGGAAACATCATGATTTAGTTGGGATGAAGAATTAATAGACAAACATTCTTAGATACTGGAAATTTTCATTTTCTTTTACTGTTAAAGATGCTGGATTTAGTTGGGATGAAGAATTTTTTTTTATAAAAAAATATAGCTACACCGGCGTTTTTACAAGCGCCGGTGTAGCTTTCAGCAAAAAAAATGACAGCCTTTACCGGCGGTATAAGAACGCCGGTGTAGGTAATGGCCAAAAACAGCACTACCAAACGAAAACACACATTCCCCGGCGTTTTTGCGACCGCCGGTGTAGTTTTAACCTACACCGGCGGTCGTAAAAAACGCCGGTGAATGTCCCTAACCTACAGCGACGCGCGATTCAGCGACACTTGCACCGGCGATTTTTAAACGTCGGTGGTATCTACAGAGGCGTTTATAAATGCCGGTAAATGTACAAAAAAATGCCGATAAAGCCTGTGCGTTTTGTAGTGAGAGGGTCACCTTGCTTTAGCCCTCTCCTTGACATTATAGTCTTGCCCCCAACTCCATTAACTAAAACAAAGGATTTGGTTGAGTGAATAATTGCATTAATCCAACTGCACCAACGTGGACCAAAGCCCCTGGCAACTAGCATCTGCTCAATAAAAGTCCAGCTAAGGGTATCAAAGGATTTACGAAAGTCGATCTTGAGCATAAGTGTGTCTGACTCTTTGGAGTAGCATAGGTTGATTGCTTCGTGGGCCACTAGAAAACAGTCCACCGTCGACTTGCCTTTGAGAAAAGTACTTTGGGAAGAGGAAACTAGAGTATGCAGTAAGGGGGCTTAATCTGTTTGCTAAGATTTTGGTGAAGATCTTCATAGAACAATTAAGGAAGCTGATGGGGCAGTAGTCAGAGACGGTGTTTGCACCTTCACACTTGGGTATGAGTACAATGGTGGAGTAGTTAAGTCTGCTGATGTTTGCCTATCCATTTTGAATATCTAGCAGCATACAACAGAGATCTTCTTGAACTGTCTCCCAATGTTATTGGTAGAAATGCATAGAGAAGCCATCGGGGCCAGGGGCTTTGTCTCCATTCATACTGAAAACCACCTTATGGATCGCTTCTTTACTGAAAGGAGCTTCAAGCGTAGAGAGATCGATAGCAGGATGGGGATATAGAGCAGCCCAGTCGACTCTGAAGTCAGGGGATGAGCTGTTTCCACATATGTCTCTGAAGTGTTGCTGAAAACATGTTCGGATTGAGGATTGATCTGTGATGAAGTCTCCATTGTGGAGTAGGGAATAGATAAAGTTCTTGCGTCGCCTCCCATTAGCAGTAGAGTACAGTGTTATCTTGTCTTTTGATTATGTGCTCAATTTTTGAGTTTATATAATTTCTAATTTGTTTTGTTTTTGAAACTGATGTCTACTGGGAGCGACATGCCAAAGCACAAGTGGCAGATATCATGTACCATAGAGCAAACAAGATCCACAACCGGTATCAATGCTAGATAGATATAGAAACTATAGCGTTTTACAAAACGCTATAGAATCTATAGCGTTCCGGAAACGCTATAGTTTCTATAGCGTTTCCGAAACGCTATAGATTCTATAGCGTTTTGTAAAACGCTATAGATTCTATAGCGTTTGGTCAAAACGCTATAGACTTATTATAGCGAGGCTTTTGATAGCATTTGTAAAACGCTATCGTAGGTCTACTATAGTATTTTATGAATGCTATCAAATGTCATATTTGTTGTAGTGCCGACCCGATAACAATGCTACTGCTCAATGATAAGATCATTGGATGCTAGGTGAATGATTGTAATTATTGATATTATTAGTGCAATGGAAGTAAGTAGCTTATAAGTGCAAATTTCCAAAAAGAAATATGATTTCAATATGTTGATATTTGGTTCTATTAGTAACCTTAATTTCCCTTAAAAAATTAGGGGTTTAATCCAATAGTCAATATATCTATAATTTAACTCATACCAAATTTTATAAAGTTGTTCATATGTTCTAAAAAAATATCGGTTCAAGACTCAGTTGCAATTTTATGAAAGATGCCCTATTTTATGTTGGTAATTAATCATATTTTAGTATTTGTTGATATTTATTTTTAGTAACACAAATAGAGAATGTGAAATGGTGTTTGGTTTTAGTTTTGTTGATCGATTTTGAGAAAATGCTGAGATGAAAAGATTGATGTTTGTTTGTTTTTATATTTTTCAGGTTTTTAAATTAAGTTAGGTCGAATTGTTGTACATGTGGAAGCAGTCTAAATAGATCTAATATCATGCACAAGGGCCGAACGAAATCATTCCATCGGCTTGACCTTAATAATACAACACACTCCCTTTCTCTACCTTCAATTAACATCAATCAATTCAAGAAACGCCATCATCGAATATTTTTGATAATTTGACTCACATTATGTATTTTATTTCATTTTGGACGAATGTGACAGCAGCATGTACCAGAGGGAGGATAGCGAGCGTGTTCCAGGTTGACAACTATGATGACACTACAAACCGCAAGGCCTGTAGCGGCATACTTCTCCCGGCGTTTCCTGTACGTGCCGCTATAGATGTGGAAGATTTTTTTTAAAAAGAAAACGCACACTCTATACCGGCGCTTCGCAAAAACGCCGCCATATGTGCAAACAGTAGCAGCGTGTTACATATAAAAGTCGGGACAACCCCTCTCTATCGTGCGAACAATAATTTAATTTAATTTTTTATATAAATAAAATAGCTATAACGGCGTGGACGCTATATACGCCGGGATAGCATTATTTAAAAAATAAAATAAATACCTATCCCGGTATTTCCGTGACAAAGATTATAGAATTTTACTCTTTTTTTGATAATATTGAGGTTTGTTCGTTTGTAGATTTATAATTATTAATGAGTGGAACGGACAGAATGCATGTATATATAATTTGCCTATATAATATAATATACCTATCACGGCTTGTCACATATAAACCGCCGTTATATATTCGACATATAGCGGCGGTTTATAGGTAAACAGCCGTTATAGGCCAATAATTATCTTTTTTGATTAACCCGCTCTAAAATCCCTCCCTATCTCTTTTCGTTCCCCCTCCCCTCCCCCCCCCCCCCCCCCCAAATTTCCCAAAACCTAATTCTCATCTAACCCGCTCTTCTCTCTCCCTCATCACCTCTCTCGCGCCACACCCCCCCCCCCCCCCGCACCGCACCACCGTCGCGCCACACCTCCCTCACGCCGCACACTCTCCTACTTCGCCTCCTCTTTTCCATCGTGCCGCACCTCCCTCGCCCCGGCTCATCAGTAAGATTAGATTAAAAAGCGGAGAAGAAGATTCTTATTTTAAACTCATATTTCCCCCTGTTTTGCAAATTTTTTTCATTTTTTTGGCTAACTTTTTACATTTTGATGGTTTTTTTAGGGTTTGAGAAGACGGTAAGTGTAGAGGATGAAGGGAATGAAGTATATGTGGAGATTTTGAGGGATGAAGCTGTGGCTAGAATTAAAGGGCTTGGAAAGGTATACATATGTGTTTTTTTAATAAAAAGAATAAAATGATGATATTTGCACTTGTTAGAGTGATATATGATTCTTGATTTGAGTTTTGATGTAGGTATTAGTTAAGGAATTATGATATGATGATTTGCTGTAGTTTTAGAAAATATAAGGTTAAAAACATGATTTTATTTGTTTATTAGAAGAGTACTTTTGTTGAAGATTAGTGGGCTTTTTAAATTTAATTATCCAATATTTTAATAATTATTCATTCCCTAAAACATCATTGCTGGGAAAAAGAATAATTGTCCCAAACTGAGATTCATAGACCTAATCAAGGGGTTGGCTTGATAGCAAACTTTCTTCGGCAAAATTGAGTCCTGCTTTGGCAATTGTGGATTGAAATAGTGAGGTTTTATATGAAGATGTGATGAAATTGGGTATCTGAAGGTTTTATATGAATAAAATATATAGGGTTTATGATGAGTAGCTTGAAAAGAAGTATGGTCATGCATACTGAATTTAATACTTTAGTGGATTAATTCTTATAGTTTGATTTAGTTACAACGATGCAGTCAATGACATCTCATCGGATTCTGATCAAATATAGACAAATTTTAGTTCAGTATATGCTGCTCTTGTACAATAAATCTGATTTTGTTTCTTGTTTCTATATCTTTATAGGTCTTTGAACCGTTGGGTCCTGTGGAACTTGTACAACTACTTTAGATCTGGAAACTAGGCAGTGCAAAGGCTATGCATTTGTTCAAGTTAAGTGTGAATCAAGGTAACTTACCTTTTTCATTGTTTTGCTATTAATTTATGCTAATTTACTGTTTTGCTTGATAGTTTGCCTAGATTGAACATGCAAAGGCAGCACAGAGTTTGAACGGAAATCTAGAGATTGCTGGCCGGGTCATCAAGGTAATAGCTATGTTACATTTATTTCTTGTTTGCACTTTTAATATGTTTGGTCTAATGTTGTCCTTTTGTTGGTTTTATTGATTCACAGTAAGTGTTAACTAGATGATTTGTGTGCAACAGGTATCGGCAGTCACAGATCACATTACCATGCAGGAACCTGGAGCAAATGTTGCTGATTTTGATGATGAAAATGGTGGTGGTTTGGTGAGTTTTTCTTATAGGATAGCGTTAATTTTGACTTTATATAACTGTGCTCAACTTTGTTGTTGGAGGCCTTTTCAGTTTTTATCTGAATAACTGCTTTGGTGTGTCCCTGCTTTGTTACTCGTTCACTTGTATTGTTTCTTATGCTGAGAATATAAAGTAGATGGTTTCACATTTTGAATGGCCTATAATGTTATCCTATTTATCACAAACACTACAAAATAAAGGCTTTCATCCCCAAGGTCTTGGATATGCACCAGTTACTTCTTAGTTGGTGCTAACTGCTAACAAAGGGCTTTCCAATTCATTGAGCCCCTTCGTGATGAAGTATGGTTGTTCATTTCCAACATTTTTTTCTATTATTTCAACTTGTAGCCAGATGTAGGCACATGAATTAATATTGAAAGCTGAACATTATTGATAAACACGATATGATATTGGACTGGGGTAACCCAAGTAAATTGCATGACTAAATCAAGTACATGAAATATGTGAGTTACAACTACTAGTTCATGTTTTTCCTGCATATCTGATTATTTCATATACATTGTTAACGTTACTATTCTTTTAATTTTTGGAGCAAATTCCAGTGTTACAATAATTAACTCCTACACTTACTATTATCCTTTTCGTATGATTTTTGTTAGGTACATGCTTATGTTGCCCACAGGGAACAAGAACTCCAAATTTGGCATTAGAAATGAGAAGCTACAGTGGTTTCTAGATGCTGTCATGAACTTCAAAATTCTGTAAGTGCAACATGAACTTATTTGAAACATGATTAGCTCAACTCTCTGTAAACTTTATTTTGTAAAGAAAGATCAGAGAAATCAGAAAAAATACCTTGTTAATTGGAGTATCTTTTTAGTATTATAGTAAAAGTATGCTGGAGCTTTTTTGTTGTTAATTTATATAGTGTTTTATTCTTAGATGCACTACATTGATAGAGAATGAGGTCTGTGAATATATGTTATCGATATTATTGAGTCACTCTGAGTCTTTTGATTGCGTCAATTCTGTGGATTGTAACTGGGTTTGTCGTAAAACATCAAGTGACACACCATTTGTCCTTCATGTTCCAAGCTTGTGTCTACTGTAGACTACTTAAAATTTTAGTGTTTAATTAGTTTTATTTTATTCATTTATGTACAAGTGACCATTCATCATCTCTCTATATTCATGTGTATTTCAATTTGTATACTTGTATTCTTATATGTAGCACTTTCACATAATTCTTGAACCAGGTACCTCAACTTTTTGTTCATTATTATAATATATTTTTCTGTGTGTGTCTTTTGTTTTTCTTTTGCATATCCATCATTTCTTCCTGAAGCTTTTGAATTAGCTTTTTGGGATCGATGTTTAATCAGAGATGGTTATGCTAGAAGACTACTGCTTTAGGTGGTAATTGTTTGTAGGTTCCTAGATGCAAAAGCATCTGTTGTGGTTGGAAGATCTTTAACTATAATGGAATCCTCAGTTGAAGGGTTTGTACTTTTAGGAATTGGTATATTTAGTTTGAAGATTGGGTAATTGAACATGGTCATCCTTTATGGTCCAGATTGGGTTTAGAAACAAGTCAGTTTGGGTTGTCATCGAGTTCAAAATTCATTGAAAACATTCTAAACCTGTATAGAACTTGGCAACATTAAGGTCACCTGGTGTAATCAGCGGGGATGTAACATCAGTTGAATAAATTTTCAAATGCACTTTTGTTGTACCCCAAAGCCGAGTTAATTAACATACCTCGAGACTTGGAACACAGATGCACTTTTGGCTTTGATAATTGTCCTGGAGTTGCGAAATCAATCTCTCTCATAAGTCGCAACACTAATAGCATATACGAATTAGTACTAATTCATTACTTTTATTTTTATCAAAAAGTCCCTCCACTCCTTGAGACTTTATAGGTTAAGGGACTGTCTTAGCTATAAGCTTACTTGCATTATTCAATCAAACTGGTTGTGTTAAGATTTTTCGGCATTATTCATTTCTCTAATCAACACATGTTATTCATAATTTGTGACCTTGGGTATTACTCTGCCCAATGTGCATGCTAGTGAATTATACATACATACGTGCTGTCCTTTTATTATATATATATAACCTAAATCGTTATCCTAAAGCTTTATTGTCAGGTGGAAAGTAATTTTGGTAGCAAGTTCTCATTTGAAGAAGTAATGCTCTTAACTTTCTAAAACTGTGAGGATGGATCAGTGGCTTTAAAGATGAGATGCTAAATGCGGGTTTCATGGTTTATTTTGTTGGTCAGCTATTTAATTCAGAGATGGTGAGGATGTATTTGTTGTTGTTAGTTTTGGTGGGTTATTTTATACTTTGGCTTTGTTCTCTTTTGTTGATTTGTTGTGGAGGATTTGTATGTTTTTAGTAGTTGGATTAATTTCTTGTATTGGTGTTTGAAATGTGTTTCAGGTGAGGAGTGAGTGAAGAGTTGGAGAAGGGCCGGATTTTCAGTAGTGTTTTCTGGGATTTGAGTACAGGCATGGGTGGAACTGAGTTGGGTACTGATAATACTCAAAGAGATGGTATTTTTTCTGAAACGCTTTATCCATATATTTGTTTACGCTACTCGAAAACTATGAGATTTATGAATTAGGTTCGAATCCTTGTAAACAGAGCATGAAAAGAAAATTTCTCTTATCTGTGTTCCTATTGATTAAGTTCTGTGCTCTTCTTGAGCTAGTCGTTCTTTTAACTAGAAAATAGTTTGCATTTGAAGTTACCAGATGTGACATTTTGAGGGTAATATATGAAGTGAACTTATGTATCTTTCACTCTTATGTTATGCTTCTTTTGGGGTTTACTTTTGACTACTTTGCTTTATAGTAGCCTAAGTAAACTTTCAGTAGCCAGTGGATATGTCTTCTTTACTATCAAATCTTTTTGATTGATGGGGTGATTATTGACTCTTGTCAAGTTCTTGAGCATGAAACATTGTCAAAATTTCTCTAAAATAGAAGTAATTTTCTTTGAATGTTAAATGATTATACCGAGCAACATTAACCTTTTAGTTCTAATGGAATTCCATACTTGTGCTTGAT
Source organism: Hemerocallis citrina (assembly GCA_017893485.1). NCBI lineage: Eukaryota > Viridiplantae > Streptophyta > Magnoliopsida > Asparagales > Asphodelaceae > Hemerocallis > Hemerocallis citrina. The sequence continues at coordinate 215,125,028 of CM030368.1, forward strand.
TTAGTCGTCGTTCAATCAGCTTTGTTTATTTATTCATTATCTTTATGAATCCCCCTTTACCAACGCACTGGTAACAGTACTATTTTCCTTTCTAATTTGAAATTTTATTGCTGTTATTGATTTTGATGAACACTTTGACAGGCTCTCCTAGTCGTGGAAACCGTGTTGATGTTAAGAAATCAGTGGATCCTAGGGAAGTTCAGACAGAGGCCAAACAAGTAGGCACCCTTATTCTGATTCTTTGCCATAACTTGATAGTATAATAAATCATCATCACTATTTCTTACTACCTAAGTTTGTCAATAGTATTTCAGGTAACAACTGAGTCAAAGAAGAGTAGTTCAACCAAGAAATCGAGGGGGACACCAATGAAGATGCTCTTGGCACAAGAGATGTCTAAAAAACCCGAATCTAAAAGGAAGCAGCCGAATGTTGTTGCAAGGTTAATGGGCCTTGATGAGCCACTTTCCACTCCTCATTCAACTCTAGATGATGATGGAAGCTTCCGGAAGAGTGGTCGTTATTCATGTTTTACATTAGCTGGAGCACTTCAGAATAGTCGAGATGACTCTTATGCGCATGAGAAGGAATATAGAGATGTATATGAAGTTTGGCAACCTCACAGTGAAAGGAGGATTGTTCTTGTTCGTCAGAAATTCATTGAAGCAAAGAGGCTAGCAACAGATGAGAAGCTCTTGCAGTCCAAAGAATTTCAAGATGCTCTCAAGGTTTTAAGCTCAAACCGAGATTTGTTTATGAAAATCCTAGAGGAATTATATTTTTCAAGTATTTGTGTATGTGTTCTGCTTTGATGTGTATACCTGCTGTTTTCCCACCTAAAACTTGAAAGAGAGTTTGTACATGTGAATAATTAAGGAAGGTTATGAAATTACGATTTTTACAAAAAAATTTCTCTGTTATTGCAATAACCATATTATTACTGCCTGTAAACAATGTATGCATCATCTGACATTCATTTTCAAGTTTCAAACTCATGGTCGATGACAGAAAGAGTTTCCTCCATGTACAGATTTGAGGCTACTTTCCTCGGAACAATATATATTTTTCAGTACACGACACAAGAAGACACAAGACAGAATATGAAGTATCATATCGGATTCGTATGGCGCCGCTGTAGGGTATAAAGGCTAACTAACATTCAGTAAAGGCTATAGCGGCGTTTTTGGGAACGCCGATAGCTCAACTATTTTTTAAAACGCTCAAACAGAAACGCTCCTACAACGGCGGTTTGACAACGCCGTTATAGGTGGACACCCTATAGCGGCGGCTTGGGTAAACGCCGCGATAGCTCATATAGCTATAACGATGCACGCTGTAACGGCATTTTTAACGGCGATTTCATAAGCGCCGTTATGGGCTATAACGGCGCCAAAAAATGCCGCGACAGCCTTTTAAAAGCGCCGCGAAAGCCCTTGTGGTTTGTAGTGTGATGATGAAGTCCAGATAGGCCCGACGATCGACTGACCGCTAGATCGTCCTTTTACTGTTTATTGAACTCCATCACCCCAGGGTTTGTTGGGGGGTTATGAAGTATTTTATTCATACGCGTGTATGTTGCGTTCATTCTGTTCGTCTTTTGTTCCACCCCCTATGTTTGGGGTGGAGTTTATGGACTGTTGTTTTGATTGTAGGAACTTGTATTTGGCTCAGTTTTCTGAGTTTGTTTTATTAATCCCTTATTAATGAAATAGGTGGCCATACTCCGCCTTTTCTTTAAAATTAAAAAAAAAAACCACCATCACCGAAACCATCGATCTTGATGAATCACAGAGACACCCAATCGTAAGTGGGGAAGAAGTTCAAGCTGAGGTCGATCCTGGACTGTTCATTTGCATGCATGCATGGAATATATGTATGCCTAACATTAGTGGTTAATTTGATTGGTTGTAACTGGTGTAAGAGCAACTAGAGCAACTGTAGTCGTTTAGTTAAAAAATAGGTATTTGGCATTTTGGAAATAGCAAATAGCAAATAGCAGATAGCGCTCCAATCGTCTATTCTAAAAAATTGGGTTTTTTTTTTTACAAAGCGAGATATCATATACCGTTAGAAGATTTGCATAAAATATGAATTAAAAAACTTGTGAAGGACGGTACACGATTTGCCGTCTCCACATTTAAAATAAAAAATAAATAAAATTGTGAAGGACGACACATAATCTGTCGCGACACATTTTTTTTCCTTTTTCTTTTTTCCTGTTTCAAACGGAAGATGATTTCCCTTTTTTTGTTAAAAAAAGGTAATAATCTAGACGGGATATCAAATCCCGTACGACAATTTCCCCAAAAAAAACAAAAAAACAGACGACATATGATCTACTGTACGACTTAAAAACAGTAAATCATGTTCCGATTTCCAAGATATGGAAAAAGCTAAACTCTCTCCCAAATTTAGCAGGCTCCTATTCGTGCCAAACCAAAATATGGATGAATAGAGGATGACTGCATGCACAACGTTTGTATCCGAAATATTCATTTTTTGGATATATAGCCAACGAGTACAACAGATGCTAAGACAAAATCTTTGCTTCTATTAATGTACAGATCGAAAACTAAAACTTTGTTTGATTAAAACTGTGATTGAATGCTAATACAAACACTGTATATACATCAGTTATTAATCTTCTTCTTCTTCTTGTTCTTCGGCATCCTTCAATGCCTTGAGCAACTCTTGTGCGCTTTCCGTTCCCACCCAATCCAACAATCCGTCGACGTCGTTCAACATTTCAATCAAAGCATCCTTCAAATTCAGCTCTCGCATCCGCACCACCTCTATAAACTCGTACTTCAACAATCTATGCATCTCCCGAAGTACATCCAAACAGCCATTCACCATCTCCTTCTCCTCCAACATCCCCACCATTTCATCGACCACATTTTCCTTCAGCAATTCATCCACCCCGCTCTCCGAACACGCAATCACCCGTAACACCTTAAACGCCACCCTCCTCACAAGACTATCCCCTTCCATCCTATTCGTTGCAAGCTTCATAATCTTCTCCACCTTCGCCTCCTCCACTAACTTTTTCACCAGCCATTTATTCCTCAGCAATTCCTTCAACGCCATCCCCGCGTTCTGCCTCCCAATTTGAGTACCGCCCCTAGACTCCTCCGTCCAGTACGCAACCAGTTCATGCATAAGGCCGTCGGTGACCCCCAATTGGTACATCACACGGGGGTCCAAAGCGAGGTTGTACAGCACCAAGGCAGCGTTGTCACGGTCCTCGGTAGAAGCGCTAGCGCTACTACTTGTGAGAGTGTTGAGGAGACAAGAAACGGCGTTTGCAGAGGAGGCGATGTTGTAGCTGTAGGATTCGGAGAGGTTGAGGAGGAAGGTGATGGCATAGGAGATGGTGGCGGAATTGCGGGCGAAGATGCCACTGTCCACGACTGCTTCGATGACGGGTGATTTGGAGAGGTGGCACCCCATGTTTGGTACTTCACTATAGTTTACAAGGGCGTGTAGGCAGTTTTCGCAGAAATAGGCAGGCGAGGTCGTAGCTCGATCTCTTAGATCTTGCACGATTTCATCGATGTTTTTTCTTTCGACTATGATCTGCTCGTCGGTCCAAGAAATTAAGCCCATTGTTGAAGATGAAAACACTACTTGAATGAGAGAGAGAGAGGGAGAGAGAGAGTTCCATGTAGTTAATTAATATAGAAACAGAGATGAGTTCAGGCTCTTGGTGTGATTTGAATTTAAGGTTCTTTCGACTTCCTTTAATAGAATTAATTGATTCATATTATTTTAGATACTATATTTACGATGATAATAATAACTAGAGCATTGTAAATGAATACATACATGGGAAGTCTTCCTTTGTGCATCATTTATGGTGCGTGTGCATCTGATCTTCTCACCTTCATATCGATGATCCGAACCGTTCATATTGATCTACACATCTAACTTAGTATAAATATGTAAAATCAAATCATTTGAAATTCATTTGCCCATCCATTGAAGTGTTACAAAATTGTATGGCTGAAAATCATTATTTTTTATAGACACATGATGGATGGGCAAATGAACTTCAAATGATTTAATTTTACATATTTAGGCTAATTCAGATGTGCAGATCAATGTGAACGGTTCGGATCGTCGATACGAAGGCGGAAAAGCTGAGTGTACACGAGTGCACACGGGTGATGCACAATGGAAGATTTTATATACATATATTGCAATGCACGGGCTAATATTAAAAATAACTTCCGTTCAAGTCGGTGCTTATTTGTTTATATTTTCAATCATTTATTTTATAACAATCTCTACTATTTAAATGAGAGAGCTTGTCACCAAATAAATCTCATTTGTAACAAAACAGACTCGTACATCGCACGTGTAACCTCAACTCTCCCATTATATTCTTTACTTTTAAAAATATATATTTCTATCTCAAACATTATACGAGAAGGCCTTAGTGTCATTTGTAAATCTACCAACGTGTACAACACACGTGCATAACTATTATAAAGGAGGTCCTAGGTTCAAACCCAGACTATGTCTGAATTTTTATTTTTAAAAAAAATATATATTAATTAAGACGTGCATCGCACGTGTAAATTACTAGTTTATTAAAACGTACATCGACAATTCTAACTTGCGTGTATCATACATACAACTCAAAGTCTTTATTAAAACGTACATCGCACGGACAATTCTAACTTACGTATACCGCATGTACAACTCAAACTCTTTATTAATGTGCATCACACGAGTAACTCTAACTTACATATATTGTATGTACCGCTCCAACTCTCCCATTATATATAGAAATAGATATATACTTTAAAAAATACGCGCAACACACGTGCAACTCCAACTCTCCAATTATATTATTTACTTTTAAAAATATATATCTCTATCTCTAATATTACTAGTATTTTTCACTTGCGATATACGTGTTAAGAAATAGTTTTGGAGTTGGACGTGCGTTGCACGTGATTGGAAAAAATATTTTGAAGGAAACTACAATTTTTACATGTAATACACGTGTTTATAAGTAGAATTTTAGTTGTACGTGCAATATATGTGTATGTTTAGTGTTAAAAACGTATTATGAAATTATTTTGCATGTGCGTTGCACGTTTTAAATAGGTGATTTTTTTTATTTTTTGTTTTTGTTGTAATTAATGGGAGAGTTGAAGTTGTACATGTAATACACGAGTTTGTATGTTGACAAATGACAACCCGAACTCTCCCATTATAATATATCTCTAATATTATAATGGGAGAAGGGCTTAGTGTCATTTGTAAATGTGTGTCATTTTGTCAACACGTGCAGCGAGCGTGTTGGTAGTTTTTTTTTTAGTCCTTTTCATTCCCCCTCCCCATTTTCCCCACGTGCAACGCATGTGTATAATACTAGTTAGAGATAATAGGAGAAGGCCTTAGTGTCATTTGTAAATCTACCAACGTGTGCAACACACGTGCTTAACTATTATAAAGGAGGTCTTAGGTTCAAATCTAGACTATGTCTGAATTTTTATTTTTTTAAAAAAATTATATTTATTAAGGCGTGCATCGCACGTGTAAATTACTAGTTAAAACGTACATCGACAATTCCAACTTACGTGTATCATACATACAACTCAAACTCTTTATTAAAACATACATCGCACAGACAATTCTAACTTACGTGTACCACATGTACAACTCAAACTATTTAATTTATTAACTAGCAATTTACACGTGCGATGCACGTCTTAATAAATATATAGTTTTTTTAAAAGTAAAATTCAGACGTAGTCAGGATTTTATTTAAAACCTCATTTATAATAATTATGCACGTGCATTGCACGTGTTGGTAAATGGACAAATTACACTGAGGCCTTCTCCCATTATAGTAGTAAAGATGTGCATCACACGGATAACTTTAACTTACGTATATTGTATGTACAGCTCCAACTCTCCCATAGATATATACTTTAATATTATATAGTTTGAATATTATAAAAAAGATAAGAAGTATCAAGCAACTATATTTTGGTACACATGTAAATATAATGATATGTAAATCCGTTGAATAGTGAGGATCATCATATGTATAATTAATATACTCAAATTCATGCAACTCGTACTGTTCAACTATTAATCTCTAATCTAATATCTTCACTATCTCTTCCAACCTCTTCTCAAGAATCTCATCCTCCTCCTCCTCCTCCTCCTCCCCCCACAACCCATGATCTTCACTCGCTATCTTCCTCAGCTCCTCTTCCAACTCCGGTTCGCTCTTCACCACAGCCCTGAACTCGTTTTTAGTTAACCGCTGACACAATTTCCAAATCACAAACACACAACTCGGCACCAACTGATCCCTGTCCTTGATCGTCTCCACCACCACCTCCAACACCCTTTCATCGGCTAACTTCTCCATCACGGCCCTGCTGGTCTTGGCCTTCACCCCAACCAGAAACCCTAACACCTCAAACGCCACGCTCCTCAGAAACATTCCATCCTCGTCGTCCTCTTCAAAATTGGTTGCGAGGTTGATGATCTTCAATGCCACCTCGTCCACCTCCGCCAATGCGGCCGCAGTAGCATCCACGTTCGACTTCAGCAGTTCAATCAGCGCCTTCCCTGCGTTCTTCCTCCCTTCTTTCGTAATGGCTTCCCTTTCTTCATTCAGCCAGTAGTCCGCCAGTTTCCGGACCAGGCCCGGGGTGCAGGACGGAACCAGAAACTCTTTCGCGGCTAGATTGTAAAGCACTAAGGCAGCGGCGTCACGGACATCGGTAGGGGCGATCGAGCAGAAGTTGGAGAGGGTGTTGAGGAGGTGAGGCGTGGCTTTCATGGCGGAGTCTATCTCAAAGGATGGACTGGTGGAGAGGTTGAGGATGAAGGTGGTGATGGAAGCGGCGTTGGACGAAGTGGTGATGCCGTATCTGTTGCTGTCAACCACTGCGTCGAAGACTGTTGAACCGAGGAGGTGCTTATGGACGTCGGGGTTGGTGCTGTATTCGACAAGTTCGTTCAGGGATCGTTGCCGGGATGCCAAGGATGTTGTTGGATCGTTTAGACAATTCACATGGTAATCGATTTCGGTGATGGCCTCCTCCATTGTTCGCTCTATCTGTTTTTGCAAGCTCTTGAATTCGATCTTATAAAAAAATGATCTTGTATAAATAAGATGGAAAGTGACTTGCAATAAATTAATGCATTTAATTTTCTTCTATAGAATTAACTGCTCAATCTTCTAATTATATTCATATATATACTACATTTGCCGGTGGGCACGTGCCTACAGCACGTCTTCGAAACGATATATCATATAAAAGTCATTTAAAAGTTTTGTAAACAGTAAAATAACAATTATGTAGCTCAAGTTTGAATAGTAAGACAATTATTAGTTGTAAATAAAAGTCCATGTTTTCATTAGTATATGTTGAAAAATAATTATATATTGAGGTGTAAAATCCAACTTTTTAGAATTTTGAGTGTGGGAAATGATAAAATTTAACTATTGATGAGATATTTGTTATTTTCAATATAACATTAACAATAAAAAAATACATTAAAAAATCTGAAAATATAAATTTCTGAGTAAATAGAGAGAATAAGATAATGAGAGAGAGAAAGATAAATAAATAAATAAAGGAGTTGTTTTTGGGATTTGAATTTGAGTTTTGGGGGAAAACTTTTGGACGGAAAAATATGTTTTGTGAGATTAGATATAAACCATTGATTTCAACCATATTGAATAAGAGTCACTTGATAGTTTTCTTTGTGTTTTATTACTAGATTTGGCCGTGGGCACGTGCCTACGGCACGTCTTCGGAACGATACAAAACAAGAAAAACCATGTAAACAGTAAAATAATAATTATATAGTTCAAGTTTGAATAGTATGACAATAGTTAGTTATAAATAAAAGTCTATGTTTCCATTAGTATATGTTGAAAAATAATTATAAATGGGGGTATAAAATCTAACTTCTTAGAACTTTAAGTGTGAAAAATAATGAAATTTAATTGTTGAAGAGATCTTTGCTATTAAAAATTCTGAAAATTTACAAAACCGAAATCTTAAAATCTAAATTTCTAAGTAAATAAAAAAGGAATGGGATAGAGAGAGAGAGAGAAAGAAAAGAGAGAGAAATATGAAAAAGTAAAGAGAGAAGAGATAGATAGTAATAAAGTAATGAGTTTTTAAGGGGGAAAAATTGATTTTTGGGTTTGAAATTTTGGAGAAAAAATGTGTTTTGTAAGGTTTGATATGGACCTTTGATTTTGGAGGTGATTGATTGTGAGCCACTTGATAGCTTTCTTTGTAATTTATTATATAGACTAGGTTTGCCCCGTTGACACGTGCCTACGGCACGTCTTCGAACGGTGCACCTTATTTGATCATATAAAATAGTTTGGGAGGTCCAGCAAATTATTTGAAGTAGCAAACATATAGCAAAAAATATATTAGATGATTTTTTGCGTTATTTTTAAAGTTTATAAATTTTTTATTTTTTTAATTTTTTAATTTTTAATTTTTTTTATATTTTTTAAAATTTTATTTTCTTATTTTTTTGAATAGAAGAGGGAGGGAGAGAGAGAAAAAAAAAATAAATAAATATAGGAGTTGTTTTGGGTGGGGATTTAAATTTGAGTTTTGGGGGAAAACTTTTGGGGGAAAAAATATGTTTTGTGAGGTTAAATCTGGGCCTTTAATTTTTGGGAGGATTGAACGAGAGCCACTTGATATATTTTTTTGTGTTTTATTATATAGATATAGATTTTTTTTATAAAAAAAATTTAAGAAACGCGCGTGCATATACAATGATGCCGTTTGTGTTTGTGCATGAATTAATAATGCACAATTCGAACTCTCTAGTTAAAATAGTAACTTACAAATATTCTAGTCAACATTTGTTTCGCTATATTTCTTCCTGTCATCTCCCACACTCTTCTCTCATTTCCTTCTACACCTCCTTTGCTCCCGTCGTGCTCTAATATCATCGTCGGTCATCCCTACAAACATTCCCGTCCTGCTCTTATACATCTTGCAGATCTCCCAACTAATAATTGCTTCAAACTCATCCACATTTAATATACAACAATTAACTAAAAGATTGATATCGATAAATAAGAAGACATTTTGATTCATGCCAAAAGCATGCAAGAGTAAAGTGGAACTACTCAAGATGTAAAAAAAAAATAAAAATTGAAAGCACGGATAGAGCCGATCGAGCGACTCCAGCCGGAGATATTATTGATATGAAAACATACAAAAGCTCGTGAGTACATCAGAAAAGAAAATTTTACAAGAAGTAAATTAGAACAAATAAATCTGTATGATACAAAAGAGGGCATATGGGCCTAATGGGCCAAAGGATATGCCAGACAACAAGCACACCTCATACAGCCCACAGCCCAAGGCCCATCACATAAGAAAAATCATATTTACAATATCATACACGAAAACAGTACTCGTAAAAGGATCTGGATCCTGTCCAGTAATACAAAAACTAGAAAGGAGCAGTAACTGCATCCCTCAACCCAGCTGCAAGGACGTGATGCACAACGACATCATCTTCAGTTGATTCCATCATCGTATTCATGTTCATGTTTCCATTCTTAGCACAAATCACTGGCTCTAAACCCTAAACACGATGCAAATAAAAAATCACTACATGCATGTTTCACAATAACTAATCATTAAATATTGATTGACTGATTGATTCATTGATTACCTCTGTAAATATGCGTATAGCATCTTCCATGCTATGCGTATTTAGCACACATAATGCTGCGTCCTACAAGAAACAAATCAAAAGTAACAAAAAAGGTTAACAAAAACATAAGACAATCAACGTTCATGCACAGAGACGGATTCAGGATTGAAAAGTAAGACGACTGATAATTTCTTTTTTATACAAGATAACAAGATAAAAAATTCACTTAGAATGAATGGAATAGAGTTAGACTTAAGCTGAACAAAATAAATAGCAGGCCCAGATATATATGTGGAGAGCCGTGAAACTTTTTCGAGTGAGCTCAAGCATACAACATTCATAATATTCAATATATATATAAATAAAAAGCTTGTTAAAATGTTTTGGGATTATAGCATACCCTAACCCCCTAAATCTGACATGTTCAATTCTGCATACCCTTGCATATTGGAGTTGATCAAGAGACAAGGTTCGAGGCTCCTTCTCGATCGAAGGCATGGTCTCTATTTTACACTTCATTTTCCTTCAATGTCAAGAGCAACAATGATGCTGAAGAAGCTAGCAGAAGAGATAAATTGGTGATACTTTTGTCAAGAAATAAACTAAGGATGGGAAAGTGTTTAAATACAGAGCTTGGAATTGAATGAAAGTGGACACGTAACTGTTCTGGGACACGCGGCAGTCAAGCAGTGGGTGTTGGCCACACGTGGCAGAAGGCGGTTGATTGGCTAAAGTAAATTAAATGGTGGTCCAATTAGAGGAGGCGCCACGTTTTTGGGTTTTCCTTGCCGTCTTAATTTGACTCACATCATTAGGTTTGTAGGGTACATCTGCACCGTTGGATGGAATGTTAGCAACTTAATGGCGGTTGTCAAATACTAATCGGCTAGTTGGATGTTTCCAGAAGGTTCTTAATGGCCACTTGGGCGCGTCGACCGACAATGGTGTGAACAACCGGGCGGTAGTTATGGGACAAACACAAGATTTTGGTGTCGGCCGGCTCAATTGCATATAAATTATATTTGATGTTCGAATTATGCTTGCACCAATATTTACGAGAAAGCCATATATATAACAAGACATCATACACGATATAGATGAGATTGAAATCAATAAAACGTAGATTTACATAGAAGCTCTGCATCGATCGATCAAACAACACAACACAACACAACACAACAGATCGATACTTGTTATTCCATAGCAAGCAAATGCACACAACTGATCAACAACGATGTATGATGATAATGCAAGAAGGTATATGTTCTTCACTGAAGAAGCAAGTATCCTTCGGAGAAGTGGGCAGTAGATGGAAATGGTGGAATTGGAGTTTCTTTGTCTGCGACAGAACCGGAGCGTCCCTCTTCAGCATCGACGAAGCCTATGGCTTCGAATATAGAGGCTTTTACTTGTAGGAAGCGAGCTTCGGAGAGGGACACCTCAGCCAAGAGCCTCCAAGCATATTCTTCGGAAGCTTCTTCGTAGTCCTTCTTGCGCTTCAGCACAATGTGGCCACTTATCTCCCAGACTGCAGGGTTCACTTGAGTATCGAGCAGGTCCTGGCTCACTTCCCCTAGAGCTTGTTTCTCCGCATAGCACTGCTTGCACGTACAGTTGTTAGTTTCTTACACAATTTAACATATGCGCGCGTAATTACATTGCAATCGACAAACAATCCAAAGCAGTACTATACATGGAGTAGAAGAGTGAATTAACCTGAGGGAAGAGGAAGATCCTGTTGCCAGAGTCGGAGATAAGAACGTTGAAAGGGATGTTGCTTTCTTGAAGAGAAATGCAGGAGTTGGTCACGACCTCAGCGAGATCTTTGAGAGTATTGCCACCCTCGTACACCAGGCCTCTAACAGGGTAATCGCGCAGAGCGTAAACTGTCACACCACTCGCTTCATCGCCTCTAGATATCTTTCGAGTTGGGGCCTTTTCTACTGGAAAGGCCACTGACAAGTAATAAGCCTGCAATTGTACCGATGATTATTACGTATGCACTTTCCAATAATGCAGTCGATCATGTTCTGTTATGACTACCTGGAAGTGTAGGTGATTGATCGTGGCAAATGCACCCAAACTATTGTAACCCAGCCGAAAGTAGGGGCTCCCAGCTTCCATCGCCATGTGTAGGGCGAGCAAGAAGCTTTCCAGATCGATCCTCTGAGGCAAGCACTCGGCAACTTGGGGAATCAGCAGCACATGGCCGAACTCAATTGGGCTCACCTAGATACAATTAAAAGCATAAATTAGGCGAAGGCAGAAAGAAAAACACACACGATATTTTATAGTGAATTGGTTACATTGATTGCGACCACATTGGGAGAAATGGTCCCGTTAACAGGGGCGCTCCGCGAGAAACAAGCTTTGCCGTTGATTCCAGCCTCAAAGCGGAAGAGCGCCTCATCCTGTCCAACCTTGGAGAAGTTAAACTTGGTGGGATCAAATGGTTGGAGGACACGGTCTACACGGAACTCAGTGGGTCGCTTCTTGAGGTGTCGGCCTTCGTTCAGCTGAGCAATGAAGCCCTGGGCTCCGGGGATCACCTTGGTCTCGCATGAGCTCACGTCGTAGCGGAATAGTCCCCTGCTCATGCGTTCTTCCCACTATAAAGTAACAGAGATACAAGTTAGTTTCAAACACAATTCTGCAGTCTGGTATATATTCGACATTTTACTGATATACATATACAAGGTTCAAACTGATCATACCTGCCCGAGCAAAAGGGTATTGAGAAAGAAGTCGACGGGGAGATCCTCTTCACCGGATGAAGATATCGGTTGCACCTGATCGTGATCGTTCTTGAAACTGTAAAGAGGGAACTTGGAGACTGCAAGTGATGAATTGAATCATGAAAGAACAGTCATAAACCAAACTCAATCTTGAATTAAAACCGTTAAGTGAAAGCAGAGTTGTTAAATTCCGAAGGAGGATGAATTGTATTGAAGCATAGAGTAGTAATCCTAGTAGTAGGGATCCAACCCCATCTCTTGCTCACTGGCTCTGGCTAAGAGGCTTACCACTAGACCATATATATACTTGCATGATTACAATATTTTAATTGGAGGGGACCGGGAGTACGTGTTTCTAACGATTTCTCTCCAAAAAGTTAAAGTTTTCTTTACTCGACTTTGATAAAACATGAACAAACCTCATAAGTAATATGATGTGCAGTGCACTCTCCAGTAAAAAAAAAAAAAAAAATTATGTCACTAAGCCGAGAGAACCCTTGGTAAGAATACCATAATATTTTTCTAGAAATGAAAATTCTCAACTCATAATTTCTTTAAAAAAATTAAAATTCCATAAAACCCTAAATCTTACTAATCTTTATAAATCAAAACTATAAGCACAAATCCCAAAACAACTATATAATCACAATGGGTTGGCCATACTCCACATCTTCCTTTAAAAAAAATCACAATCTTTCTACATAAACTTTATTCTAAAAATTGGTCTGTCCAGGCCCGGCCCACAATGGATGCAACTGATGCAGTTGCATCAGGCCCCCAAAATCATTAAAAAAAATGGGGGCCCCCGTTTTCAGAAAAGAAAAAAAAATTTATTAGCTGCAAGGCCCCGTTTTTAGAAATAAAAAAAAATTATATTAGTTTCAGGCTCCTAAAATTCATGAATCGTTTTATTTTTTTCATGATTTTATATTAGCTTCAGGTCCTTACAAAATTTTATATTAGCTTTAGGTCCTTAAAATCCATGATTTCTCATTATACTTTTTAATTTTTTTTCTAATACATGAATCGTTTTTTTTTGTGTTATATGTGAAGTCCCTTTTTGAGAGTTTGCTTCAGGCCCCAAAAATCTTAGGGCCGGCCCTGGGTCTGTCATAATCTAGACTTGCATTACATACATGGCTACCAAAAAATACTTGAGTGAGAAGAGATTATGACACATCAGATTGCGGCCCACAAATCATTGAAGGAAACTATAAATCTCCAGCACAGTAGGTGTAAAGTCAAAATCGCGCAAACAATTATCAGAAGACGACGACAACAAACAATATATATGAAGAGAAAACAGTAATTCTCACCATAGAGGCAGCAGTTGCCTAGGCATTTCCGTCCACATCCTCCTCCTTCATTGCCATCTTCTTGACAGTTGGAGACGACGGTCGGAACCCTCTTAGTCTTCAACATCCTCGAGGTCTTATAGTTTAGAAGAAAAATATAATTCAAAAATGGAAAGAAAATCAAGGGTCTTAGAACTTAGGAGAGACCGCCGCCAGCGAGGAAGAGAAGGTCGGAGGGGACTCCACCGGCGGAGGGTAGGGCTCCGCGGCCGCCGTGAGGAGAAGCCGTGGTGGTAGATGGCAAAGGACTCCTCTTCTTATTTGCTGTAGGGGTGGTGGTTGTTATGGTTGGTGAGTTGCAAGGATCTTGTGTGAGGATCCTGTGTGAGGATCCAATGGGTGGTTAAATAGTTGGAAAAGAGGGGTAGCATTGTAATTAGCCATCAATCATTTGATAAAGTAGTTTGTCTTGTACATGCAAAGCACGTGTTAATATGTGAACTCGCTGAATGTGGTTATGTGCATCTCTCCATGAACTATCTAATTAGAGTGAAAATTATAAGACGTTATCTGACATAGAATCTGAGACTTCCATTTATTTATACATACTCTTTATAAATTATCTGTAGTGGTACAAACTTTTATTTTATATAAGTGATACTTTGTAAAAAAAATCAAATAATAGATATTATTTTGTATTAATCATCTATAAATTAAAGATGAGAGTGGAACCGAATAATAAATTGCAAATAATATTTATAATTTATTAAATATATGGTAGTTGGGTCAAATTATTTAACTAAAAATATCTTTCATAAAAATACTCTGAAGATTCTTGATCCAAATCGTAATATGACAAATGTATCAATATCAAATGCCACGTTGATGTACTTTTTATTTTATTCAATGTTTTGCTTAGTCAAGTATTCAATTAAAGATTAGAATAGGCCATGCTGCACGATTCATGCCAATCACCGTGTAAACTTACCCTACAAATTACTTCCTCCGTCTTAAAATACTAGTAATATACACGTGCAATGCACGTATTAATTTTTTTGAAAAAATAAAATAAAAACTCTGATTTACACGCGTGATGCATGTCTTAATAAATATGATTATATATTTTTTAAAATAAACGTGAAGACTATAATGAAAGAGTTGGAGTTGCACGTAAGTATGTAGATTTATAACTTTAACTCTTCAAGTGTGAATCTTCTAACTAGAAAAAAATCTAAGTGTTGAAACAACTTAGAAATAATGTCTTTATTCCCAAGAACGACATTCAAATTACTGATGTCGTTATTGGAGATAACGACATCAGTTATAATAAAATGATATGTTACATTTGTTTGGTAGTGCTCAACATATCATTTTATTATAACTGATGTCGTTATCTTCAATAACGACCTCAGTAATTCGAATACCGTTCATGAGGATAACGATATTATTTCTAAGAGATAAATAGTGAAGCATGTAAGTAATAAAAATATCTTTTATACGAAACCAATTTTTATATTTTTAATTTTGAATTTATAAAACTTGACTGAAAAGTACTATTTATATTTGCACGATGAAGAATAATCTAAAAGCATGAATATTTTATTTTATTTAACTTTTCAAATTGAAAAATTCTAATTATATTTATATTGAAATACATTTTAAAAGTTGTCATAACTATTGTTGAAATAAAATTCAAAATTTAGAGACTCAAATTGCAGAAACGCGAACTAAAAGAAAAGAATAATCGTAATCAGATTGTTTTTGTAGATTTGAAATCGATACTACCAAAGTTTGAAGGAACATAAACATCAAAGCTAATTACTCAACCAATCGCAAGTTTTCCAACTTTTTTCTTCTTCTTCTTTTTTTTCTAAGAGCATCCTATATTTGTCATTTTCTTATATTTTAAGAAAGTTGACGCTAGAGTCGTTTCTTATTTTGTCATTTTATGACAAACGTGTTACAGTACGTTCTCATTTTTGAGAAATGAAATGACGATTCTCATATTCCGTCCCAATTATTTATATATATTTTTAATCAGATCGGACGACATATGCCGTTTTGTCTAACCATTTTTTTTAATGATCAGACGCTACAACATGTACCGTGTAGAAAAAATAAAAATAAAAAACGACGTCAAACAGGACATGTTCCGTTTGAAGCCATTTTGGCTTGGACGGCACAGCATGTCCCGTCCTGCCCATTTTGTGAGATTTAGGGGTTAATTAGGTAGGTTAGTGTATATTTAGTATATATTTTAATATTTAATTTATTTAATTTAACAATTTTAATATCTAATCAATAGTTAATTAATTTAAACATTATTAACTTAACATCATTAAATTTTTTTTTTTTTTACTTAACGTCCTAGACGATACATATTGTTTCGTCTCAGTATTTTTGAGATTTTTTTTAGCTAACGACAACTACAGTGATTATGCTCATTTGCCATTTCTATTTGTGCAATTTCCTCAAATATGAGAAACACCGTAGTGGATGCTCTAAGTTAATCTTAACCATTTAAATTGCACCAAAAAATGCTAAATGTTATAAGGTAAATTCCCACAATTTACCCCAACCTATATGATATCCTATACTTCTCACCCTATACAATTTCCTCTACCTATTTCTCTACAGATCCATAAATCAAGATCACTTTTTTATCCCCAAATCCTAACCCTAAACCCTAATCTCATCGATTTGGGGCTAAATTCGATTCGAGATGCCGACAATAAGATCAAAATCTCATCGTTCGCGAGCTCAATTTCAATTCCCGTACTGTTCTTTTTCGATTTCGAGCTTCGTTCTTGTGTTTCTCGCATTCACCACCTTCTTCTTCTTCTTCTTCTTCTTCCTCCTCACCCACTCTCAGATCTCCCATGTCCGCCATAACCCCCTCTTTGAAGAAGATCCCCCATCAAAGGTACTCCTTTCCCCCTAAATTTTTAGTGATTTTAAAGAAAATTTTAAGTAGGTTTTACTAAATTAGAAAAGAAAAAAAATCCAATTTTTTGTGGCAAAATGTAAAATTGATGTTTTTGAATTTGAAATGGGTTATACATATGAATATGTAGAAGGGTTGAATGCATTCATGTGTATAAATATGTAAAAGTTTTGGTAAGTTTTAACAAAATGCAGTTACTCAATAGTGTGGATTGTCTACATTTGCAGGAGTTAGAAGATGAGTTATGGGATTCCTCAATTGGTTATGGTTTTCGACAATGCGTCCGGCCCACTGATACAGTCTTATTTCTGAAGCAGATATGCAGTGAAGCTGATGAAGGTGAAATGAAGAGGATCTGAAGCAGATATGAAGCATATGGGTTAGTATCAGTTTCAGATGGGTTGGTATCAGTATCAGTTGTAATATAATAAAGCTTAGTGTAGGGGTTTAATTGTAAATGTAAAGAGAATTGGTATGAGTAGTTGTCAGCCGTTGGATGGAGGCTGGTTGTATCTAGGCCATCAGTTGAAATGGGACCCGCTTTGTAACCGTAAGAACGGCCTGTCCAAATACGGCTTGTGCACGTATTTTTCAGTATAAAAACAGGATCAGACCCTGAGGGTCTGATCATTCTTTGTGAGCTCAAATCATCTTCTTCCTTTCTTGTTCTTGAATGGTTCTTTTCCTCACCCTCTTCTCCTCGTTAGCAACACTTCCATGGCCAGGAATAAGAGCAGAATTGCACCAATGGTATCAGAGCCAGCCGATCTCGCTGCCAGTCAAGAGGATGATAGTGAGATACCTCAAGATTCGATCAATGAGGGAATTCTTGGGGGGGCGCCTGCTCTCGAATGGCAAAGGAGTCATCAGTTCTTGAATAACAAGATAATGATGATAGAGAATCAAGTGAAAGATGTCGCATCTCAGGTCTCGCAGATTCCTTTGATTTTGTCGCAACTCCAGTTGTTAACTCAGCAAGCAGGGGAGTCCAGATCAAATCAAGAACTGTCCAAATCGAAGCCTGATGGTAAGCAATTCCATAACCTTGAGTTTGATGGAGGGGGAAGTTCTTTGAATAATGCTATAGGAGTTCTTGATAGAGGTAACGCAACTGGGGGAAATTTTTTTTCAAAACCACCCAAATTGGATGTGCATTCTTTCTCTGGCAATGGTGATGTTCTCAACTGGATTTTTCAAATAGAGCATTATTTTGAGATGTATAAGATTCAAGGAGAAGAAAAGGTGAGAGTTGCGTTTTTCTTCTTGAAAGATGAAGCTATCCAATGGTGCCGTTGGTTTCTTAAAACCAATGAAGGGGTAGTAACTTGGAAGGAGTTTAAAGAAGGAATTGCTAACAGATTTGCGCTTGGCATATATGAAGATGCAGCCAAATCTTTATGCCGATTGGAACAAACTTCCACTGTGATAGATTACCAAGTGAAGTTTGAAAGGCTTCAGTGTTTGATTGAAGGAGTTAGTGAACCCTTCTTGATTCAACAGTTTGTGAGTGGTTTGAAAGAAGAGCTTCAGCATGATGTCACAATGGCTGAACCACAAACCCTTAGCGAAGCTTTTAGAGTGGCTTTGAGGTTTGAGAAGAAATTTAACTCACTAAAACAGTTCTATAAAGCACCATATAGACCAAGTTTTAGAGGACTTGGCTATAATCAGTTTGGCTATAATCAATCTCCATCCCATTCACAGCATAATACTCATTCCAACAACCATACAGTAAGGGGGTCAACCACAGATCCTAGCAGCACAGATAAACCCATTCTTAAGAAGCTTACTCCCAATGAAGTGTGGGAAAGAAGAAGGAAGGGGTTGTGCTTTCACTGTGATGAAAAGTATTTACCAGGGCATTTATGCAAAACTAAATCATACATGTGTATTGAAGGGGAATGGGATATTTTTTCCCTACAGGAGGATGAGGAGTTGCAGCAGTTAATAGTAGAAGATGAGAGAGTAAATGTGAGTAATGATTTTTCTGTTGATCATCATCTTAACACTTCCGCTTTAGAAATTGGGGGTAATACCGAATGCCTCATTCTCAAAGCTCAACTAAAGGGTATGGATGTTCATGTTCTAGTTGATAGTGGTGCTACTCACAACTATATTGATCCTTTCATTTTGGAAAGGGCTGGACTGCAACTCACAATTAAGCAGCTTTTTAATGTCAGAGTAGCTGGCGGTAAGGAAGTAGAAGGAAGTGGAATGTGTTCCAATGTGGAAATCAATTGTCAGGGCTATACCTTTATTGATGACTTCCTAGTTTTTCCTATTGGTGGACATGATGTGGTTATTGGTGCGAAGTGGATAAAGAAGGTATCCGAGGTCACAATGAACCTAGTTGATAAGCAGTTGAAATTTTTTCACATGGGTATTAACTGGGTGTTACAAGGATTGCATCCAAGCTCTAGTCAATGCCTAACAGATAAAGAGGCTAATAGAATTGCTCTTCAAACACACAGGGGTTTTGTTTTATACCTGGTGTCATCAACTGGAGAGGTCACTTCATCAGTTCCTGGAGACTCTAACTTGCACAGCTTGCTAAAAGAGTTTGAGGACATATTTGAGGAACCAAATAGTCTACCTCCTGCAAGACCTTATGATCACCAAATTCCTTTAGAAAACAACTCCAAGCCTGTTTGTATTAGACCTTATAGACATTCTTTTGAGCAAAAGAATGCAATCGAAGGCATTGTTGAAGACATGTTGAAGCAGGGACTTATTCGGCCCAGTAGTAGCAACTACAGCTCTCCAGTGATATTGGTTAAAAAACATGATGGCTCTTGGAGGTTTTGTGTGGACTATAGATCACTCAACCAGCAAACTATTAAAGATAAGTACCCAATCCCCATTATTGATGATCTATTAGATGAATTATATGGGTCTAAATTCTTTACTAAACTAGACTTAAGGTCTGGTTATCATCAAGTGAGAATGTATGAAAATGATGTGCCAAAAACAGCATTTAGGACCCACAGTGGTCATTATGAATTTCTCGTAATGCCATTTGGCTTGAGTAATGCACCCTCTACTTTCCAATCTCTCATGAATGACATTTTTCGACCACATCTAAGGAAGTTTATTCTTGTTTTTTTTGATGACATCCTCATCTTTAGCAGATCTTGGCGTGAGCACCTAGCTCATTTGGAAATAACCTTTGCAATCCTGCGGAAGAACAAGCTGTTTGTAAAAAGATCTAAGTGTACATTTGGCCAAACAGAGGTAGAATACCTTGGGCATGTTGTATCTGCTTCTGGCATTTCGGTGGATGAAAAGAAAGTTGCGGCAGTAAAAGAATGGCCCATTCCTCAGTCTGTCAAAGCATTGAGAGGGTTCCTTGGTCTCACAGGATATTATAGAAAGTTTATCCGAAATTATGGAGCAATTGCTGCGCCCTTAACTGAGTTGACAAAAAAAGAGGGGTTTCAATGGAATGATGCAGCAGCCAAAGCTTTTGATCTGTTAAAAGAGGCTCTGACTTCAGCTCCAGTTCTTCAATTGCCTGATTTTAATGAAGTGTTTGTGGTTGAGTGTGATGCTTGTAAACTGGGGATAGGAGCTGTGTTGTTGCAAAAGAGACATCCAATAGCATTCATCAGCCAAGCTATCAAAGGGAAGTGTCTACACTGGTCAGCTTACGAGAAAGAGATGCTTGCTATACTTTTGGCAGTTAAGAAGTGGAAGCAGTACCTATTTGGTAGGAAATTTATCATTCGCACTGACCATCAGCCTCTCAAGTACTTACTAGATCAAAGATTGTCCACGGAAGCTCAGCATTCTTGGCTGATTAAACTCTATGGGTTTGATTTTGAAGTCGAATATAAGAAGGGGAGTGAAAATGTACCAGCAGATCGACTATCAAGAAGAGAATGGAATTGTGAGCTTGTTCAATTAACTTCCCTGCATCCAAATTGGTGGAGAGATGTCGTTCAAATGAATAAGGAAGACCCTTATTTTGCAGATTTAGCTGAGCAAGTTAAGCAGGCAAGCAATAGTAAGTTTGTATTAGCACATGGAGTGTGGTATAAGGGATCGAAGGTTGTGCTTAGTCCTACATCCAGTTTTAAAAAGTTGATCATTTTTGAACATCATGATACGCCTATAGGAGGTCATTCTGGTTATGACAAAACACTTCATCGGATTCGGCGATCATTCTGGTGGAAGGGAATGAAAATGGATGTGCGAAACTATGTCAGAGAGTGCACTGTATGCCAAACAAGCAAATATATATGTCAATCTCCATCGGGGTTGCTCCAACCCTTACCAGTACCTGATAAAATTTGGGAAGAAGCTAGTATGGATTTTATCGAAGGACTTCCTCTTAGCCGCAAGCACTCAGTTATCTTGGTGGTGGTCGACAGGTTGAGCAAATATGGCCACTTCTTCCCCATCAAACATCCTTATTCTGCTTCAACTATTATCCAAGTTCTTACTGATGGTGTCTTCAAACTCTACGGAATGCCTATATCTATAGTGTGTGATAGAGGGGCTGTATTCACAAGCTCACTCATGAGGGAGGCTCTCCGATTACAAGGTACTAAGTTGCATTTCTCAACAGCTTATCATCCACAAACTGATGGCCAGACGGAGGTTGTTAACAGATGCTTAGAAACATACTTGCGATGCTTTTGTCATTATAAGCCTAACGATTGGTGCAAATGGTTGTCCTGGGCTGAATACTGGTATAACACATCCTATCATAGTTCTATTAAAGCTACTCCATATGAAGTAGTTTATGGTCGATCACCTCCTACACTCGTTTCATACATTCCTCACACAGCTAAGAATCCTCAAGTAGAAGAGAACTTATTGGCTAGAGATGTGAGTTTGAAGTTGCTCAAGGATAACCTTAAAAAGGCTCAAGATAGGATGCGAAAGCAAGCTGATAGCCACCGGTTGGACAAGACCTTTCAAGTGGGTGAACTGGTTTATGTCAAGCTTCAAAACTACCGTCAAGTGTCTGTCGCAACCAGAGCTATCCGCAAGTTGTCTCCTTTATATTACGGACCCTATGCAATACTAGAGAGGATTGGGGCTGTTGCTTACAAATTGGATCTGCCATCAGGGTCTAAAGTTCACCCTGTGTTTCATATTTCCCAGCTCAAAAAGCACTTGGGCCCTGCAGTTGATGTGCAGCGCAGTATTCCGGTGCATACTTCTACAGCTCTATGTGAACCTGAGGAGATTTTGGATCGACGGGCAGTCATCAAGGGAAAGAAACTGGTGTCGGAAGTTTTGATTAAATGGCAGCATCATGATGTCTCTAGCGCAACATGGGAACCATACTGGGAATTAGTGCGGAAATTTCCGCTCTTCGACCTTGAGGCAAGGTCTCAAAACGGGGGGGGGAGGAATTGATACAGTCTTATTTCTGAAGCAGATATGCAGTGAAGCTGATGAAGGTGAAATGAAGAGGATCTGAAGCAGATATGAAGCATATGGGTTAGTATCAGTTTCAGATGGGTTGGTATCAGTATCAGTTGTAATATAATAAAGCTTAGTGTAGGGGTTTAATTGTAAATGTAAAGAGAATTGGTATGAGTAGTTGTCAGCCGTTGGATGGAGGCTGGTTGTATCTAGGCCATCAGTTGAAATGGGACCCGCTTTGTAACCGTAAGAACGGCCTGTCCAAATACGGCTTGTGCACGTATTTTTCAGTATAAAAACAGGATCAGACCCTGAGGGTCTGATCATTCTTTGTGAGCTCAAATCATCTTCTTCCTTTCTTGTTCTTGAATGGTTCTTTTCCTCACCCTCTTCTCCTCGTTAGCAACACTTCCATGGCCAGGAATAAGAGCAGAATTGCACCACCCACTCGCAAATACAAAGGTTTGTGTAATCTTCGGTTATAGTCACTATTTGATTAGTTTACAATCATGCCATCATGCTAATAAGATTGCAAGATAAAACTGAAATATAATTCATTAACTCGTGTTATATAAATTTATTAACTTGAGCATAGTTAATGAATCTATAGTTGAGTTTCTGTTAACTATCTCGCGGTTTGACATTCAATTCTTGTGATATCAGCTCCGCAAATTTGGAACCGCTATTTAACTGTTAGAAGTAATGGAGGGCTCAACCAAATGCGTACTGGCGTAAGTTTTAATTCTTTTTGTTGTTGCTTTATATTTTGTTATTTCTTTTTGTTTTACTCGCTACCATTATGTTGATTTCATATGTATACACATAGAAGTCTCCTATACCAGTTCAAGGATAGCATTATACCTTTGGTTTAGTGCAACTATGCAAGTATCCATATAAGTACTTAGAGCATCCACAATGGTGTTTCTCATTTTGTAAAAAATGGCTGCTACAGTAGTAGCAAATAACGAATTGTTCTGCATTCGTTGTTTGCTATATTTTTTCTATTTTTTTAAAAAATTTGCGTGGGACGGTATAACATTTACCGTCGCGCATTTTTTTAAAAAAAAAATGGGAGGGACGGTACATGTTGTACCGTCTCAAGTTCTAAAAAAAATTATAAAATAATTTAATTACTGATTAACTATTAAAATATATTAATTAAATAAAATAAATAATATAATAATACCTAAACCTAATTAAAAACTAACTAAACCTAATTTATTAAACTAACCTACCACTAATTAATCCCCCAATTCAAGGACGGTACAACATGTATCGTCCGAGATTTATTTATTTATTTTTTTCAATCTAGCGAGTCTCGGCCGTTCGTTTCAATTTTTAATAATAATAATAATAATAATATGGGACGGTACTTGTTGTACCGTCCGAGAAATTAATTAATTAATTATTTTTTCAATCCGGCGAATCTTCGCCGTTCATTTTAATTTAAAAATAATAATAATAATAATTTATTGGGACGGTATATGTTGTACCGTCCGACGCAATTAAAAAATAAAATAAAATAATTGGGACGGTATATGTTATACCGTCTCTTATAATTTGAGAATGGCAAATTCGTTTCTCAAAAATGAGAAAGAACTGTAGCCATTTTGCCAAAAAATGGCAAAATAGCAAACGATTGCAGCAAGCCATTTGCCAAAAAATGGCAAATTGGCAAATATCCCAAACGATTGTGGATGCTCTTAGTACACCAGTATTGTGAGTTCACTCCAGGCGAATAGCTTCATTTAAGTACTTAGTAAACAAGTGTTATTGGACTAGAGTTGTTATTAGCTAATGGCCATAACTAGGATTGTGAGAATTAAGAAGAGATACCAATAGTGTTTTCAATTACATTATCATTTGTTGAAGACCTTTACACCTTGGAATCTTCTCATTTCACTGAGTTCAAATGTAGTTACACATTTACAGGCCACTCTAGTTAAACATACTAGTAATTTACACATGCGATGCATGTCTTAATAAATATTTTTTTTAAAAGTAAAAACTTTGACGTGGTATGGCCTCGAAATTGACACCTCCTTCATATTAGTTATCTACGTGCAATACACGTAAGTTGGTGTGTTTACAAATGATAACTCCAACACTCCCATTAAAATATTAGAGATTGTTTTGATTGCAATACAAACAAAATAAAAATATTTAAAATTGCAATATCGCTCTAACATTGTGAAACACCCTAGATATGTTGAATTTTGTGTAATGTGCTCTTGGGTAAGTGTTTCTAGTGGACTTTAAAATAAGTACAATAGTATTCCAAATAATAATATTAGAAAGAGACTTTCCATTTTGAAGTTCTTCCAGTTTGTAGCTGATACATATTTTGGGCTTCCTGGGTTTGAATTGTTGCGGTTTAGCCACAGAATTTTTGTTCTTTCTTTTAACTGAGGTTGTGCTTCAATCATCTGTTGTGGTTTATGATTTGTTCTCATTATCGTTTACATGATTGTTTTATTATAGCTACCATGATTTTTTGGTCTGTTTAAATTTCACTTGTAGCATTCCCATCTTAACATATAAATACTAGTAAATGGTCAATCAACTTACTGTTATTTGTTTTAGCATTTGATATTTGCTGTATGGGAGCTGTTTGAAGTCTGGATAGTTGCCTCTTAAATTCTTACAGATCCAGATAGCTCTAGCTAGATGTCTAGGTCTCTAATTGCGTGTATCTGTTTATAATTGTGTGTGAAGTTGTTGCCACTTGATAATCTGTTATTTAATAACTTTTTATCCACCAGATTTGTGATATGGTTGCTGTGGCCCGCATGATGAATGCTACACTAGTGATACCTCAGTTGGACAGGCGTTCTTTTTGGCAGGACAAAAGGTTTTTTATCCATTAAATATTGAACAATATTGCAGGATTATTACGTACATGCTTATCACTTAGTTGATTTCTGAACAGCACCTTTTCTGACATTTTCGATGAGGCTCATTTCATCAATGCCCTAGAAGGAGATGTACGCATTGTGAGGGAGTTGCCAAAGGAACTGGAATCGCTACCAAGGGCGCGTAAGCATTTCACTTCTTGGTCGAGTGCAAATTATTATGAGGAGATGCAACATCTATGGAAAGACTATCAGGTTTCTTTATGCATAGTAGAGTTTAATTTGCATCCAGATTTCTTATATTGGCTGTAAAGATTAATGACCATAGGTAGGTGTACAAATTCATATATTTTGTATAAAGTTGTTCTATCTACAATACATTAGGTTTGCTTGCTAATAACTACAAACTTTACATCTATCCTTTTTTTCTGCCATATGATGAATGCAAACTGTGGCTTGAAATGTTTCACTTATACTGTTAGACCTGTTTAGGATATTCCCTCATTTTCTGTTTCTAGTTCAACCTTACCAACCTAATTTGACCATCAACTCAGCCCAAGGGAATTATCTATATATATTTTCATACTGTTCATTATTATAACAGTAGAGTTGCAATGTGACTATGTGGTCATTGTTTGTATGGCCTCATGTGTGTATTGGATGTAATTTTAGTCTCTACATGTCATACTTATTGGAAATTAATGACAATTATCATGCATTGGGACAGTAAATGAGACTCCAAAAAGATAGAAAAAACCATATCACTGTCTATGGTAATGATCCAGTTAGTAAAACTTGCATGCATAGCATCCACTCTTCTGGCTCTTGCTGCTTATCTGTTCACTTGGATTTTGCTCTCTTTTACATGTGAAATACATAACTTACGGGCTTATTTCAATAGTATGGGAAATTATGTTATAGTAATCTTCCAACTCCTATCCAGATTTGCAGTAGGGTTCAAAAAAGGAGACTGTC
The DNA here is from genome assembly GCA_017893485.1 of Hemerocallis citrina. Classification (NCBI taxonomy): domain Eukaryota; kingdom Viridiplantae; phylum Streptophyta; class Magnoliopsida; order Asparagales; family Asphodelaceae; genus Hemerocallis; species Hemerocallis citrina. The sequence goes on from CM030368.1 coordinate 215,150,886, forward strand.
CATGAAATGTTGTTCATTTTTAGGGCCCACTTATTATATTCTGTTTAATTGGTTTACCATCTAATTCTAATCTATTCTTGCATTAAGAAAATGTTAAACGTATATCAATCACTGGTTCTCTAATTTGGAATGGTCCGAAACAAACCTCATAGCCAAATTCCAATGCTGTTATTCCTGTCAGGTAATTCATGTTCCCAAATCTGATGCAAGACTAGCTAACAACCACCTCCCCATTGATATCCAAAGATTGAGGTGTCGTGCTTTATATCAAGCTCTCCGTTTTTCTGCTCCAATTGAGAACCTTGGAAAGGTTAGGTCTTGCTCCTTTGTACACGTTTGCTACAGTATTCAATCAGGGCAAGTTATACTATTTGCTCTGTTATAGTGCATTTAAGAGATATCCTGGGGTATCTTCTTAACTAGGTTCTGAGGCTGCGTGATGCTGAAACCACAGAAGCTAGTGGAGCGTCTGAGGTCAAATGGGCGATATATTGCTCTCCATTTGCGTTATGAGAAGGATATGCTGTCATTTACTGGCTGCACTTATGGCCTGACTGAAACCGAAGCAGAAGAGTTAAGAACTATGAGGTTAGTAGTGTTGGTCTATTCAAGGATTTTTTTTCATTGTTGGTGCACAGTATGACAAAAAATTCTTATAGGGAGAATACAAACCACTGGAAGTTGAAGAATATAAACTCCACAGAGCAGAGAATTGGCGGTTATTGCCCTTTAACTCCTAAGGAGGTAGGGATTTTTCTACGAGCTTTAGGCTACCCTCCGTCCACTCGGATTTACATTGCAGCAGGTGAAATATTTGGTGGTGATACTTACCTGTCGGATTTGAGATCTCGCTTTCCCAATTTGGTTTTCAAGGTATTGTTGATTGTGTTGTTTGTTTGAGTTACGTGGCTTTAAACTATTTTGTTGTCAATTAATAGGATTTATGTTTTCCTTGCAGGACACTTTGACAACAGAAGAACAACTAAAGATGTTTGCTGGTCATGCAACACAAATGGCAGCTCTAGATTATATAATATCTATTAAAAGTGATGTCTTTGTTCCTTCGTATACGGGAAACATGGCAAGATCTGTAGAAGGGCATCGTAGATTTTTGGGGCATCGCAAGACGATTAATCCTGACCGGTAAGGCTCTGGCACACAAGTGGGCTAGTTAACTCTTGCGGACTCCACAACCATTGTGTTTTTTTGTTTCCTTTTTTCATTGTAATCATTACAGCCGGTAACCTTAGGATTCCAAATCCATGTCATCGCTAATCTTCCTGGGAAAACATTGTGGCAGTAAATTACATAATTTTCACATAATTATCAGTTTTAGTTTCAATGTTTTCTGATATATGTATGAACTGCAAAATTCTGTACCATGAATTATGTAAAATGATGAAGATCTCTTTTTTCTTATGTAAAATGATCTTTAGTTATCCAAATTTGGCTGTACCATGAATTTTTTTAATTTTTTCCCCTAACAAAAATTTTTCACTCCTTTATTTTTACAGGAAAGGATTAGTACAACTCTTTGATAAAATAGAAAATGGTGAGTTGAAGGAAGGTGCAAAATTATCATCACTTGTTAAGCGACTGCACAAGTCCAGGTACTGCTTTCATTCATTTCACATGATGCACCACACTGCTGGAAATTTCCACACCCCTTGCTGTGTAGTCTCAATTGAGTGTTCCATGCATCCTTCAAATTTGTAGGCAAGGAGCGCCACGCAGAAGATACGGCTCCCTGCCTGGAACAAAAGGTCGGGATCGAGTTAGGACTGAAGAATCCTTTTACGAGAACCCATATCCCGAATGCATTTGTGACTAGTGATCATTGACAACATGTATATAAGTATTTTATTTATCATTTGTGACTAGCTATTTACTGTATATGTACTAACTTTTGTTGGATGGTTTATGCTGTCTCTGACAGGAACAACAGATGATCTCACTTGGGGACTCCATTCAGGTTAAGAGGAAAATGTATCAAATGATAGTTTTGGTACTTGTTCTTTTAGTTATGTGCGAGAATTTTGACTGTTATCCTTGTAAGCTTCTGGTGTATCGTTACAAAGTACATGTGCGTAACATTATATCCCTTGATTAGAATTTATAAATTTGAAACTATAAAGAGCAGTCAGCTTGAAGTTATATATGGGTTTTGGTCTTGCTGAATTGTTTCCAGGGGCAATCCCTCGAAGACCCAGTTTCTTGCTTCCATGGATTTGATGCGTTGTTTGCATTCCCATTTCACAACACAAAAATTAGCAAAATAAATGAAATAGATTTAACTTGTGCAACGATTTACAGGTTAGACACTCTTCTTCGATTCTAGCTTTGTATTGAAAGATACATGAAAGCGTTCATACTGGATGAAAATAACTATTAATTCCATATTTTGGCAAAGTAGCATTTGCGATTCTCAAATTATAAGAGGCGTGACATGTTGTTTCGTCCTGTTTTTTTCTTTTCTTTTTTAATGTGATCAGACGAAAAAGTGACCTATTTAAAAAAAAAAAAAATTAAAATGATCACAGTACCATCTGGGGGAAAAAATAATAATCCAAAAATGCCTTGAACGGACATGTTGTCCCATCTCATGCCAAAATGGTTGGGACGGGACAACATGTCCCGTCCTAGAAATGGGGAGGCTGGAGAGCTTAGGTTAGTGTGTAATTAATTAGGTTTAGGTAATATTTAATTATTTAATTTATTTGATTAAACTATTTTAATGTCTAATCACTAATTAAATAACTCTTAAAAAAAATTGAAACCGGAACATGTCTCGACTTTCTCAAATTTTAGCAAAATTATAGTCAACCACTATTGCAGGCAAATTCCCTATTTACTATTACTGTACCTGCCATTTTCTAAAAAATGAGAAATACTGCTGTGGAAGCTCTTATGTTCTTCATAATTTTGTATTAGCAAATGGAAGCTATAATTATTTTTTTAAAAAAGGTTGAACTAAAAGCAAGAAATCTAATCAAGACATGTAAGAAATAAAATCAAGAATTTTATGAAAAGAACACTAAAATTATTGACGAAGGAGAATCGAACCCATAGGAAGAATTATAAGAAAAATAATTGAAAGAGACGCATAGACTTAATCTATAGGGGGAGCAAGGCAGAGATGTGTGGTCACCCGCGGTAAGAGTATGGGAACTATTTTCCGCTTTCGAGAGGCTGAAAATTGGGTTTTTATTTTTTTTGAAGCGATGAAAGTTGCGGTGAACAAAGTATAAAGATATCAGCGGTGTTCTGACTCCAGTTGGGATTGCCCTTTCTTCTGGGCCGAGATTCTAATGTTGATAAAGTGAGTGGATTTCTTCTTTTGGGTTAACGAATTGGGCTCTAAGAAAATTGGCATCTGCAATACGTAGACGGGCCTTTCTGAAATTGGGCCCTTGGAGTTGGCTTCTACTTATTAGCTATGAAATTATTCGAAATTTTTCCCAAAAAAGCCTAATTTTCATACTATATTCCATAGGGGGCTCTTCACCAAACTATTTCCACGCGTAGTCTCTTTTTTGCCATGTCAACACAAACCCTAGTTGCCAACTGCGGCTTCTGCTTTTATGAAGCCGCATATGACAACTACACCTTCTTCCCAAATTTTTTTGCTGATTGCTGCAATTCCCATCTACGGCCACAATTCATTTTGTTCATAACCCAACGCTGCAGTTGTGAATTACGGCCTTAGTTATACATATGCCGTAGTTCCCAATAGTAACTGTGTCCCAAAGCATAGAAACAGAGAGCCAAAATATAGAGATAGAGTAGACTTGCATGTGAAAAATTACAAAAGGGTAGCCGCAGTTCCCAATTGCAGGTTGGTTAGAATCAGATGTCGTTGTTAGGAACTGCTAGCGGTGTAAAATGAACATGACGGTCCGCCGTCCGTCCGAGTCCGGCTCTTGAAATAGCCCGACCGTGGATCGTCCGAACTATTATACGAACCCAACATGAACAAATTATTAGGTCCGATGTTTCACCGAGCTCGAGCCGGACATAAGTCCGTCCGAGTATTATTTTGGTCTGATGCTTTACTGAACCGAATCCGGACTATAAAAATTTTGTCCGATCTGGACCGAGCTAGACATAAGCCCGTCCGAGTAAAATTACGGTTCAAGCTTGAACATATGACTGTCCAGTCCTGTCCGGTCCGATTTACAACCCTAGGAACTGCACCTCTTTGTGGGACCCACAACTTAAGCCCAATTAAAGACTTAATTAGGCTCCCACAATCGCTACTGACTATCATCTCCATCACCTCGAACTTCGACTCATTTGTGCCAAATCCGAAAACCCTAAATCCCAAATTCCTCTCTTCCATCATCTCGCCATCTGCTCTACTCATCCCCAAATATGCATCCCTCTCTCAAATTATGAGAACCTTATTTCTCAAATTACCTACATCCATCATATCTGCCATCATCCACAATCATGGAGACATTTTAAAAGCAAATACTACTGGAAATACATTTCGATTTGACAATTAACTTTGTATTTCTGAGAAGAACTTAAATTTCACTATAAACCATTTCATTCAAAGTTCGTTCTTTATAGTTCATATTCTTTAATACTAGGTTTTGGTTAAACCTTTGTACTACTAAATATAAACAAATAGTAGTAAAAACAAGTAAATTCACATTAACTGAATCACACAAGAATCATAAATTCTCCAAATTTACTACTTCCTTTATGTACAAGACCTTCTACAGCATTAAATTAACACACAAGTCCACAGTTCATCTAGCCACCTTGCAAAAATCTTATGGTGAGGACTCCAACAGTCTCATGTTCTTGCATCAGAAAGCACACAGAGATTGCAACACAAAAATAAATCGATACAATAACCAGACAAGCTCTTAGCATAGATGACTACTAAAAGAAAGTATAATCTGCAATGAACATTACAATGGCCAGTTTATAAACATCTCTGCTTCAGTCCTTTGGTTTTACATCTCAACTGCATATACTAAAGCTAAAATGCAAATGCAATTGGAACTCTTAAATAAGGCTGATAAAATTTTATAAAGCAATAGAACAGATTGAAAACTCTTCTAATGTACAGACAAGGCTTCTCGGCGAAATTGGTTAACTGAAAATTCTCTGGGGATCGATGCAAGGAGGCTTCAGCCATACCATTGCAAGGTATCAACTTCAATAGATAAATTAGAGAATGAGATATCCGATTGTTTTGCCAAGACAAGAAGAAACATATACATGTTCAGCAAGAATCTTGTCATTTTCAAAGAACACAGGAGAAAAATGAAACTTCTAAACAAAACCAATAGATCAATTTTTATTTTTTTTTGAATTAATGGAACATGATAATGTTACATTGGAAAAACTGTACTGGCTAATGCTGAGGTAAGGTCGGTCTCTTCTCCACTGCCTCATAGTGCAATACAAAATTTTCCTGCAATACCGCAGCAAAATTACACCAGGCACACAGATGATAAATAACTGAATTGAAATATGAAGTGACTTGCACACCTTTCTAACTGTTTCCCATGTGTTGGGATCAAAACAAAGGTATGCCCCCCTCTCATATTGCTGAGTCTTTACAAGAGGTTCACTGCCGGTAATTCTTGAAAACCATAACTGGCTTTCCTTGTGGTAAAACCATCCTCGGTGATATCTGCAAATTATGATGATGAGATAATGACTTTTTTTAATTTAAGGTAACATAATGTGTCAAGGAACGGCCAAAATCGCATGCCAATACTAAATATTCCGAACTTCACCCTAGGATATCATGATCAGGGCCGGCCCTACCCTAGAGGTGGGTAAGGCGGCCGCCTTGGGCCCCCGGAGATTTCGCGATTTTAGGGGCCCCAAATTTGATCTTCCCTTGTAAATATAGGTACGTATTTTGGGCGTAAAAAAAATGTTATTAGGGGCCCCATTTCGGAATTTCGGAAGTTCGCCTAGGGTCCCCGGGAACTCAGGGCCGGCCCTGATCATGATCCAGCTACTAGTGAAAGCAAAGAGTTCTGTGACCTAAAAGTTCAGCGTGAAGCTACTTCAAAAGCCATATGAGTTCTCTGAGAACACGTACAAGTGACCAAATAGGTCAACAACAACAGTCAAAAGGTAAATGGAAAGCGAAAATACAAGTCAAGAAAGGTGCAAAAGAGAGCAACAGAGAGCGAGAGTGAGAGATTACAGTTCACTAGCAGCAAATAATTGAGCCTCATCTCTTGGCATGCTGCATAAAGGAAATAAATGCATGACTTAAAAACTGAAAGCAAATAGTGCAGCAATCACAGAATGTATCCAATAATAAAATAGAAGACCTGTAAAAGATGTAGAACAGAGTTGACAGCTGAAATCTCGAAAAATGCCCTTGCTACAGTAGCAACAGCAGATTAATACGACCCAAAAATAAATTAATAAAGGAGTTAAGGAATTCATCATAAATGATTGATAAATTCTCACCTGAAGAGGAGGTGGTTGTTTGGCATAATAACAGGATGGAATGGAGTACTCAGGCTCTCCTTTGGCAGGTTCATCAGACCACGGTGAGGCAAATGTCTTATAAAGATTATCTGTTGAATTTAGGTTCAAGCCTAATGTTGTTAAGTCTATCCCCAATGCAAGAGATGTCAAATCTGGATCATTCATCCTTATAACACTTAACAAACCCAGCAAACCAAACTGGTCAGGAGGTGTTTGTGATCCCTGTACAGACTTGACATTCTGATCCCTGTAGGATTGGCTGGCAGCAGATAACTGTTGAAGTCGAAATTGTGACTGATTTTGTGGGTGTTGATATTGCTGCATAAGCTGCTCATATGCTCCCATACCAGAGGCAGGATTTGGAGAGTTTAAAGGTCTCAAACCCATGCTAGGGTGTCCGCTATTTTGAATCTAAAATAAATTCTTTTTATCATGATTATGTAATGGACAACAGAAAACCAAATTATCAGGAGTTTGTAGGAAAAAAGGTTTTAAAAGAAAAATACCTGAGGGTGATAAGTTCCATGAGACAATGGAAAGAGATCAGAGCCATGTAAATGGAGAAGATCTTGATTGCTTCCAGGCCCAAAGGAAACCCCACCGCTACTTACAGAAGTACCATGTTGCTGTTGTTGGCGCGCAGATGGATAAGTTCCACCTAAGCTGAAGCCGGCAGATCGACCCATCTGTGTAGGAACGCAAAAAATGTAATGTTCAGTCAAAAAACTCTTAAAACTATTATTTAGTCAAATGTAATGGTAGCTTGAACTTACAGGGAAGTGCTGTGATTGCATCATAGAAACATTATCATGAAGTTGCTCCTTTTGATGGATATCCATGGGAAAATCTGAGCTACCACCTAAATGAATTATTTAATAAGAAAATAACAAAAAGAAGTAACATCTTGGTAAGCCCAGAACCATATATCTTTGTGTGCCAAAAAGGTTTCAAATTATTTAGTGCATAACACAATTAAAGTGCAAAAAATTGTGCAGAGAAAAAATAAAATCACTAGAAGGGCATTAAAACAAGGGAAATAACTGTTAATAGTATACCAAAGAGACCAATGCTTGGAGTTCTCAAAGGCAAAATTTTGGCTTTAGTCCATTTAGAATAAAACCCTATGAAGCACGGATACGGGTACATGTATCAGCTACGCGGATACGCCGATTTCTCAAAAACTAGGATACAGGTACATTAGGATACGCTAAATTAAAATAATTTTTAAAAAAATTAATATTATAGATATATAAACAGTAAACTAAAATATTCAATTCAATACGAAAATAAAAAAAAATAAGAAACAAGAACATAGTAATTAAAAATTAATACAAGCCAATGTCAAACAAAACATACTAATGGATCATTCCAAGTTTCCAACAACACTAGTAAATATTACATGACCGAAATGTTCAAATAAAAGTAGGCTAGTCTTAAATCTGTTCAATAGAATTAATATCATAACTACATCTATCATAACTTCATAAGTCATAACCATGAACCAATCAAAACCCTTCAATACTACATCCTACTGTCCTATATCTATCTTAAAGAAATCTAACACTCAAACACTAAAGCGAATAAAGATGCAGCAACTTGTACAATAATAGTAAGTAATCAATCAACCAAAATAACAACAAGAACTACATCCTACATCTATCATTTTTTCGACGCCTTTTAATAAAACGAAACAAAATAATTTCTTTTAATCAAATGAAATTAGGATATGAAAGGTAAAGACGAAGAGAATAGTAGAATATATATTTATATGCGCGTATCCAAACAGTATCCTGACGTATCCGAGAGTATCCCCAATCCCCAGAGTATCCGACTTCTTTTTTATTTTAAATAATTGGTGGGATGTGTATCCGGTACGAGATACGCATCCCCGGGAGAGAATGTGTGCTTCCTAGAATTAAAACCAGCTACTGTGGTACGCATAAAAAGTAATCAACCATAAAGGACTATAATAAAATTGGTAGATTACTAGTTCTGTTATTTCAATTTTTCATCAAATAAACTAGGGTCTGATGGGCGTTAAATAGAGGGGTTTTGCCTGATCCCCGAAAATCTGTAGGATTTTGAGATATAGAAAAGTTCTCAAAAACGTAGTCCCAAAACCTGAACCAGCACCCAATGAGTTCAGGTGGATTCTGGCGTCGGGCAGGTTTCAATTAAACTGGGCAGTTTTTCTGGTATAAGCAGGTTACACTCGATCAAAGTAGACATTCATAAACTATTCTTAAACGTCCATTGAAAACATATATTGAATGCAATACAAAAGACCTGACAAATCAAAATAATATGGATATCAATAAACGTTAAACCCATATTAAACAAAATAAATATAAACAAAACCAATATAATATTAAACGTTAAAACCTTCGACCTGAAATATAAGCAAAATTTAATTCAACAAGCATGTCATGTATGTTATATGATAACAGTATATACTGTTCACAGATAATTACAGGCATATGTGAGAGGGTCTCTGCAGGTTCAGGTGAGGGCGAGGACAGAATTGTGAATTTTGTAACCCACCAAAAAATTTTAAAAAATTGCAAACATACTCGATCAGGTTCAGGGAGGTTTTTCATATGTTTTCAACCTTTAAATTCTGCGTTGGGTTTGAGCAGATTAGGCTAAAGTCTGATCTCAAAACAACCCTAATTAAAATGACATGCTTTGGATCAATGTCAACAAATCCACAAGAACCCTATATATATATATATATATATATATATATATATATAGATTCAAAAACATATGACGTTTTTCTTCTGTTAAACATAAAATAATGACATTCATGATGGTATTTCTAGCAGACATATTAAAACCTCATAAATAGAAACTGATTATTACTGTTATGAACAAGTACATGTGCATTATGATGAACTACAAGAATTGTTCTATTTCACATTAATTTGATTTTGAGGCCACCAATGAGATCGAGGAAAAACATCTCACTGGACAGAAATTGAAAAGTCAAAACCAAGGACAGGTTTATGTATGTCTTGTATATTTATATAAACATTTAAATCCGTAGGGATAAAGCTTTTACCAATGCTCTAACCATTTGTTTAGACAAGAACGGAAATTCTACACTTGCCATACCCAAGGGTTAAAAAAACCACCCTTACAGCCCAATGAGCCCATATGGCTAAGATAAACAGGTTTCCTCTGAATCATGGCTACCTCTAATTACACATTTCCAAGTAGTATAAAGTAGTCAAGCCCCACACACATATTAAAAAACTAAGAACTTGCTAATGGGATAACTCTAAAAAACAGGACAGAGAAAGCACCTTTAAATCCTGGCAAGGCAGGAAAATCTTCATTTTGAATACTAAATTCTTGGTTTTGCTGCACTACTCCAACTGCTTGCTTTCTTAGTGAACCTACAAACTAAAGGATCAGATAAGGAATGACCATATTGTAAAACCCAAAGCACAATCGTTATTGACTTCTTTCTTCACCTAATTGTCCTTGTGGTCCCCCGGCAGAATTTGGTCGCCCAGTTAACTGAGGAAAATCATTTAAGTCAAAAGGAGAATTATCATTGGAATTGACATCATTTAGCATCCCCATCGAACCTAATCCATTCCCTCCTTGCCCTTGGTTTTGAGATGTAGGATAAGAATTTCCAAGCATACCAAGCATTTGTGGCGCTGCTAGATCATAAAACGCATGAGTTAATAGAATGTGTATAGTCCATGTAGTATTGTATTGAAGAGTTTTATTTCATAAAAAAACAGCTCCATATAAATCATAAATTCATCCCATTTATGGAATGATGATTATACCAGGGAAAAAGTTATTGGGTGGTAGGGAAACAAAAAAAGATGTGATGAATTGTGCAACTTGTAAAACTTATTTGAAAAACCATAAATAATGCACTTTTCATTTATATGTACAATACATTTCCAACAAAACAAACTTGTTCAAATCCAAACCAAAAGTTACATGAATTTTATTCAAATCTACAATTTGCCTGCAATACAATGAAATTGATCAAGAATTTAGCTTCTGATTATACAATCAAAGTTCTGATGCAGTCCCAAGTAAAAGAAATAAGGAATATTAAATTAACCCAAATTGTGAGGGGAAAACCCCTCAAAACTAGCACATTTATTGAGTAACAAAAGATGACTTCCCAACAGGAGGTTGTCCTCAACGACAACTCAATTGCGACTTGCGAGACCAACTGCAATGAGACCTCTTTCCATGTATCTTTATTCTCCAACTATTATGTAACACCCCGCAAAATTGAGTTATGAAAATTTTACCCACGGGTGTTACGCACATGTATTTTGTACTGTTACGAGTAATATTCGTAATGTATTTTTATATAAATGTCATACGTATTTTATATTCTGATTATTTATATGTTTTCAGTTCTCTCAAAATTCATTTTTATCCTATTTTGAGCCAACTCAAATATTAATCTTAATATGTGTTATTACGTGTATTGCACGTGCTTTCAATACACGTGTCAATTACGTAAATTTTACCATTACGCAAAATATCCGCAACATTATCAAAAAAAATATTTTACGTATGTTATATTTCGATTATTTATAAACATTTCCCCGTTAATCAAATCTATTTCGTATTTGAATATTTATTTTTTACGTGCAACGCACGTGTTTGCAGTGTATGTGTTGGTTCCTAAAATTTTCTTGAATCATGAATATTTTTCTTCTCATTTTTCTAGTCACAATTGTGTGATTTATTTTTAATTAAAGTTCATTAGGCCTAAATCCATTTTGTAGCCCACTAAAATTAATTTAAAGCCTATGATTAATTTTGTGTGCACTAAAGTGTACATTTTAAAGTCTAGTTAGAGTGGTACAAATTGTATGTGTGTAAAAAGTTGTTAAGTTTCATGTACAATTAGGGGTGAACTATAAGTTAATGGAGATGTGAGATTTTTCATGAACTAAGAGTAATGGCTAAAAGAATATATATATATATTCATGCTAATTTGTTATAAGGAGTAGTCAATTTTACAAATTGAAGCATATGAGTGTAAGATTTCTAAAAGTGACTATTTAAGTTAATTTGTGAACAACTTCATGCTACTATTGATAAAATTAGGGGGAAAGCATTTCTGGAAGTTCAGAAATGTAATTTAGTAGTATTAATTGTGATGGAATACGATAGAAATCAAAATAGATGAACAAATTAAAATGAGATGGAAACAGAGAGTTGAGTTAAAAGGTTTTGAACACATATATTCTCAAAAAAGGACTCGGGCTTACTGGTTAGCGCTGCGCTTAGGGAGGTTTTCTCGAAGACTGGGAAGCTCTGCCCCTTTATAATAAAAAAAATAGATTTTTAATAAATGAGAGGGACTGGACCAAAAAAGGAATCCCATGTGAATTTTATCACCATTGTGAGTTGGCTGACTGGTTTGGGAGGCTGTTGGGGTTGCTGTTGGTCCTGGGTTCAAATCCGGTTGTACACCTTTTGGGTTTTTACTTTATTTTTATGATTTTTCAAGTTTTAAAATTTGGAAATTTTCATGGAAATAATTTACAATGTTATGAGAACCCTTGGAAATATTTTCACACTAATCTAAGATATATCTTGGGAATTAAAAGTCATATTCATAATAAATAATGAATTAGATGAGTTTTGAATTCAAATGCACATGATTAAAAATATTTAAAAGTTTGTTGTAGAATACCAATTTAGAAAACTTCTTTGTGAGAATTTCATGGATATTAATCCATTTGAATTAAAGAAATGGTCGAGGTGGTTGATAATAAAATCAAAGCATCAGTATGAGATTAAGATCAGGAATTTCTAGTGATTAATCTTAAATATATTTCGTATTAAGAAATAGTGATTTAATCTTAAAAGTTAAAAGAACTTTTGTATTGAGAAATATAGTTGAAGTATAGACAAACATGAAGAAGGTTATATTAATCAAATGAACATTGGATATTATTGAAGTGAATAGTTTGGTTGGTTAACCAAGAAGTTGTCTACTAAAATTTGATTTGACAGATTGTTATTGAATGTTGCTATAAGAAGTTGAATCCTTCATAAACATACGAAATGTGAATAAAGAGGGTAGGAATAACCCATGATGCTGTGAGCATGAATTGTGCATACTAGGGGCTAAGTGAGACCTAGGTACCGACAAAGTGATGAAAGTGATTATTAAGATTTGATAAGTGGCCAATATGGGCCATCGTTCTCGGTATATTGTTTAAGATCGGTAGGAGGGTAAGCTAGCTCTAGGTGATATTATTATTCATGTTTAAATTTAAGGATAGGCACTAGAAGGAGATGTTATGAAACTTGGGCAAACGAAAGTGGGGCGCCTTTATATAGTCTGACAGTGGACTCCAGGACTATAGACCCAGTTTGACGATGGAATCCGAAACTGTGGTTGCTTGCGAGGTGAAACGGGCCTTAATTAAATCCTGGACTACGATTAATCTGACGGTGGACTCCAGGACCATGAATAGTCAGGCGGACGGGAGGCCGATCTCCAATGTATATGTATATACTGGGGCTAGAGGGGCACTTATGAAATGTTCGCACGACGAGAATTCTGTATAGTTTGACGATGGACTGCAGGACTGGAATCCGTACTCGTGGAATATCTAAACCTTACTTTTGTTACCGTAGTAGGTTTTGCATGGCGTGGCGAGGAATTAAACCCTAAAATGATAAATACGATAAGAGCTTTCCCTCGGACCGATGTAGTATGGATGCATAGAAACCGAACAAGTATGCATTAGTGTCATCGTAGTGTAAATATCTACATTGGGCATTAAGTCATATCATACACTGACACTTTTAGGGTAGTCACTTTTCCTGTTTGTATTCAAATTTGTGTTTGCTAAAGTTAAAGAATCGATGTACTATAGCATTGCGTCAGTTGTATGCAACTGACGTGCCACAGTTTCCTAGTTGCAGGATTGGACCTGGCATGGACTTGAAGTCACTATGATGAGTTGATACTGATGATTACTTCCAGATTAAAGTTGTTGAATCTTAAAGTTGTATATTTATTTCCGCAATGTAATTGTAACAGACAATGTGTAATGAATTTTTTAAAATTCCTTATAAATTGTATGAATTGAAGTAAAAGATCTTGTATTTGCTACGAATTGCCTGTGTTTGAAATTCGGGGCGTTTCATATTAAGTCCCATAGCACTACGAAAGAACATAGTATTCTTTCGATATAAACCATTCAGGAAAAAATATCTCCGAAGCATACCACTGTTGGCTAAGAATCCACATTAAAAGTTTATGCCAAATATTGGTCAAGTCTTGTCCAGAATTATGATATACACCAACTTCGTTTTTTTCCCTGAACTGACCCACCTTTTGAAACTAATTCCCAAGAGACAAGTTTCGAAACTAATTCTGAGGATAAACCAGATCTCATAGACTGCAGTTGCGAAATGCGGCTTGTTTGATTGTGAGGCCACTGTTGGGACTACGGTCTTCAAAATTGTGTTTTTTCGAGACTTAGACAAAATTTTCTAAGTAAAAATGTGCTAAATATAGGCCGCTATTCCCTACAAAAAATAAATTGAGGCTGCGGTTGGGAACTGCGGCTGTTATAATCAAACTTTTTTTTCTAAGTTAAAAAAAAAATTATAACAAAGACTGTAGTTCCCAACTGCGGCCTATATTTAGCACATTTTTACATAGAATTTTTTTCTAAGTCTCGAACTCTCTCTAGCCCAAATATGAAATGAACTAAGGCCACAGTTGAGAACTGCGGCCTCAAAAAACACAATTTTGAAGATGTCGCATGTAACACCCCGTACTTAAGCGGGTATATATTCAATATTATATATAGAAATATATATAATAATATATATATATATAATAAATAAAGAATGAGATGGTTGATTGGTTGTTGGCCCATAGGAGGATCCTATAGGGCTTGATTAAGGGAATTGATGATGGAAGCCTATAGGATGGTCTATGGGTCTTAGCATGCATTAAATGATGGAAAAATAAGGTAGTGTACATGCATGCATGGGGTGTACATGGATAGCTTGGGTATTAAAATCCCACATTGACCATGGAAAGGAAAAAGTGTGTGAATATATTAGGATCCAAGTGATAAAGGGTCACCTGATGGGTTAACCCCCCTTTTGATGGTACCTGTGGTGGGCGTGGCTAGAGTTTTGTGTCCGTTCTTTCGTGTGCGCGTACGTGTAGCCACATGCGCAGCTGAGCCGGACTCGGGGCGTTACATCGCAGTTCCCAACTGCGGCCTCTGCGGCCTTACTATCAAACAGGCCGCAGTTCGCAACTGCAGCCTATGAGGGCTGATCTATCCTCAGAATTAGTTTCGAAACTGGTCTATCTTGGAAATTAATTTCAAAAAGTGGGTCAACTCGGGAAAAAAGTCCACCAATTTCACTGATGCTTGGTAAATGCCTTTTCTACGTTTCAGTCTCTTATATCATCTTCTAAGAGATGTATTCGATTTGCGTATGCTCATAACGTTACTATCATCTGTATCAGAATCATGATACTTTCTCAAATGATGTTACAAAACATTTATTAGATGCCATCAACTCTTTGCAACTGACAAAGTATGAAACTTCTTTTTTCATATGCTAAAAACTACTAGGGACGACGAAAATTTCAATACACGAGAAATGAGAAACAAAATTCAATACTAAGCGATAGAGACACATTCAACGAAGTGGAAGATGTCATCATTACAGATGAGAACGAACAAGCTATTAATCATTTGAACAATGCAGGCCCATAGAATGAAAGTGAGTGAAACAACAATAGAAACAATAGTTTTGTTCGTTCACTCCGACTTACTACTGTTTTTCCACCGACTCAGCTTCCATTTTATGGGCACATACTGTTCAGATGATTAATAGCTTTTCATGATGGTGTTTTCCCACTTCCTCAGTGCGTTCAACTATTGTTCTGTTATTTCATTTGTTATTTCATTACTGATCATCCATATTTTTGTTTGGTGTATATATATATACACTAGATTTGCCCGTCGCCACGTGCCTACGGCACGTCTTCAGAACGATACAGTATATGAAAAGTCTTGTAAACAGTAAATCAACAATTATGTAGCTGAAGTTTGAATGGTATGACAATAATTAGTTGTAAATAAGTCCATGTTTCCATTAGTATATGGTGAAAAATAATTATAAATTGGGGTATAAAAGTCTATATATATATATATATATATATATATATAGAGAGAGAGAGAGAGAGAAATCTTCGGTTGCACACTACTTTGGTGAGCACTCACGAAATAGAACACCTATGACAAATCTGAACCGCTCATATTGTTCTATATACCTAAGATAGCCTAACAATAAAAAATCAATTAATTTGAAATTCATTTGTCCATGATTTACATCATCACAAAATTGTATGGCTGAAAATTCTAACAGCATGATGGATGGGCAAATGAACTTCAAATTACTTGATTTTTTATTGTTAGGCTATCTTAGGTATATAGAACAATATGAGCGATTCGGATTTTTTATAGGGTCTTTATTTCATGAGTGCTCACGGAGTGCTCACCAAAAGTAGTGTGCAACCGAAGGGGACTCTAAATATATATATATATATATATAGAGAGAGAGAGAGAGAGAGAGAGAGAGAAATAATTAAATAAATAAATGACCTTTGATTTTGGGGGGATTGAAGGAGAGCCACTTGATAGCTTTCTTTGTGTTTTATTATATATATATATATATATATATATATATAAGTTACATACTATATCAGTTGTACAGAGTTGATGCAATCTGCAAACTATTTTTTAATATCATTTCAGAGGGTGTCATTACTTTCCGTTTTCGTACCAATGTTAATAACTTTACAAAGCCAAAAAAATTAAGGGTAGAGCAAATTTACAGAGTGAAATAAAATAACTCAAACCATACCCTAAACATAATGCTCTATAACAAAAAGAAATGAAAGAACTTACTAAACTAGCTTGACTATTTTAAACAAGTAAAAAGACAGTGGAAAAAAGAAAAAAGACTAAGAAATTAACATCAAGATAAAATGATAAAATGTAGTTGATTTTGGATCTACAAGTTCTCTTACAGTGTTTGGAACAAGATGTTCAGAAAAATAATCTGCAGCATTAAACTGTCATTACAGATACAAGGGAAGTATACTACAGTACTGTTTGTTGCAACAAAAACCTAATTCCAATAAAATGGTGAATGAGAAGCTCGTAATATTGAAATGTAAAATTGTGGACAATAAACATACGAATTAGCCTAGTGTTATAAAATCAGAATGGCTCTTGAACCCTTTTGACATTTATATAATCAGAATGTTATCAAATCTTTAAAAGAAGGTTAAGACCATTACCTTGCTGAAGCATGCCACTCATCAACCTGTTTGGTCCTTGTAAATTCAGACTCCCTGATCCGCTGTTGTTGGCCAAATTTATGCGCGAAGCAAGACCACTTACAGATAGTCCTCCAGAGCTTATACTTCTTCCAATGTTCCCTCCACCAACAATGTTCCCCATTGAGTTTGTAATCCTAGGTCCTACATTCCCTAAAATTGGTGATGCACCTAAACCAGGTACAGAGCTACGGTTTGCCCCGGCAACGGAGTTTGATGAAATCCCAGGTACAGAACCCCCAACTCCGTTAATACTGCTACTAAAGCCAGGGTTTCCTACAACACTAATACCTCCTCTATTTGTCAGCCCAGAATGTACATGTGAGCTTCCATGAGATATCTGCAAGAAAAAGTTAAAGAGATAAAAGAATCGTTAGATTTAAATGGACAGCTCTAGATGAGAAATAGTAAGTATTAGTAGATCATAGATACGACATTAAGAACGTAACATAATATTATTACAAAAATATCACTTGAGTTGCAAGTAAAGCTGTAAGAGAAAAGTAAATTTCATTACAAACTAAGTAGTTACAACTTAAAAGGAATTTTGCAAATTGAGTTGCATCTACTCTGTTTGGACATACAGTTAGGTAAGGTGAGTGGAGGTGTCAGTGCTTGGCACTCAGCCAGGGGGCACAACCAGCGACTCTCCATAGCCATTTCCATTTTCCAGTTATCTAAACTTTAATTCGTTTGGATCATATTTTGGAGTTAAGTTACCTTCACTTATACCACCTCAAAATTATGATAACAATATGTGTTAAACTCCATAGGCCAACCAAAATTTTGAAGCCAACAAGTAGAGGTACAAGTATGCAAGCTAGGCCGCATTCCTCTACGTCTACCACCTTCGCATCCAAACACGGATTTAGTTGCAACCCAAATTGCAAGTGCAGAAAAACATATATTCAAAGAAAATTGCTTACAATTTAAGTGAGTTTTGCAACGCGAGTTGCATCTACTTTGGGTGGATACCGAGGTTAGTTAAGCTAAGATTAGTCGAGGTGACTTGCATATCTGCAGTTATCTAAACTCTAATCTATTTGAAACATATTCAGTTAGGTTACCTCTAGTTATCCTCACGTGAAAGTCAAGATATCTATTCATATCTAAACTCCAGCCCAACCAATTTTCTTTTCTTTCTTTGAAGCCAAAAATGGAGTTATCGGTTACACACCTATACCCCATTCAAAAATCACCTATAGGTATCCTACCTCCATAGCCAATCACGACCTTAAAGTTAACACACCTCTGCCCACCACTTCAAAAAAAATTCTAGTTATCCTAACTCCATTCCTAGCACATAAAACCTACTCTACAACAATAAAATATTTTCTAACAACAACTAAACATAACAAATTGCAACCAAGAAACAATAAAGTGAAATACACAATCAGGAGGTGACTTGCATACCTACAGATATGTAAACTTGATCCCTCTGAAACATACTCAAAGTTGAGTTACCACCAGTTATCTCATCTCAAATTTAATATATCTGCACATATCTAAACTTCAATCCAACCAATTTATTTTTCTTTCTTTTCTTTCTTTCTTTTTGATGCCAAAAATGAAAGTCAGTTGCATACCTATACTCCATCCAAAAATTAACTCCAGATATCCTACCTTGGTATTCATCTATGGCCCTTCTACCTCTACTTTAAAAACAACTCTAGTTATCCTAACCCCATTTCTATAACATAAACCCTACTCTACAACGATTACACTCACAACATCTAATGATCTAAACTTAACAAAACTCAACTAAGAAACTGTCAAAATACACAACCAGAAGGTGACTTGCATGCTTGCAGTTTTCTGGTCTAAAACATATTTTAGACTTCAGTTACCTCCAGTTATCTCGCCTAAATTTAAGATAACAGCACTTATCTTAACTCTAACCCAAACTATCTTCATTTTAAATTCTCAAGCCAAAACTATCTTCATTTTAATTTCTCAAGCCAAAAATGGAGGTGCATGTATCCAACCAGGGCCTTAAAGTCTGCACCAGTTCCACCTCCACCTCCAATCCAAAATTAACTCTACTTATCTTAAATCCATTCCTAGAACATGAAACCTAGACTATAATTACTGTAATGATTGTAACAACTAAGAACTAAGCATAACGAAATAGAACCAATAAACAGTCAAATTCACATCTTCACCTGCGACATCGCGACCGGAATATTCCCCAGCGCGAACCTCCCCCCTCCACCACCCTGCTGCACGCCACCCCCACCACCACCCATCGCTGCCGCTGCCGCCGCCGCCGCCGCATTCCTCGACGACAGAGACCCCGCGGCCATGTTGGGAACACTAAACCCCCCGTAGTTGTTGTGCAATCCCTGCATCCCGCCGCCAAACCCTCGGTTCGAACCCTCCATCTAAGAATTCAAGAACCGCATCCAAAGAGTCCGACTTTCGAGTGGATCGGTGGATCTTTTTGGATCTTGAGTGAGAACGCTAGAATTTTTGGGAAATTTTAGGGTTTGAGATTGACCAAGGAGCTGAAAAGAGAGAGATGAGGTGGGGTTGTGGGTCAATTTGGGAAAAGAGTGGAGTTTTGTAAAGTTTTTGGGGGTGATTTGTAAATAGGGTGATGTGTAGGGGTATATTTTAAAGAGTTAAAGTATCTGTAATCGTTGGCTATTTCCAAAAGAGTAATGCTTTAGCCACTACCAATTTCACTACCATTCTCTTCACTACCTTAGATGGCATATTCCTATTGGAGAGTTCTCCCACCTACTCTATCTTTTCCTACCTATTGGAGTGTGCCAGCTAAGGTAGCGAAGAAAAATGTAGTGAACTTGGTAGTGGATGTAGCATTACTCTTTCCAAAAATTGGCTCGGGACGTCATTGAGTTCGTTCGCTATTTAGCCTTTTTTTTTAACAGTACTCAGCTATACCTGTCTGTCGATTTGGCCAAATGAAAAAAATAGCCCGACGAAGCATTATTTTTCGCCTGTTGATTGGACGATATAATATATTGTCTTATAATTTTTTATAAATAAAATAAACGCACAGTAAATTATACACCGTTGCATAACATTTTTTTTTTAAAAATATGGGACAGGACATTATACACCATTTGGAAGAAAAAAATTGTAACCCGTGTTTTTCATTTTTTTTGCATTGTTAGGTGCACTTTTTTGTTTGGTGTGTTTTTTTCTCTCTTGTATTTTTTCCTGAACTGTGTATTGGAGTTGTTTCAATATATATTCGTTTTATTTCATTTTTAGCCTTTCTGTTTGATTGGTTGTCTCTTTTGTTTCGTTCTTCGTTATTTTGTTCTTTCTCTCATTTGGTTCTTGATTATTGTCGTGGTTTCGCTCTCCTACTGTGTTTTGTTCTCTTTATTATTGTCTTTTGGTGCTTGTGGTGTGTTGATGGTTCATTCCCTTGTTCGGTCCCATTATTTTTATCCCAATTTGTTCGCCAAAGCCTAATTAAACCAAAATCCTATTTGTATTCCTTTTTGATTTGACCCAAATCCACAACCCATTGGTATAACCTATTAATACTCCTAATACCTAATTAACCCCACAACCCAACTTATATTCAAACCCTAATCTCCTTATATATATATGTCTCTAATCTCTCTCCCTAAACCCTAACCCCAATTCCCCTCTCCCACGCACCCGGCCTCCCTACCTCTCTCTCCCCCCTCCTTGTTTGCTCCGCAACCCGCACACAACCCAGGCCGAAACCTCTCCCCCGATCCGTGTGCACCATCCCGACAGCCCCCTACCCTTCTCGGCCTGCATCCAAACCCCAACACCCAAGCCCACTTCTCCCCTACTCCCGATCCTCTCTCCTTGGGCATCCCGACCACCTCGCACACCACATAATCCCTCGTCTCTCTCTCGTGGTGTTCTTTTGTGGCTGCAAGCCACTATTATTATCTCGCTTTTGGAGTTTTTGTTCGTGTGGAGATTTTCGCTCAAGTTTGCTTGGATTCATTAGCCCGTGAGTTTTGCTTCGTGGGTTTTTCTCGCTACTCTTGATTTTCATCGTTTTTCATCTTCAGTTAAGGCAAGTAACTTGTACTCCAATTCATTTGTTCGATACAAGTCAAAAATACCACCTATAGTATAGTTGAGTATGGAGACGACTCTTGTTTGTGTTATATTTGATAGGTTTTATCTCTATTATGAAAATTTGACCATAGCTGACTCACGACACAATATGGACACGAATTAACTTAGAATTTACCCTTTCTTGATTTTGATCACGTGAGACTTTTGTGAGAATTCGTGATTTGGTTGAGACCCAAGTGATATACTTGGTGTGGACATGCTAGATACCCTAATTCATGATGTTTGGACACTTTGTAGACTCGATTTTATGTTTGGTTGTGTTCTGAACAAGTTTTGTATGATATATGTTGAGTTGTTGTTAAAGGGAGGAATCTGCGTTTTATCGCTGATCTGTTTTGTTTGCTATTTTGGACTATCTTGAAGTCAGTATTTTATTTTCAGTATAAAACATGAGTTTTATAGAATTTCGTCTATTTTCAAACCCCTTTGACATTGCTCGATTTCGTTTTTGTATGAGTGAGTTATGACTGTTTTGCTACAGAGGTGTCGATCTTTTTTAGATTTTGTTTTTCGATGTTCTTGATGACTAAATGATTTTGATACTGATGCTACGTATATTATTTTGATCCAAAACCTTGGTCAGTGAATCTTTATCTAGTTAGAGATTACCCAAAATTTTGGTGAATTTTATTGATGTGTTTTATGTGTTGTTTTATGCTCGTTTATGAAAACTATACTTACTGTATTTTACTCGATGTTCTGTAAAGAATCTTATTTTCACTATGACTCCTTTCACTGTATGAAAAATGTTTGTGAAATATGAAAGTTAGTATATTTTATCTATTTTTATATCCTTTTGGCGGAATTGGATTTCGTTTCACCGGTTGCGAGATATCATAGTTTTCGTACAGCAGTGTTGGGAATTCCAGATTTACCAAACTACTGTTTATTGATGTATTCCGATTTTCGATGACTGATCTAATTTTACTAGAAAATTTTGAAACTTTATATTCTGAATATAGACATATAGGAGAATATCCCAGATTTTTCGTGAATTTATTTAATGTGTTTTTATGCTGTTTTCCTGTTCTTGAATTCGTTTTCCTGATTTATGGCTAAACCTATTTTGTGTATTAAAATCGGTTTTGAGTTATGATTTTGTGAATTGGTATATGACTTATTTATATTCGCTGGATTCGTGTGGAAGTCTATTTTCCAGATCCTTCGACGGATCTAGATTTGAATGTTTGTAACACTGGAAATCACTGTTTTACTGCAGTATGGTCTTTCTGTCATGAACTTGAGATTTGTCTATTTTATTCTTTTATGAGATACCCTGCACACGTACATATTTATCTTGTAACTTGAACTTGTTACATGATCATGACATGATATACTTGATATGTTTTGCACATCTACGTGCTTGTTTGACACTATTAGTAATAAAATAACCAAGTCGGGGTTAAGGGAAAGATCTAGTAGCGGATAGTGTAGAAACGTGTACTCGGAAGAACCTAGTGGTTATTAGAGCTTGTTTACATGTGGAGTCTGACACGATATACATGACACTGAAGTTTGTTTGGGTTTTGGAGCTTGTTTACATGATACATGATTACATGATACTTGGAGCTTGTCCCTGAGTACACTGCCCTGTATGGTCTCTCACAAAATCTAAAGCGAAACTGTTTGTTGTGGCAACCATGTAGTAAAAACAGGGATGCCTGAAATGCTATCTAGATAGTAATAACTACACAACTTAAATACGACACTTGAACATGATACATGCCCACTTGATACTTGACTACATGATACATGAGATTTGGTACTTGATACATGCTACATGATTGCATGATTCTTGATACCGGTTACTTGATGCATGACACTTGTTTATTTGACACTCGACACATGCTATTATACTTGCTCATCTTGCCATGCTATGATTTATATCCTGTATTCATGATTATACCATGCTAGGTTTGTTACTTAGATTTACGTATCCCATGTACTTGTATCATACATTATAAGTGGCCCGTAACTTGCAATTGACGGGTACTTGTTTTTCTTCTTATTTCTCCTGCAAATTCACTAATTGCAGATCAGGATGGTCGGCTGTCAAACGGTATTGGCGAGATGGCGTATTAGTGCTGAATTTTCTACTTATTAATTTCATTATTATTGTTGCTTGAACTTGAATAAGATGTACTTGATTACTTGGATATTCATCTTGTATTTGGGCGATGTGACCGAGAATATTTGACTTGTTCAAAATTTGATTATTTGAGATTATTATATTTGGTTTCAAATATTTTCTGTTCGTATCTTGTTTCAACTATGCATGCCTGGTTGTATCTTTTACTTCCGACTCCGATTATCCTGTAAAATATTGTAAAAATTCCTGAACAACTTATGGATGATGAAAATTATTCGCTGGACTTTTATCTCGTATCCGTATTCCGTAGTTTTTTGGAGAAGCGGGGCGTGACAAAAATTTAGGAAAAAGATTACAGGACAGTAGATAATCTACCTTCCCAAAATAATCTACTGTCCAAAATAAAAAAATTCACAGACATGGAATTATCTTCCATCCTAGGCTTATAGGCCATTATTATTTATTTATTTATTATTTTTAATGTCGCTATCAAATATGGTTGAAAACTTTTTAAAACTACTTTTTTTAAAAAACGTTCGGAGGGAAATAATTTACCGTCCGTCCTATTTAAGATTTTTAAAAGCCAAAATTTTGCTAACAACGACTACAGACGAAAACTATTTTTACTATTGCTATATGCAAAATATGCAAAAAAAATTTGCTTCAAGCAACTACAGGTGCTCTTAGAAGGTGCAGTAAAAAAAAAAAAGTTTATTTATTTCTTCGTACCACTTTGAGGATATAGCATTACTGGGAAATAATAATCTACACGTGCGATACACGTCTTCAGTTTCTTTTTATTAAAAAAATCGATGTAATCTGACCTTAAACACGAGACATCCTTCATATTAGTTATGTACGCATGATACACATAAGTTAATATGTTTACAAAGGACAACTCTTACCGTCTCATTATAATACTAGAGATATTATAGTTTATTGCGGTGGAGCAAGTATAGGTATGTGACCAATGAATTTCTTTGTCGGATATATACAACCGTTCAATGTATATATGAACAGTTTTTTTTTTTAATATAGAGATGACTATACGTGGTTATATTTTGTTGACATGTACATTTTCTATACTATTACATGTTTAATACTGACACAGCTAGATATAATAATGCAACAAGTACATATTTGAACCGTGCTAATATTTGTTTTTAAATAAGTTTTTTTTTCTTTCTGCGTACTTGCATATTATTGAAATACTAGGTTTGCCCGTTGTCACGTGTCCACGGCACGTCTTAGGAACGGTACACCTTGTTTGATAATATAAAATAGTTTTGGAGGTCGAGCAAATTAATTGAAATAGCAAACATATTAAATGATAAACTTTTGGGGGTCCAGCAAAAAGCATATTATATGATTTTTTAAAAACTATATTAAAAGTTTTATTTTTTTTAGTTTTTAAATTTTTTATTTTTTAAAGATTTTAAAATTTTTTATTTTCTCAATTTTTTGAATAGAAGAGGGAGGGAAAGAGCGACAGAAAAAAAAAATTAAATAAAAATAAAAGTTGTTTTGGGTGGAAATTTGAATTTGAGTTTTGGAGAGAAATTTTTAAGGGGAAAATATGTTTTGTGAGATGAGATCTGGGCCTTTGTTTTTTTGGGGATTGAAGGAGAACCACTTGATAGTTTTCTTTGTGTTTTATTATATAAATGCATGATGCAGGTGACTATAAACCGATCCAATATCTCTCTCATCCCATAACAAATAGATTGTTTAACGAAGCGAAACTCAATCACCTGACTTTCTGCTCACTAGCTTACTACTAGACAGTAGTACTAGCCCGTTTGTTTCCTCATTTAGACTAACTACGACCACATGTCAAATAATAATAAAAGTAGGTTAAGCGATAGGGAAAAGAAAGAAAGAAAGATACATTCTTATTTTCAATTGTTAAAAAGATGATGGGTAATTAACTTCTACCAGTACTTTTCACATGCGATGCACGTTATCATTAGAGTTGGAGTTTTTTACGTGCGATGTACGTGTTAAGAAATAGTTTTGGAGTTGGACGTGCATTGCACGTAATTGGAAAAAATATTTTTGAGGAAAATCTACAATTTGTACGTGCAGTGCACGTATTTATAAGTAGAATTCGAATTGTGCGTGCAACATATGTGTGTGTTTAGCGTTAAAAAACATTATAAATTTGTTTTGCACGTGCGTTGCATGTTTTAAATAGATATTTTTTTTATTTGTTTATTTTTGTTGTAATTAATGGGAGAGTTGGAGTTGCACGTACAATGCACGGGTTTATATGTTGACAAATGACAACTCCAACTCTCCCATTATAATATTAGAGATTAGAGATAATATTAGAGATTAGAGATTAGATTAGATTAGATGATTTTGGAGGAAAAGTAACAAGGAATTTTCTGAAAATTAACCTCATTTTCATTTTAGTACAACCCAAATGGGCCGGCCCAAAACCCAAATAAATGGATAAACCCCATCGTCCTCGTCTATCACTCTCTTCCTCACTTCCCTAAAAAACCATGCTTTCTTCGCCATTAGCACCGCCGTCGCCGATCGCCGCCACCTCCTCCCCCAACATCTCTCTCCCTCGCTTCTCCTTCCCCAATCTGCGAACTCCCTTTCGTCTCAACAACCGCCGTCGCCTCTTCTCTCGAATTCCGCGCCAAAACCCTAACCCCTGGCTTCGTCGGAGCTCCGAATCGTCGCAGTCTCTTACAACCGTGGAGGAAGGAGCAGCAGTAGTCGTAGAAGACGGAGAAGATAGCGAGGCGAATCGGCTTTTCGAGGTGCTCATATTGCTCCCAATTTCGCTGTTTTTAGTCTGTTAGAAACTTAGGAGAACTCACCCTTAAAAGCTAGCTGTTAAAGGGAGGGAGCCCAAGTTTATAACTACCTACCACGCCACCACGCTTCCGTAACCCGCCATCCTCGATGGTGTTCACTCTAGCGACACTGGCCCAGCCCGGTCCTACCAGTAATTTTAATCTAGCCTATAGGTAGCCCTTTCCGACTCTCGGCGGCTTTCACTCTAGCGACACTGGTCCGACGCGGGTCTACAAGTAATTTTTAATCTAGCCTCTAGACCGAATTAAGAAGCATGGGGTTGGCTCTGATACCAATTGTTAGGAACCTAGGAGAACTCACCCTTAAAAACTAGCTGTTAAAGGGAGGGAACACAAGTTTATAACTACTCAATATTGGTTCTCCATATAACCGATGTGGGACTAAATTTGGATCATAACATAGTCGTAGGGTTTCATTCAGTCGTTGCATGCATTTCGGTTTGATGTCGTTGAATTCCGTAAAAATGTTACATACAGCTTTTTGGTAGTCCAAAAGCGTAATCTTGAATAAAAATCACTTTTTGGTAAAAATCATTTGGTGTAATGGGTTTGCAGAAGCTGAAGGAGGCGGAGCGAGTGCGGATAGATAAAAAGGAGAAGTTCGAGCGTAAGGCAGATGTGCAATTGGAGAGGCAACTTATACTTGCTTCTTGTTGGAGCAGGACTTTGCTCACTTTGCAGGGGAAGCTGAAGGGGACAGAATGGGATCCCGAGACGTCGCACAGGATTAATTTTAGTGATTTTTTGCAACTTCTTAACTCGAATAATGTTCAGTTTATGGAGTACTCAAATTTCGGGCAGACCGTTTCAGGTATGTTGGTTCATATTGATTATGTGGTTAAGTAGTATTTACTGCATTTGATGATTGATTGTGGTACAAAACTATTTATTTTGGGTGTATTCAGAATATTAAATAGTGGAACATTTCAAAGCAAAATCGAAAACTTGTGGATCTAGTGTGATCGACTTATGATTAACAACGAACACCCCTTTTTATACTTACTATACAAGACAAAATCTTCAATTTCTTAGAAAGGTTGGAATTAAATATGAGTGAACACAATGAAGTTGATGAATGACCTATAAATAAACTACAAATTTAGTGAATAGTCATGCTTTTGAACTGTGCAGCTCCTATGCCGATACTTATCAAGGGCTGTACTTGATCGCTGCCTGTCCTTTGCAGTAAAATGCTTAATGGGCCATTAAATCGAGATATTCTTAAACTAGGTGTTTTATATACTTTATTGTACATAGCTTGGCTAAAACAGTCTTGATCTTTTAAGGTTGTCAACTCTTCTAGTGAGAGCACTGGGCATCAGTTGGTAGTTATAGAAAATGGCTAGTAGACTTACAAAGGTGTGTTAGGATTTATTTTGTTCTGCCAGGTGATAATGGTGTCACCTAATGGACATATACACATCCTGTTTTTTGTTCCATTGCCTAGTGCATGTTTCTGAAAACTTCATTTAAATAATTCTGCAGTTATTTTACCTTATTACAAAGATGGAAAAATGGCTGAAGCACGTGAAAATTCTAATAGAGAAATTGTATACCGTCGCCATATTGTTGACCGAATGCCAATTGATGGTTGGAATGATGTATGGCAGAAATTGCATGGGCAACTTGTAAATGTTGATGTTCTTAATGTGGATGCTGTACCTGCTGAAGTCTACTCCACTATTGCGACTTTTGTTATATGGTCTATGCGCTTTGCCCTTTCTGTTGGTTTATACATATGGATTGATAATATGGCGCGACCAATATACTCAAAATTAATTGATCGTGATTTGGGTAAGCCAACAAAACAAACAAGGGAGCCACTGAAACGGAAGGCACTTGGATCTCTAGGGAAAAGCCGGTAAGTGCCAATTCCTTTCTAATTAGTAATGAAACTAAAGAGTGCAAACAGTCTAAAATGTTTTTGCATCCTGATTTATATGCGAATCTTGCCATCTTGGATAACTATTCAGTGGGCATCAAACTTAGTATAGTGATGTCAGTATATCATACTGTATAACTCATTGTTAACTCTTGTTGGAAGAATGGGGAATTGATTGCAGTTGCTAGGTGGTAATTTGTTTCTGCCAATTTGCTTGTAAGTTTAAATAATTTAGTTTTTTCGGCACTCCTTCAATCATGTAGCCTCTTTATATTTATTTTTGATTATTATGGTTCCTTTGCTATTGTGATTCACGAGTTATTTTAAGCTATAGTATTGAGAATGATTTGGCTGCTTTTCCTTTTAACCCAGATAAACTAACTAATTTAACATTGTCAAACAAAAATCCAATAAAGAGGACACTTCCAACCAATAATATTCAGTACTTAACTGCCTGTCACTTTTCCAGTCCATAAATGAAGGACCTTCCAATCCAAGGAGCCCACATTTTTGGATTTCCGGGGTTATGTAAAAAAGAACAGTGACCAGAAAATATATGCAATTACCTCTCTCTGCAATATCGGATGCTAGCATGGAATGGGATGAATTCGGTTGGAACACCCAATCCCCAAGGCTCTCAACCCTCACCGACTTTTTCTCCGAAGATATGCTCGAGGATATGTTCTGAACACAAATTAAACAACCATTTCTTGAAAGTCTCTAAAGTCCTCAGCAACAATCAGCTTAATCAGTAGAACCTTGGATTGCATTCGGCCAACATCTCCATCCAGGTTACAGGCACTAAACCCATGTTGTTAGCACACACCTTGACGAACTTGATGGTGAGCATTGTAGATGCAGGGCGTGGATTGGTGATGAGGAGGCTTGTGTGCCTACACTACATTTCCCTCCACAAAAGACTGGAATGACTTCGACGGTGGGTGCTTGTGCATTGGAAATAGAGATCCACTAAACTCACCACCACCTCTGCCGCTTACCTCCTCTCCTCCCCTTCCTCATCCTCTTTGAAGACTGGACATCTCAGAAGAAAAAGACCCCAATCATTCTTAATAATATATTTGCCTTTGGACTAAAAAAATTTATGAGATTTACTCTATTAGCACTCTCAATATTATACTGTTTAATCTTGAGCTATATATACGCTGATGGCTGTTATCATAGCGAAATGAAAGAAGGATAGCATTGTTGTTGTTGCTGGTCTATTATACTTGGTGCATCATATGTGCTTCCATAATAGTCCTTGTTAAATTTCTAATTCTCTTTGAATTATATTTGTATGTGCTCAAGTGCATCCATGTCATCTTTTTATTTGGGTTTTTCTTTTTGGATAGAACAAAAGTAAATTATTTCATGTGAGTGGTGCTCACGATTTTTCATAGTGTAAAATTTTGTGATCGAGGAGTCAGTTGTTGCTTTTCTTTTTTACAGGGCAAAATTTATATCAGCGGAAGAAACCACCGGTGTCACATTTGATGATTTTGCTGGTCAGGAGTACATAAAGAAGGAACTGCAAGAGATTGTGAGTATCCTTAAAAATGATGAAGAGTTTGAAGACAAGGGTAT
The DNA here is from genome assembly GCA_017893485.1 of Hemerocallis citrina. Lineage (NCBI taxonomy): Eukaryota > Viridiplantae > Streptophyta > Magnoliopsida > Asparagales > Asphodelaceae > Hemerocallis > Hemerocallis citrina. Next base: position 215,180,228 of record CM030368.1, read on the forward strand.
TTACTGCCCCAAAGGTGTGCTTCTTCATGGCCCACCAGGCACCGGGAAAACTCTTCTGGCTAAAGCCATTGCTGGTGAAGCAGGTCTTCCTTTCTTTGCTGCAAATGGCACTGATTTTGTTGAGGTATTCATTTAGTTTTTAAATTTCCTGATGTAAATATAGTATAACAAAAGAAGTGAAACCTGAAAGTGCACACTTGAGTCAACCGCATAGTCCTCTCAGGTTGACATATTCTGTGCCATTCACATATAACTTTAGAGATGTATATCAAAATATACATTGTGTGTGAAAGATATATTTTTAAACTTCTTCCTCCATGACTTATACGCTGATGCACAATTTGGCTCAGATAGAACTCAAAACTTTTTTCTATATTGAATTTGGTATATCAAATTCCCTCGTAAAGTATTACTTTAGTTTTTATTATCGTTGCATTTTGCTATCCAACATTTGAAGTCAGTTTAGTTCAATTCCATCTTATTGGTCAATGAAGTGTTGTCAAATAAAAATGACCCCACTAGGTGTTTTATATTAGTGCGGCCCACATATTTCTGCATGCGATGCTTGTGTAAGACCTTTTTATTTTAAGATACAATATTATATGCATGGTGTACTACATTATAATGTTGAGTCGTCTAGGTGTTTTACCTACTTAACGAGATATTTTCCTGAAAACTCGGTAGTGGGTGTTGCTAAAATAAACTTAACAAAGGAATCAAACAAAGACCTATCTATTGGAACTATGCTGATGAGTAGGCACAACACAACATCACGAGCAATAAGCACAATAAGAATAGAAAAACTTATCGTATATTGTTTTTAGTATAATCTTTAGCCATGTTGTTCTTGATCATGTTAAGTTTACACTGATCTCCTACGGAAATTAACAAGATTCTATTTTGCAGATGTTTGTAGGTGTTGCGGCATCTCGTGTTAAGGATCTTTTTGCTAGTGCTAGATCATTTGCTCCATCTATCATTTTTATTGATGAGATTGATGCAATTGGTAGCAAACGTGGCGGGCCTGATATTGGTGGGGTGAGATAATATTGTTTGATCTCTAGTCTTTGTTCGCCACAGCCCCATAGTAAACTGTGGTCTGTGCATTTGTATATAGGCACTTTTTTGTCTGTTTGCTTTGATTGGAGGACAGTGAGGCAAGTATCCCTTTGTTATGTAGCCACTTAATCATCGGTCTTCCATGCTTTTGGGCATGCGACCTTCTTCTCTACATGTATTCCATGAACTGATGAAAGTCCTCATCTACTTGACAAAGAGGCAGAGCACCTGAAAGTACCAAATCACCTTTAAAACATGGAAAGTCCTTCAGTTTGATGCTTTTATGAAAAAATCCTCGCATCTCTCTTAAATATAATTTTGACATCTAGCATTTCATTTTCCAATATTTGTAAAGTAGGTGTTTCAATATTAATGCACTTTATTTTTTTCTTATCCTTTAGGAAAATATCATATGATGTTGCTACTAGCATGTCTTAATATCATATGATGACTGATGTATATAGCTACTTAATAATTTGTCTTCCATGCATTTGGGCATGCAATCTTCTCTTCATGCATTTCACAGACTGATGAAAGTCTTCATATAATTGACAAAGCAATTACCAAATCACCATCAAAACCAGGAATGCTCTACAGTTTGATGCATTATGCAAAATCCTTTGAGTACCTCTTTAACTTATTTTGACATTTTGCATTTCATTTACCTTTAGATTGCAATATTTGCAAATTACAACGCGCTTCTAGATTAATGTACGTTAATATGATCTTTTTTTTAAAGGAAAATTTCATATGGTGGCTACTTAGCATGCTTAAGTTTTCTCTTGCGATCATTTTTTTAGTTTGTGAGATGCCCATGCACTTTCGGTAGTATCCTTTGCGTCAAAACACTTACTAAATCTAGTCATACTGTCGTTTCATACTTCCGTCGTTCTTTTCGCCCATTGCGCAGAGCTTATTTATGTGTCTAATTTATCTAATAGGGTGGAGCTGAAAGGGAGCAAGGCTTGCTTCAAATTTTGACCGAAATGGATGGATTCAAAGTATCTACATCACAGGTATTTTGCGTTTATCTTTTTCCCTCTTTCCATTAAAATTTTGATCAATATAGATGTTACCAATGCACACTGCCATAATCTTGTCAGGTGCTAGTCATTGGTGCAACCAATCGCCTAGATATATTGGATCCTGCCCTTCTGCGGAAAGGTCGGTTTGACAAAATTATAAGGGTTGGCTTGCCTTCTAAAGATGGTAGATTAGCCATTTTAAAGGTAGCTTCCATGATAACATGTTTGATTTTTAATGTATTAAAATTTGTTAAGGATTCTGGTACTTTTGTGGTGTATAACATCACGACCCAAATAACACCACTGCAGGTGCATGCTAGGAATAAATATTTCAGGTCAGAAGAAGAGAAGCAAGTTCTTCTCGAAGAGATTGCAGAAAATACAATTGATTTTACTGGAGCAGAGCTACAAAATATACTGTATTTACTTACCAACCATTATATGCAATTTATTTAAATTACAAAACCCACTACAGAGATGTTTGACATTTTGCAATTAATTATCAGGAATGAGGCTGGAATTTTGACTGCTAGAAAGGATCAAGATTTCATTGGACGGGAGGAACTACTGGAAGGGTTAAAGAGGGTGGGTCGTCTCCTGTCATTTTATCTATCTATTGACATAGAACTGCTACTCTTGAAATTTTTGGCTAGGAGTTACATGTGCACAAACTGTTTCTTATGATTGTACTATTTTCTTATGAATGTTTGCAGCAAAAAGGTACATTCACAACAGGTCAAGAAGATAGCACTGAAATACCCGAGGATTTAAAGCTTAGATTGGCATATAGAGAAGCAGCGGTGGCTGTTCTTGCCTGTCATTATCCAGACCCTCGTTCTCCATTTGTCGAGGTCAGTAGGAGAGTCAAAAAAATTTATTTTTCTTATGAAAAATTTGCCTTTTCGTTTCTAGTTTTCACTCGTTTCTATCGATGTTTTGATATATACATCTTAGAGATTACTTTACTCAAAAGCTTAAGCTAACAAGCCTTGGTGCCACAATGTAAACCGAGGAATGTTAACACTCAAAGACGACTCCAAGCATGGGCCTTCGGGTTACATGGTGTGATAAAAAAATTATCTTGGTGGAAGGACAAATGAGGGCAAATAGATATATTTTAAAATTGACAATGTTGAGTTTTTTCGGCCCATGATCTTGAAACCCAAGTGTGCTGGATACTATGCCAGAAATCACTTAATCCAAAAGTGTAATAATAAGCTAAATGAGTTGTGTGCCAAGAAGGTTTATCAAGTAATCTAAATACTTAACAATACTTATTTATTGGTTGCAGACTGATATCAATACAATTCGTAGCAAGCCAAATATGCGCTATGCTGATGCTTCTGGAAGAGCATTTTCCAGGAAATCTGATTATGTTAACTCTATTGTGCGAGCATGTGCACGTAAGTATTTATGACTGCTTCATTACTTCTGATGATAGGGTTTATCACAGTGATACCTGATTCACGCCAACCCCCCACGAATAGCGATGTGGTTCACACGATCCAGTCGGATTCATTTTGCCATCAGATTGCAATTCTAGCAAATCCTATTTGTTACTTTTTTTATTCTTCTTGAATCGCTATACTTTTGTGATCGTTTAGAAAAAAAAAGATTTATCACAAAAAAGATAACTTAAAAAACTAACAAATATTTAAGAAGAAAAGAAAGAAAAGGAAAGGATATTGATAAGATTTGTACCTTATTTACTTGGTTTTCGGTTGTATCTTTTATCCTTAGATTTCAAGATCACTATAACAACCTCAAAAGCAATTAAAAAAAAAAAACGTATCTTAGCGAATTGCAAACCAAAATAACGAACCAACTTAGCCTACCTCTCTCAAACCGGGAATTTACAAATTACCGAGCCATGACCTCGTACCCGTAATGCGAACCTAGCGAACCACAAACTAGATAACATTGATTTATGCTGTTTCAAGTGTTTCAAGTGTATAGAGTTGTAGTCATTTTTTATCATCTTTCATATTTCCCTGTGGTAGTCTTTGCACTTAACATAATACGAATGTCAGTATTGAAGTTAGCAGTAGTTGATAGTTAATACTACTAAAAACATAATAATTTAATTGTAATAACGACGACTTCCTTTTGTATCCCATTTCCTGGTTGATGGTCAAGCAAAGATGATTCAGTTATGGCCTTCATCTTTAATCTCTTGTTATGCTCCACCAATTTTTTATTTCTTACGGGATAGGTGCTTAGATTTTTTATTTTATTTTATTATTTTTTTAAAAATTGAATCCAACAATCATTTTTTTTAAAATCTGATATTTTGGCCATTTTTAAAATGTATTTTTCATATATGGAATTATAATTTAGGCTAAATTTCACAAAACCCATCTCACTTTTGGCCAATTATCAACAAACCCACCTCTTTTATTTTACTCATTAATAAACCCACCTCTTTGATTTGGAAAAAAACCCACTTCCCCAAGAGCATATTCCGGTAGGTTGAGTGAATTGGCTAAAATGCCCTTGATCTAATTCGAGTTTATTACATCTCTGTTTGGTGGGGCCATCTATTTGAATTTAAAAAGATTAGAGATTGAAAAGCTTAAATCCTTACCTTTTTACATTTAACTAACCTAGCCTTTCATCTTCTTTCTATCCCATACAATTGCAATGGCCTAGAGAGTCCATTAGATTAGCACTAACCCATTTTATAAATAAGCTTAATCGAAGAGTAGAGGCAATTTAGGGTCAAAAAATTAAAAATCAGATCACATGGCATCACGTGATACCCAAAAAGTACATAGGTGGTGGACGTGATCATCAGAGACAAATGAAGGTGGGTTTATTGATGAGTAAAATATGAGGTGGGTTTGTTGATAATTCGCCAAAAATGAGTGGGTTTTGTGAAATATCGGATATCGGTATCATATCGGAAGACAAACTTTCATATCGGATACCAGATATCGGTGATATATCGGCGATATTTAAACAATATCGGCTTAACATATCAGATGAAAATATGTAATATAAATGTGATTTAGATGAACTTTACACATTATATATTACAAATACAAACAACCTAATGCAATGCAAGTAATAATAGTTATAACCAAAATGTATAATTGCCCACATGAAATCTAATACATAAAAGAAAGATCCACACATTAAAAATTTGGAGAAAAAAAAGAATTTTTCGAAAGAAAACCTGAAGACAAGTTAAAAGGTTCACTCCATATGGCAATCTGCTCATGCTACTTTAAAGTATTTTAATTTATCGTTTGTTAACCTTGGAGATTCTAATTTATTATTCTTTTTGTATATACACTTACAAAACCACTTAGCTTGATTAAAAAAATTATTTAGTGAACATAAAATCAAATTTGTAATTTTGCAGAGGAAGAGTCAATGGGATGTGGATGAATTTGACTTATTCTTTGTCATATCTCCATCATAATTAGTTTTAGTTTCTCTCATCTCTCTATAATCTATAGTATAATTACAAACCCCCAATATTGTCCACTATTATTAGAGATTATAAGGGAAACTCCTTTTCACCTTTTCAATAAATGAAAACCCCTAGGACCACATATCCTCTGTGTGTTACACAATAAATAAGAAAGAGAGGAGTGATGGTGCAGTAAACTTTTGGGAGAGGAAGCGATAAGGTATTTTAGCTGTTTTTTTTCACCTCTCTCTCCGTTTATACGATGAGTTAGGGTCCAATTGGGTTTGGGTTTGAACCCTAACTTAAATGTCTATGACATTTTTTCTTTTATAACACAAGATTTTAAACCAGGTATATACATTTCAGGTATATACATTTCAGACATCTATTGATATAACGGACGAATATCGTTTCTAACACTAGTTTCGGTAACATTAACCTGTCCAAAACGATATAACGGCCGCTATAACAGTTGTAACGGGTGATATATAAAACACCGATTTATTACCCAACTAGGATATGTTTCATGTTTAAACCTTGAGTTTATACTGATTCTCACCCTCAAGTTCAATATTGGTTTTAAAGTATTTAGTTAAATAATACTCTTGTGATAGTATCACATGACCTAGCAGCCTTCTGTTTTGTTCTGCATTGCCATGTAATAATTGAGTGATTTTTTAAAGTTCATATTTAGGTATTCTATTAAGAGGATGTTTATCAACAGATTACAATTGTATTAAGAGGAAATCCTAGTTTTCATGCAAATTTTATGTACATGCCTCGGACCACATTTTTCATTAAAATATCAAATTGCCAATTTTAATTGTTCTCTAAACTAGTTAAGAGTTAACTTAAATTTTGAAAGAAACATTGTTTTTTATGCATTTGGCTGCTAGGCAAATGTTATTACTGTTTTTATGTAATTCTCATCACAAATTTCTTGATTATATTTTAGGCCCTTGAGAATTTACATACCAAATTATATTTTAGGCCCTGGAGAATTTTCATACCAAAGGCCCTAAATATTTGCACAATTTAGCAACCAGTAAATTATTCTGATGCAATGGACATCTCAAAGCGTTTAATTGTGGCCTGTCAATGGGTTTTCTATCTAATGTTACATGATGTGTTAAAGTGGATAATTGTTTTACTGTTTTTATTTAAAAAAAGGTGCTTGAATCCAGAAGGTCGAGCATTTAACTTGATTTTGATTACTCACCAATCACTGTAGCCGGCTTCTCTTCTATCACTTTAGCCTTTTTCTCCCCTATGGTGAAATTGACAGTGTTGATGACTTGTAGTGACATACTCTTAAGTTTTTGTGTTTTTTGTTACAGAATACTTTCTATAAAACGCCTCCCCTTTTTCCCCTTCTAAATGTTCCACATTTTCTTCTTCTCTTCCTTTTATTCACCTCTCGAACTCTGTGACAACTGCTGTGCTGTTGTATTAGCTCAGCTCTAACAGAGTGGCGGAAGATGAAAGGATGAAGAGGAGACAAAAGACGGATGAAAGGAAAGAAGATGAGAAATTAACTAAAATTAATATTGGTATATGTGCCACATAGTAATTTCTGTGTTTGTATGCGTTTTTTGAAAGTTTTCTGACCTCTCCTCATATCCCCCCATTTTCTTTTTTGTCATTTTCTTGGAAAAAGAAAGCAGCTGTTTTCTGTAGAAAAGTGCACAAGCACCCCTGACCACTGTAGTCTAGTGTGGGATAATGTAAAGCGGATCCTTCCTTGCCATTGGCCACTTTTTGCTACTTATAAGATTGTTTGCAAGTGCAAGCTTTTATTCATGTATAATGAGTGGCCGCTATAACAGTTGTAACGGGTGATATATAAAACACCGATTTATTACCCAACTAGGATATGTTTCATGTTTAAACCTTGAGTTTATACTGATTCTCACCCTCAAGTTCAATATTGGTTTTAAAGTATTTAGTTAAATAATACTCTTGTGATAGTATCACATGACCTAGCGGCCTTCTGTTTTGTTCTGCATTGCCATGTAATAATTGAGTGATTTTTTAAAGTTCATATTTAGGTATTCTATTAAGAGGATGTTTATCAACAAATTACAATTGTATTAAGAGGAAATCCTAGTTTTCATGCAAATTTTATGTACATGCCTTGAACCACATTTTTCATTATAATATCAAATTGCCAATTTTAATTGTTCTCTAAACTAGTTAAGAGTTAACTTAAATTTTGAAAGAAACATTGTTTTTTATGCATTTGGCTGCTAGGCAAATGTTATTACTGTTTTTATGTAATTCTCATCACAAATTTCTTGATTATATTTTAGGCCCTTGAGAATTTACATACCAAATTATATTTTAGGCCCTTGAGAATTTACATACCAAATTATATTTTAGGCCCTTGAGAATTTTCATACCAAAGGCCCTAAATGTTTGCACAATTTAGCAACCAGTAAATTATTCTGATGCAATTGACATCTCAAAGTGTTTAATTGTGGCCTGTCAATGGGTTTTCTATCTAATGTTACATGATGTGTTAAAGTGGATAATTATTTTACTGTTTTTACTTAAAAAAAGGTTGATGTAAAACCAACCCTAAAATAGAGAATTTCAAAGAATTTTAATGGGTTAATTTTACCAACACGTTATGCAGATTAAAGTTAGGAATTTTAAACAATTAATTGGTAGGATGGATTTTCAAGAACTGAATTATGCTAACAATTCCAATTAATAATTCAACCTCAATCAATAATTAAATTCCTATATGTTAGCAAGTAATAAGTCCAATATCGATTTGTACTCTATTCTAGCATGTGGATCACTCAATCTCAGTATTTTGTGGTCGACAGATAAATCAGATAATAAACTAGATAATAGAGCAGTAAAACACAAATATGTAAGAATGGAAAGAGTATACCGAATGCGAAGAACCAGCGTAGATCTTTGGTGGAACACAGCAATGCAGCGAGCAAAGGCAGCAACGACCCACGTGGTTGGCAGATCTGATCGCCGGCGATGAGGGGAGACGGCGAACGGGGCGGCGGCGGCGTCGGCGAGGTGCAACAGCACCGGAAGAGGGAGGGCAGTCGATGCCGTTGGGTTAGGGAACCGGGAAAAGGTGAGGGAAAGAGGTAGCGGAAGTGGAGTAAAGGGTTGGGGACTGTGGTGGGGGTTCAGGGAAAGGGATTAGGGGTCGGGAGTGGCGGAGGGAGGAGCGACGGCTTTGGGGTGAAGGATTGGTCGCGGTGAGGTGGTGACGGGGCTAGGGCGACGGCGGTGGTAGGGAGAGTGGGGCAACGGAACTGGGGATGGGGCGTTTGGAGAGGGATTGGGTACGGGAGAGGGGATTTGGGGTTGTCTTTTGGATCGGGAGGGGAGTAAGGACGAAGAAGAAGAAGATGAAGGAGAAGTGGCTGTACGGGGATTAGATTAGGATTTTGGGGATTAGGGATAGTATTAGAGATTTGTGTTTGGGATTTTTTTAATTGGGGGTAGATTTTAGAGTTTATCACAAACCCTAAAATTTGATTAGGATTTATCACAAACCCTAATGTAGATCTCAGTTGTATCACACAAAAGAGAAGGAGGAAGAGCAAAACTCAACACAGTTTTTTTTTAAATCAATAATGGCATGCTTTCTCATTAATCTCAAGGCCTTTAAATAGGCTCAATTACATCTTGAAACACATCTCCAAAATATTCTCAAAATCTAAAATATTACAAAAAGATTTCATATGGCTATAATTGCCAGAAATAAAAAATGGTAATAAAATAAAAAAATTCTAAACTGGAAAGATGTCCTCATCATTCTCTCCGGGTGGAAGAGAGCTCGACCCAGTCGAGTCAAAACCAGTGATCCTGCCATGGTGCTCCAAAAGATTTGGATCCAGTTGCGGGAGCCCCTCACGATCACTGCAAGTGTCATCCGACTTCGGCTTATTTTTCCACCTTACCAAATACTTGTGCATATCACCATCTCTAGTAGAGATTATCTGATCATCTAAAATATTATCCAATTCTTCTGTCGATGGGTAAGTAATATCTGGTAGTGGAGGTATTGGGGGAATCTCACCATTAGGCTGCAGGGTAGGCTCATCTATAAGAAAATTTCTAGGGTTGAATTAGCCTTCATAAAGTACTAGATCCTCAATATTGAAAATCTTACTTATTTCAGGAAGGTCAACGACATAGGTATTATCATTGATTGTATGTAGAATCTTAAATGGGCCTGCAGCACGTATGTTCAAGTTCTTAACGGGTCCAACAGGAAACCGTTCCGGATGAATCCGAACCATCACTTCGTCACCAATATCAAAAGTTATAAATTTCCTTCTAGTATCTGCTATTAACTTGTAGTTAAAATTATTCTCATTAAGTTCCTTGGAGATTTCTCTATGCAAGTCATGAATGTTATATGCAAATGTGGGTGCAGATTCTGTGACTTTGTGATGTTCTAATACATGAGTAAAATCTATGGATTTCCAAGTGACTTGGGAAGGAATGAGTGTCTCAGGTATACTCAATGGAGGTGACTGGATAGGCTGAAAAGTACTAGATCCTCAATATTGAAAATCTTACTTATGCCAAAACCTTCAGGAAGGTCAACGACATAGGTATTATCATTGATTGTATGTAGAATCTTAAATGGGCCTGCAGCACGTATGTTCAAGTTCTTAACGGGTCCAACAGGAAACCGTTCCGGATGAATCCGAACCATCACTTCGTCACCAATATCAAAAGTTATAAATTTCCTTCTAGTATCTGCTATTAACTTATAGTTAAAATTATTCTCATTAAGTTCCTTGGAGATTTCTCTATGCAAGTCATGAATGTTATATGCAAATGTGGGTGCAGACTCTGTGACTTTGTGATGTTCTAATACATGAGTAAAATCTATGGATTTCCAAGTGACTTGGGAAGGAATGAGTGTCTCAGGTATACTCAATGGAGGTGACTGGATAGGCTGAATACAATTGAGAGACTGGTCATCCTCTTTTTCATCAAAGTCATCACTTATATTAGGTTCATAGGTAAACTCATTGTCGGGCTCATCAGCGATGACTGCGGTACCCTCTACTATATTGATCCTACTTGGACTAGGACAGTTGCTAGCAACATGACCGTATCCCTTACATTTATAGCACTTAGTGAGAGGGTCAATCTTACTGTAATCTCTTTCGGTGTTCTTACCCTTATGTTCATCTCTATGTGAATTAAAATTTGAATTAGATTTGCTGGGGTGCTGAGAGGGAGGCTGAGGTCTAGGTGGGTCAGTAGAGGTCATTCTAGAGAAATGATCTCTCGAGTCGCTGGACCTAGAATCAGAACTAGCTTTAAGGGAATTCATGTCGAGGACTAAGGCGTAGGCTGCCGCTATTGAGTCCACGTTTCTATAGATTAGCTCGTTCCTAAGGTCAGCTCGTAGTCCAGCTCTGAACCTAGAGAGAGTTTGTTCTTCACTCTCTTTACCTAGCCCATTGCACCGAATAAGGAAGTCATCGAATTTATCAACATATTCTTGTGTGGATTTACTTCCTTGATACAATTGGTTCCACGAATCTAGCAATCGGGTGTGGAACGATAACGGTACATACCTCTCAGTTAGCTTCTCTTTCATGGCCTCCCAAGTGGCTATGGGTGCCAGGCCCCGGCCTCTGCGGGCATGTTCAAGATTGGTCCAATGTTGTTGAGCTTTACCCGTTAATTTCATAGTGGTAAATTTAACTTTAAGGGCTTCGCTCATGTCGAACCACACAAAGTAGTGATCCATGGCACGGATCCAATCGAGGTAAGCTTGGGGTTCCATGTGGCCTTCAAACTGGGGAACGTCAGTCTTAACGTTCTTTTTGTATTGTTCGTCAGGGTCACGTTCTTGACGTCGATCGTCATGAACATTCCCTTGAGGGATCTGACGATGGGCATGAAGCTCAGGGACAATGGTTTGATTTAGCTCCACTTTCTCAAGCCTCTGATTGATATTGGCAAGAGTTGCTTGGATGGCAGCTAGGGTAGCGGAGATATCAGGGTTGTCCATTTCAGGTCTGGGAAGTCTAGGGTTCCTAATTGGGTGATTGGGAAGGGCTAGGAAAGGCTCTTCAGGGTCTGTGATGGTGCTGCGAAGACGCATTCACCAAAAGTGGAAACTATGGGGTATGTGTCTTATTTTATTATTATTATTTTTTAAATGATTCTGAACTAAACTAAAATAATAAAATAAAATAAAATAAAATAAAATAAAAGACTACACAATCCTAAATGAATGCAAAATGATGCCTACGATGCAAGAACTAAGGTTTTAAGAACCTTCGCTCTGATACCAAAATGATGTAAAACCAACCCTAAAATAGAGAATTTCAAAGAATTTTAATGGGTTAATTTTACCAACACGTTATGCAGATTAAAGTTAGGAATTTTAAACAATTAATTGGTTGGATGGATTTTCAAGAACTGAATTATGCTAACAATTCCAATTAATAATTCAACCTCAATCAATAATTAAATTCCTATATGTTAGCAAGTAATAAGTCCAATATCGATTTGTACTCTATTCTAGCATGTGGATCACTCAATCTCAGTATTTTGTGGTCGACAGATAAATCAGATAATAAACTAGATAATAGAGCAGTAAAACACAAATATGTAAGAATGGAAAGAGTATACCGAATGCGAAGAACCAGCGTAGATCTTTGGTGGAACACAGCAATGCAGCGAGCAAAGGCAGCAACGACCCACGTGGTTGGCAGATCTGATCGCCGGCGATGAGGGGAGACGGCGAACGGGGCGGCGGCGTCGTCGGCGAGGTGCAACAGCACCGGAAGAGGGAGGGCAGTCGATGCCGTTGGGTTAGGGAACCGGGAGAAGGTGAGGGAAAGAGGTAGCGGAAGCGGAGTAAAGGGTTGGGGACTGTGGTGGGGGTTCAGGGAAAGGGATTAGGGGTCGGGAGTGGCGGAGGGAGGAGCGACGGCTTTGGGGTGAAGGATTGGTCGCGGTGAGGTGGTGACGGGGCTAGGGCGACGGCGGTGGTAGGGAGAGTGGGGCAACGGAACTGGGGATGGGGCGTTTGGAGAGGGATTGGGTACGGGAGAGGGGATTTGGGGTTGTCTTTTGGATCGGGAGGGGAGTAAGGACGAAGAAGAAGAAGATGAAGGAGAAGAGGCTGTATGAGGATTAGATTAGGATTTTGGGGATTAGGGATAGTATTAGAGATTTGTATTTGGGATTTTTTTAATTGGGGGTAGATTTTAGAGTTTATCACAAACCCTAAAATTTGATTAGGATTTATCACAAACCCTAATGTAGATCTCAGTTGTATCACACAAAAGAGAAGGAGGAAGAGCAAAACTCAACACAGATTTTTTTTTAATCAATAATGGCATGCTTTCTCATTAATCTCAAGGCCTTTAAATAGGCTCAATTACATCTTGAAACACATCTCCAAAATATTCTCAAAATCTAAAATATTACAAAAAGATTTCATATGGCTATAATTGCCAGAAATAAAAAATGGTAATAAAATAAAAAAATTCTAAACTGGAAAGATGTCCTCATCAAAGGTGCTTGAATCCAGAAGGTTGAGCATTTAACTTGATTTTGATTACTCACCAATCACTGTAGCCGGCTTCTCTTCTGTCACTTTAGCCTTTTTCTCCCCTATGGTGAAATTGACAGTGTTGATGACTTGTAGTGACACACTCTTTAAGTTTTTGTGTTTTTTGTTACAGAATACTTTCTATAAAATGCCTCCTCTTTTCCCCCTTCTAAATGTTCCACATTTTCTTCTTCTCTTCCTTTTATTCACCTCTCGAACTCTGTGACAACTGCTGTGTTGTTGTATTAGCTCAGCTCTAACAGAGTGGCGGAAGATGAAAGGATGAAGAGGAGACAAAAGACGGATGAAAGGAAAGAAGATGAGAAATTAACTAAAATTAATATTGGTATATGTGCCACATAGTAATTTCTGTCTTTGTATGCGTTTTTCGAAAGTTTTCTGACCTCTCCTCATATCCCCCCATTTTCTTTTTTGTCATTTTCTTGGAAAAAGAAAGCAGCTGTTTTCTGTAGAAAAGTGCACAAGCACCCCTGACCACTGTAGTCTAGTGTGGGATAATGTAAAGTGGATCCTTCCTTGCCATTGGCCACTTTTTGCTACTTATAAGATTGTTTGCAAGTGCAAGCTTTTATTCATGTATAATGAGTGATTTCAATTCCAAATTTCAAATCATATAAGGAAAACTCCTTTGTTCGCTGCAATAGTTGCTTTTCTTTTTTGTTGGTAACTTGTCTTCTAATTACTCTTTGGGCTTAACCCATTTAACTTATTGCGACTTTTGCAATTTGATCCCTCAATTATGGGTGTTTCAGTGTTAGCTAGTCTCCCCAAAGGCCCAAACCACAGTATTAGCGATTTAGTCCCTTAATTTGAATAACTTAGCCAATGTAGTTCCTAGTTTCCATTTTTTGTGCAGCTGAACCTTAGGGGGCACAGTTTTTGAGATCCCAAGGCTCCTCCATCACAGAAAGTGGAGGTGAGGGACTAAATTGGATTAGTGACTTAGTGCCTAAATCACAGATACTGCCTAGATCACAGACAGATACTCTGATTTGTGGGACTAACTAGCAAATACCCATTAATTTAGAGTTTGTTGATGATAACATAAAATTGAATAATTCTTTTCTTTTGTTTTCTTGATTTTGGTACCAAATTTTGCTATTGTTGATTTTGTGAGGGATGTACTTCTGTGGTATTCTTATTGTTTGTGTTAACAGCCAGGGTTATTGAGGAAGAGATGTTTGGCGTTGATAACTTGTGTTGGATTTCTGCCAAGGCTACTTCAGAAGCAGCAACTCGTGCAGAATTTTTGATTCTACAAACAGGGATGACAGCATTTGGGAAGGCGTACTATAGAACTATGAGTGATCTCGTGCCTCATGTATGTTGATGGTATTGCGCACACAGTGTAATTCATATCTAACCAGGTTTTGGTATTAATGTACATAATAGATATTTGGCAAAGTTTGTAGTGCATAACAGTAAAATTCTATGGGCTTTCAGCTTGCAGCAAAATTGGAAGCACTGAGGGATGAATATATGAGATATGCCGTGGAGATATGTTCCTCTGTTCTGAGGGAATATCATTCTGCTGTTGAGACGATAACAGGTACGGTGATCTATTGCTGGGTTTGTTTTCTTTCCCCTGCATTAGTATATTCATTAGTTACACTTGTCCAACTACTTCCCATAATATGGTTCAAAGTTGTAGAAGACCTCTTCTGTTTCGTACAATTATTTAGCAAATTACATGGCAAATAATGATCCTTGTATGTGCCCAGATATTTTACTTGAGAAAGGACAGATCAAAGCAGAGGAAATTTGGAACATATATAATAAAGCTCCACGCATTCCTCAGGTGTGCATATTATTCTTTAAGTTATTCTTTAAGTTATTTGTTGCAGAAACTTTTTTCATGTGATTACATTCCCAAATTCTTTAAACAATTATTTTGTTTCTTTCCTTTTCCACTAGTGATTGTACAGTAGATATTAGTTGTAAGCTATATGTCAAATTTGTTTGGAGAATCAAATTATGTTCGCATATATAATAGGCAGAGTTTATTGAATTACATGTTTTTGTTTGTAGAGGAATTCTTTAATTAAGAATTGTTAAACAAGGTTATAATATAATCACGGAATTCAGTTTCCATTCAGTTTGCTGGATGTTTTAGTTACATAACAACAGAAGCAAGCAGAAAATATGCTCAAGGATCTTCGAAGGAGGTCAGAAACATTATCCCAATTTTAGGGCATCTTTCCAAGTCCAGGGTGGGACCGTGGGATGACATAAGATTAGAAGTGTACGATGATCTGAAGTCCATGACAGACATGTTCCCTTGAGCTGGTATTCAGCAGGTGCTAGGGTGTGTAGCAGCACCAGTAGTTTACTGTTAAAAACTTTTTGAAAAATTTACTACTATAGGTTTTGATAATAAGTTCACCAAATGATTGTAATTTATCATAAACCATGAACAAGATTACTAACAGGTTATTTATGTCATTAAATTGCGGTAATCATACATTGTATGCTAAGGTTGGAAGAACAAATGTCAGACTTTCATAGCATGCATGACATACATAGTATGGTTTTGATTGTTTCAGGCCAAAAGAGGATCCCATTTTGGTGGTTTATTTTTCTTTTATTTCTGGCTTCCAATTCAACATTTTGTACTCTACAAGACATTTCTGATTCCCCCTTATCTATCTAGTCTCTTCCTTCTGTTGCTTATTTATTCGTAATGATAATGCTGTAGCCCCTGGTGCATCCGGTTGATGAGTATGGGGCACTAATTTATGCTGGAAGATGGGGAACTCATGGGGTCTCTCTTCCGGGGAGGATTACTTTTGCTCCAGGAAATGTTGGATATTGTACATTTGGTGCACCTAGACCGTTGGAGGTACACTCCCTCCATTCAACCTTACACGTTGTTTATAGTTTAAATTATTTTGTATAATTTGGAAATGCTTGTTATTGCTCCACTGCAACTGATTTCTCACACTTCAATTGCTACAGACACAGATTATTAGTGATGAAACATGGAAGTTAATTGATGGCATTTGGGACAAAAGGATACAGGAGATCAAGGATGAAGTTTCTACGCAGATCGAAGAAGACACAGAGCTACCACAACTATTGATCGCAGACCACTTCCTATGATTTATCATCTCATATTTTCTGGGTATGTTGTATAATGTTTTCCATTTTAATCTTCATTCATTTGGTTAAAAACATACTCCAGAATTTGAATTGAGTGTGCATTGCGCAAAGGTTGTTTTGAACCCAATTGACTATATGGTCACCATTTGAACTGACAACATACAAAAATCATATTCAAAGGTAGGCAACAAGTAAATCACCTAATAGCCCACAAAGGCACTGAAAATGCTTTTGAAATGTAGACAACTGAATGAGAGTAACAGCAAGCTAGCCAGGCAAGGACAATTCACAATGTTATGGTTGGATGTTCTTGTTGCAAGCTCATGTGGCTTGCACATTAGATGAGCATCATCGAGTATGAACGGAAATCAGCTACAGACAGTGAGAGAAATAACTACTGTTCTTTGGTGAAGAGCAATTTTAGGATTGTCTTAAACAAGAAATCTGTTGTAAATTGAAAGGGTATCTGGCCAAAAGGTGTTCATCAGTATGGTCCAATTTGTTTGGAGAGACGTTCTGTTACATAGGTCAATTATTTAAGTTCAACTCTTCACTTCACTCCTTTCGATCACATTTTGTTTAGTAGGATATCAACATGTACACATTTATGCTAATTTCTGCTATAGAACATGCCACTGTCAAGGCGTGCATCACCGAAGGGAGTAAAAATTGGCGATCCCAACTATTAATAGTACTGTAGTGCAGATGATGAAAGAAACGTTATATATTGCTGTAGGGGTTCTGTTCATTTTTGGGTGCTGAGTGCTAGTGTTACAGATTTAAATCCATCAGGGTATTATATCCTGTATTGAATATCCAAACAGTTTAGATTATGGGCACATTCTACCTTCCCTATCCAAGAATGATAATTGATTTCTAAAACTCTTATATGCTTTTTGTTTACTTAGAGGGTAAAGTTTGGATTGAATTTTCGCTCTGAGGGTGAGGTTAGGGAAGGATGTTCTCTATGAAATCAAAGCAAGACGGTAGGAGAGGTGTTTTGGAAGTACTGTATGATTGTTGGCTACATGTGAAGTTGAAGAATCTATATAATAAAACACAAAGAAAGCTATCAGGTGGCTCAAATTCAAATTCAAATCCCCCCTTAACTCAAATTCAAATTCAAGTTCAAATCCCCCCAAAACTCAAATTCAAATCCCCCCTTAACAACTCGTTTATTTATTGAAGTATCTCTCTCTCTCTCTCTCTCTCTCTCTCTCTCTCTCTCTCTCTCTCTCTCTCTCTCTCTCTCTCTCTATATATATATATAGGGTAAAAGGGATATGAGCAACTTGCTCATTTAGTAAATGAGCAATTGATTATGTGGCATGCATGTGATACATTGGACAACTAACCCTTTTAAAGCTTTTCCAATCACATGTATGCCACATCATCAATTGCTTATTTACTAAATGAGCAAGTTGCTCATACCCGTTTTCCCCATATATATATATAGAACTCTCTCTCTCTCTCTCTATATATATATATATATAGAAACATGGACTTTTATTTACGACTAATTATTGTCATACTATTCAAACTTGAGCTACATAATTGTTGATTTACTGTTTACAAGGCTTCTCATATGCTGTATCGTTCTGAAGACGTGCCGTAGGCACGTGCCCACGGGCAAATCTAGTATATTTATAAGATGCATCTTCGACCTTTTTTAAATCATTTTTGTTTTAATTATCTCAGAGTTTGGAAATGTGTGTGGAGGGACATTACAAGATATGATTAGACAAGCTGAATTTGTAAGTTGGAAACAATTTCAATTTAGTATATAATAAGGGAAGATTGTTTGAGATGGTTAGAATGTGCTAGAAGGGTAAGTTACTGTACTGGATACAACTTACAAGTGACAAAACGGTAGCCCAGGGAACAAAAAAAGAATAGATGTAGAACCAAACGAGCATGGATTGAGGCATTGAAAGAAAGAAGTATTAAGAGGAGATGCACACTTTAGTTGGAGAGCTTGAATGGAGACAAGATTTGTGTACCTGGCACCAAGTCTTTGAGATGACAGATTGTGAAGATTTTCTTCTACATTTCTCTGTTCATAAAAAAATATCTACTGCATGAAAGAGTTATCCCTGTAAATTCCTTTATACAGTTACGTGCTACAGCTACTGTACCAACTTTGGAAAAAACCTGTTAATATTTCTTTTTGCTTGCAGAACTCAAAGTTGCCCTCACCTAATATTAAGGAAGACAACATTATCGGCAATTTATTCCTGTTGGAGAACTGACAAGAGTAAGAAAGACATTGACAGGATTTCGCCTGGCTTGAAGAATTTGTTTGCTGACATCTGTTACAAATGTAGAAGGTTCAGAACTTTTCTCCTCCTGTGCAAAGCTTCAGATGCCAGAGTATTATTTGTTTGCAAATACCGAAAGTCCAGTAGGCTCTGTCCCCAACAAAGGCACACAGCTTTCTCATCTGAATCTGTTCCTCATTGTCAATGAATATCCTGTTGTCATATACATCCAACCTATATCCACTCATTTCAGAAGATTGCTATTGTTTATTTTAGAGTGATCAACAGTAAATTGTGCGACCTACTGTCAGTTGGATGAGCGTGCCAGTAGATTGTTGTTAGTAATAGTAGAGGTTCATACGAAGAATCGTCCTGACAGTTTTGTAGGTAGTTATGAAGCAAATTGATGCCTTTGCTGGTTTCAACTTTGTATTAGTCTAAATAGAGGTGTACAATGTGAGACTGCTCTCATGTTGTATGATAATTCTTGCAGAGAATACTGAACCTTTGCTCTTACAGACAGTTTATTTGTCTATGTATACGTTTGTATCGCATTGGAATAACAGTCCGTACAGTGTATATGTTTCGCTGTCCATCAGCCTCTTTATATTTGGGCAACTTCTTGTATCCACGTGAGGTGGGGTGACCCACTAATTTTGGACGAAAGATTCTGAAAATTTTAGTATTTTTGCCCAATTTTGTGGGTTATATAACCTGCGGATTATGAATGATTTCGAGAGATTCTGACATTTTAACATTTTCACTCTCGATTTGTGGGTTACAAGTTTTTAAACGATTTCAAGAGACTTTGAAGTTTCAACATTTCTGCCAGATTCGTGGTAGCTCACTGATTTTAGATGATCTCATGAGATTCTGTTTTGCCCTATTTAGCGGGATATTTGTTCAATGATGTCGATGAAATTTGGTTTTCAGTGTCTTCGTCCAATTTTGTGGGTTATGGGCCACCGAATTTGGAAGATTGATGGGATGGGGCGAAAATGGCATTTCAAAATTTTCGCCCATTTTCGTGGGTATACAACCCACCCATTTTGAACGATTTCGAAAGTTCAGCATTTTCACTCAATTTTGTGGGTTGTATACCGTCGATTCGATTTTGGACGGTGTGAAGAAATTCTGAAGTTTGAGCACATTCGCCCAATTCTGTGGGTTATATAGCCCACCAATTTCCGACGATTAGGAGAGATTCTGACATTTTAATGTTTTTGCTAAATTTTTGTGGGTTAGCCTACTGATTTCGAGAAATTTTGGTTTTTATTGCCGATTTCTTGAGTTATAGGCCACCCATTTTGGATGAGCGATTCTCAAAATTTAGCATTTTCTCTTGATTTTGTGGAATTCCAAGTTATTTTTATACAACCGTGAACAAACTGTACAAGAACAAGTGTTCAATCTGTATAGGGAGAAACCAACAAAATCAACAAGCAATGTCCTGATTGGTATTGGGTGGGATGGGTATTGAATGAAGGCTCGAATTCAGGGTCCCTGGTTCGAGCCCAAGCTTTACGTCAAAAAAAAAAAAAAAAAAGAAGAATTAAAAAAAAAAAAAAAAAAACCTGTAAAGGGAGAAGAAATATGATTTTCACATATAATATTCACATCGACAAACAATAACATAAGCTGAACCACAATAGCCAATTTGCTTGAGTCACTGCAATATGCAAACCATTTCTATCCCTCCAAAGTTTTGGTCTGTTTCATAAACGATGATATCTGCTCTTTGTGATTATACATCTCAGTGTTGAACTACATAGTTTACCAATCAGACGACCTTCGCTATTGATTGACTCACTGCAAATATGCATTCCAGCAAAACTTAGAAACCTTGAGAAAAATGTACTTCTAAACGACGCGAAATGACTGTGCAATCTGTTTCAAATCTTTGTAGTGCCTCTTCCATTGCAGACCTGTGAAAATAAATTTTACATGCGTTTACGGTTCATGAATTCTTTTATCTTTCCATAATGCAGGTTAATGAGAGGGTGATTGCAAGTCGTGTTACCGTTGGCTGTGACGTTGAATAAGTAGAGCCTGTTTCCTGCAGCTGTAGCTGTGATGAGTACATGGGGTGGTTCCAACTCGAACTGGTAATATTTCCTTCCTGAATATTCTGCTACTTCCATGCTTAGTACCTTGCCTTCCACATTTTCACCGATAACTTCTGGACCAAATGCATTGATCACCTTATCAGGTGGTCCGATCTCTTCTATCTTCGCATTGTCTCCAAGATCTGAATCATAATTTAGTTGCATATGAGAATAATCGAGCTATTAATGATAAAGAAATTGCTTTTTAAAATCTTTAATGACTGTAGTACCTGAAGAAAATCGCAGAACAGGAGCTACAATGACAAATAACCGGCCTTCTTGAGTGTTTGCGAACCTCAAATCAATTTCTGTGCCACCCAGGTCTGCGATTGATACAGGAACCTGAAAAAAAAACCATATTCGATGAATATTTTACAGATACAGAAGCAAAATGGAAGAAAATGAGAGATAAAATTATATATTTTTATGAAACAAATCACCTCTTGCCAACCCTGGGGAACTTTGAAGGTGTATGGTATAATAGGGCTCCATCCTACTCCATGTCCCCCGGATTTTTCATCTGGTCGTCGATAAGTCCTCCAACCTGTCTGAGCAAATTTCTTTCCTTATCAAAGGTCGTTGCAAGCAATCCTCGAAAGCAACTACAATTGTATGTACTTCTATGTATGATCCAATTCGGTGTTATCTAGTCATCCTATCTATTTCACATGGTTTTGTCCATCATCAGAACTTAGTAGTTTTGGTGCAGTTGCGAGGAAATTTCACATTAAGAAGATAAGTTTGATTAGTAAGGAGCAAAGTTGCGAGAGATAGAGAGACCAACCATTCTCATCAGGGTCAGACAAGCCCGGAATCCTTCCCGCCAACAGTCCCTGCTTCACTGCTGCAAGCCCTTCTGTTTGTTGGCTCAGTAGCCCCAGTCCAGAGCCCATACACAGCCCGGAAACCATCAGCGACCTCCTCCCTGTTAGCCCATCTCCTCCTTTTTCTTCTGCTTCTATGCACTCACTTCCTCTTGCTGCTTGTATACAGAACCTACTACTACTAATTCTTCTAACACTATCACCATTCCGATACCTGGTGTCGTGGATGTGGCCAAAAGAGGAGCAGCAGTTGGTGAAGAGAGTAGTGTTCATCTCCTTTAAAATAGAAGGGATGAGCTCTCTGCTCTACTTTTGTGATCTTCCTGTTTTTCAATTGCACACAATCATTTAGAAGATTTTGTGCAGGTTTTTGGCCACTTGATTATATGAGGTCTAGATTACAACAAGAGTACAGGTTACAACCTTTTTCCAGTAAGATTAAGAGAGTTTCTATACAGCAGGATATAGGGCAGAAAACTATTGGACCCATATCCTGTTGTGTCTCATCCATAACCACATGTTCAGTTTAGGTTCAGAGTCTCTCATTTGTAAGTCTGCTGTTATACGAGGAAGGAGCCAGATAGTTATAGTAGGATTGTTTAACATCACATAAAATTTTGTCTGAATCATTACAGTAAAATTTCAGTTTTTTTTTTTAACTTTCACAAATTTATCTCGTAAATTGTTATGTTTTACAGACATACAATACAAGTAGTTACAGTCATTATCTTACTTTATCATTGAAGCCATTGACATGGCCAACTGTTCCACCTCCACAAGTAGAAGGAGGGGACTATTTAAGCTGGTACAGACTACAGAGCTTTGTTCATTAGAAGGATGCCAGGAGTACCAGGGCCTCCAAGGAATTTGTGTGGGCTAAGAAAGACTGCATCATATCCTTCGATATCGCCCGATCGCCAGATCAAGTTATGCTCGTAACAGATAGAGAATGAGCTCAAATTGATATGAGAAATTGATTTGGACGAGCTCGGCCGATCAGTAGGATTAGATTTCGTTGTATTTTTATTTGTTGGTTGGGGTGTATAAGTTCCAGGACCCAGCATGTAGGGATCTGAACTTCATAAGCCTTATTTTTTGTTGGTTGTATGTTTTGTTAAAATCTTTTTAATGAAACGCGGGGTATTCAACTCACTGTTTAACGAATAATTAAAAAAAAACAAAAAACAAAAAACAAAACAAAAACAAAAACAAAAACAGATACAGAATGTTTGAAGTTGTTCAGAGTAGGTCAACTACATTCCTTGTTAAACTGAAACAACTGATTAAAATTTATTGTTCAAAAAGAACACTTCAAACATATGAAATTCATCTATTGCAAAGTCAAAACATGATGTTTCTGTTCTATTATTATTGTTGAACATGATGTTGTTACTCTACTAGTTTATCCAAAACCTGAAACATGAAGTTGTCACTCTTTAGGTTTGTTAGGATTGCGTCTTGAATACTCGTTGTTCAGATTAGAAGAATGTAAGATGAAATACGGAGATCAAATCATCGAAGTTAGTAGAAGAAAAAAACAGCAGTAGTAAGGTGCAGGCATAGTTGCGGTCGACTATTCCAAGTTGCGGTCGACCGCACCCTCCGACCGCTCCTCCCGACCGCTCGTAGTACAAGGATTGTCCGAGAAAGGTACGATCGACCGGTCTTATTGGACGGTCGACTGTCCGCGGTGCTGTATTCGTTTTGGACCCCAATTTGGTAGGTCGTTTCAGCCTAATCTTTAACTCCAAGTTAAATCGTGCAGCTCCTATTCAGTTACTTCTTTTCAGGTTATATCGGACGATTGAGAATCAAGATTCGACCTAGATTTCTCTTTATTCTTCTATATATATATTGTAAACTCCTCCAATATGAGAGGTAATACTTCATAGATTCTTTTCTCCATTGAAAAGAGAGGCTCGAGAGAGAGAGATAGTTCTTGGTGGGTGAGTTTAACTCCTTGTATTGAGTGAATCAATAACTTCTTGTAATCTCTTCTAGTTGAATATCAGATCTCCCTATATTTCCCTCCAGATTAAGCAAAAGCTAACCGAGATAAGTCATATCGTTGTGTTTGTGTTAATTTGGTGGATCTATTTGCTTACTCAATTTATTCGTCTCATTTACTTCGCCTTTCTCATTGCTCTATTAGTTCCGCTGCGACAACGGACGTTGGTTGACGCCCCAATCCCAACAAAGTTTTGAATAATTTAGTAACTAGAACTACTGTATTCTTTCCTTGATTTAGAAGTTATTTTTCCTTCCAAATTCTATGCAAACTTATCATGATCTTCTTTTGCATAGATTTAACAACATCATATCAGCTCATAATGTGATTTATACCCCACATATACCAATTCATCACTACAGAATTTTGTCATGTGTACTCAAAATAAAGATAAAATCAAGGAGCTCCTAAGTTTCATAACTGGAATAATTAATAGTGAGATTATGGATTTATTTTATCAAAGAAAGCGGCGATCCTTTATAGTTTGATTTTTAATCCCATTTTGTTTAATTAAATATATAAGTGTTTAAGATCAACTAAACCCCTGCGTAAATGATCTGACGGTTGGGATTGCGTGATTGGTTTCAAGCGGATCAGTTTCTGCCGTTGGATCGTGATAGAGCTTATCATTTTTGGCTTTACAAATGGCGAATGTCTATTTTCGTCTTTTACTATTTTCAGAGTCGCCGGCTTCTTTATGCTGTGTTCAAATCCGAGCGCAAAAAAAATTAAATGGGGCGGAATTTGGGGGAGACCGGGCAAAATGCCACTGGATTTGTATAAATTTACAGATGGTGCCCCTGCTGTGTATTTCAACGCTCTCCGCGTCCTAAAACCTACGCGTGGAAATTATTCTATAATCCATAACTGCATAAACATATCTATACACCGCCTCAAATCAGAATTGATCCAAAATCATTAGAGCATCCACCGTCGTCATTGTTTAAAAAAATACATAAATGCATAAATACATATAGCATTCGGTCAATTTGCTGTAGTCATTGATGATTGATATTTTTTACCAATTTAAATTAAAATAATAAAAATCTGAGATCAGACGAAGCTTGAAGTTGCGTTGGAGGAATTAATTTATTTTTTAATTGATAGACGCAACTTCACATTGCACTTCACATTGCATTGGAAGAGGGAAAAAAAAAAAGGTGCCAACGCAACTTCGCCTTTCTTCCGACAAATCCAGAGCATGAGGGCGTCCGAGGGGATGCTTCATTTTTCGGTTTTTTTTATTTTAGAAAAATTATTTTTAGAAAGGGACGCAAGAAGAAGTTACGTCTGACGATTAAATTAATATTTTTTTAGAGCTACGCAACTCGAAGTTGCGTATTTAAATTATGCATAATTCTCATATCCGCTCTCATTTATAACAATCTACTGTTGTAAAATATGCATATTTAGCAAACGACTGCAGCATATCTTTTTGCGAAAATATACATATTATGCATATTTAGCAAACGACTACATATGCTCATATAGAATGTCGAAAAACTAGTTTAAGGCATATGATTTTCAAGGAAAACTACAATGCTTACCCTCGAGTCTTCGTCATCTTCGCAAGGAAAGAAGGCATCACTGCAGAAATGTGGGCATTTCTCCTAGTGCAATGAAGTGTGGTGAAGAAGGAGAAGCTTGATTTTCAAGGAAAACTACAAGTCAAGCAATGTGATCTATTTTTGAAAAATTAAAAATATTAAAAAGGGGCAACTTGCAAAGGAACATCACTTTTATAAACACACGAAATCTCCCGATACAATAACAAAAACTTGCACATCTAGTCATCTCAGCTAGTCATTTATTTAGATAAGATAGAGAAACAGGGCACACAGTCTCTTGATATCAAAAGTATCGCCGGAGATTAGATCTCAACCGTCCATCCGAATGATGCACCGAAGGCCGACGCCTCCGATCATGTACTCGAATGCCTTGTTGATTTCCGAGAATGGCACCTGATGGGTGATGAACTTCTCTACTTCCAGCTCCTTCACAAAACAAACCAATGTAATAACATTCAGAAATCGTAGTATTTATTGTGGTCGAATAAATAAGATCGTAATGTTGAGAATACTTAGCGCGACTGATGTCAATTACCTTTTTCATGTACATCTCAACAACTCCAGGGAGATCGGTTTTTGGTTTGTAGTTGCCGAAAAAGGTACCCTTGAGAGTCCTCTCATTGAGGACGTTCATGGGGTGGGTCTTGAACTCGGCATCTTTGCTAGGCACACCAACTAGTACAGCAACACCCCATCCCTTCATTAAAATTATTCGGGTGTTAGAATAATTAAAATATCAGAAAATTTGAATGAATGAATGCAACAAGTGTGAAGCTTATGGACAAGATGAAGTACATCGTGAACGCATTCAAAGGCAGATATCATGGCACTGACATTTCCGGTGCATTCGATACTTCGATCAACTCCTCCATCAGTCATCTCGGCCAGCACCTAATGCAAACCCAAATTGTTTATCATTACTACCATACTCTTGCTTTCTTATTCTTACTGAAACATCAAAGCTTATGGTACTCAAATGTGTTCAAGATCAGAACAAACCTCTTGAACTGGACGAGTGTGATCTTTTGGATTAACAAAATCAGTTATGCCGAACTTCTTTGCTGTAATACAAAGAAATAGGAACATTTACTACCGCACTAACTATCCGATTCGTACAAGAATAATTTTTTCTATAAGATGCAATAGTAATCAAAAGTATCAGTCCCCAACCGCCGATCTCTAATATTAACGAAAAAAAGTTAGCTCACCATCATTAAACCTATCAGGGTTCAGGTCTACACCGATAATCCTCGAAGCACCAGCAATTCTAGCTCCTTCGCAAGCCTAGTATAATATAAAGATAAATTTTGGTTACAGATATGAATGCCCTCAAAATAACTAGTAACACATGGGGAAAAGAAACTCACAGCAAGGCCTACAGCTCCCAATCCAAAAATTGCGACAGTCGAGCCTTTTGGTGGCTTTGCAACATTCAGAGTAGCCCCAAGACCTTCAATTGAAAGCATTCTAAGTTTCAGTATCTTATAATCCACAAAAACTGCGACGGTCGTGGTTTCTTACCAGTTGAAATGCCGCAGCTAAGAACACACACTTTGTCAAGGGGAGCTGCAGGGTTGATTTTGGTGACACACCCCTCATGGAGGACGGTATACTCGCTGAAAGTGGAGGTTCCGACGAAATGGAAGATGGGCTTGCCTTTGATGGAGAACCTCGATTTCCCATCACCGATCATGACTCCTCTGTCAGTGTTAATCCTGAGGAGATCACACATGTTGCTCTCCTCTGACTTGCAGTGGCGACATGCTCTGCATTCTCCTGTGAAAACAGGGAGTACATGGTCTCCTGGTGCGAGGTCAGTCACACCCTCTCCAACACTCTCAACAATCCTAAGAAACAACAAGATGAATAGGTTTAGAGAAAACATGTATCAGCTAAGATAAATAGCAGAGAGGAATGGGATATAGGGACTGGAACATGGTTGTTTTACAACTAAAAAGATGAGCTGAGTAGTGAAATTAAGATTTTGTTAATGGTGTGGAAAAATAGTAATGCACAAACACCTGAATTCATTTTAGGGAAATGTTTCGCTGTTTTGCATGTGTGTGCCTTGACCTTGTGACCTCCACCGTCAAATTGAGTCCTTATTGTTTCCCCTTATGAAGGCCAGGTACTTTTATATGAAGCTGGCTTGTGTCCAACATCTACCGAAGGGTTGGTGGACACATCTACAACACGGAACTAGCAATTTAAGTGTACTCAAAATTTGCATTGCATTGTGCAGGTGTGTCAGGTAGAGCTGCATCACGTCAGCGTGTCATGTTGTATCATCGTGTTGGCATTCTAGTGGTTTTGTCATTTCATTTATTTTTATCTTGGTTCCTATTTGGGGGGAGCAGTCTCTTCCTAGTTGTTACTTTAACAAATGAGAGAACGCTTATACTCCCAATCAATATCGCTACTTGTATAGGAGACCAGCCATGACAATTCTTATCAAGCAATCACTAATAACAAAATTAACCATGAAAAACTGTCAAATCTTCAATTCTAAAGCCAATATCGACATGTTGAAGGAAAGAGGGAAGCAATAACGTGATCAGAATCTAAAGGCCTTACCCTCCTGCCTCGTGCCCAAAGATCCGAGGAAACACCGGGGTCTGACCCTGAAAATTCCCCCCAAAAAACAAATAGAACCCATTTCAGTCATCCACATTTAGAAACAAGACTCCCGTACATAACAAGTTACAATCGAGAGACTAGTAGTATCAATCACTCTATTCGTGAACGAGATAATACCTTAGCTTCCCAGAAGTAAATATCAGTGTGGCAGAGCGATGTGTACAGAATCTTAATCCGGACCTCTTTCGCTTGTGGTGGTGCCACCTCCACCTCCTCAATCACCAGTGGCTTCCCTGCCTCCCATGCCACCGCAGCTATATACAACAAGCATGACAAAAATGATCAACAAAGCAAAAGACCTCGGTCCTTCTTTTAAACAAACACATCTCAACCTAATCAAGTTAACCAAATTCAATGCCCAACTACACAGTGACTTCCCCTGGCCTCATACACTAACGAAACATGTACTCGAAGTTCATACAGCAAGTAACTCTATCTCTCTATATAATAATGGGAGAGTGGAAGTTGTAATTTGTCTTGCACGCGCAACTCCAACTCTCTCATTAATTACAACAAAAACAAATAAATAAACAAAATTCCACCTATTTAAAACGTGTGCAAAATAATATTCAATATTTTTTAACACCAAACATATACATATGTTACAGCTCAAATTCTACTCATAAACACTTGCAACCAATTACGTGCGTTCAACTCCAAAACTACGTGAAAATTCTCCTAACACTTATCAAAACGTGCATCGCATGTGAAAATACTAATATAATTAAACCACAATGTCCTAATCTGACACGCTTA
This sequence comes from Hemerocallis citrina, assembly GCA_017893485.1. Classification (NCBI taxonomy): domain Eukaryota; kingdom Viridiplantae; phylum Streptophyta; class Magnoliopsida; order Asparagales; family Asphodelaceae; genus Hemerocallis; species Hemerocallis citrina. The sequence goes on from CM030368.1 coordinate 215,208,573, forward strand.
ATCACCACCAGATCACTTTGCAAATCCGTGAGAATGAAAATCACATGTATACCGAAGTAGTACACTTATATGATCTCTTCATGGTCAAATCTAACAAACAAAGAAAAATTATGTACAAGATGCAACCAGGATTTGAACCTAGAACTGCTAAGAGACTTTGTAACAAATTAAGCAACAATTGTGAAACAATAACAAATCAATATACCAACCATTGTAAAAACTACAAATCATGAAAAAATATCACCAGATCTGTTCTTTATTATGAATTGTTTTCCTTAAAAAAAACATTAAAAAAAAACCGTAAACCCTAAATAGACCGACCCATCCATCATCAATCTACAAAAATCGAATACAAGAGTTGTAGAGATGATCGATCACAAACCTCTGCACTTGATGACTTGACCAACAGTCGACATCTCTTCAACAAAACTTACAAAATTTTCCCCCAAAATGAATTTGATCACTTTACTCTCTAGTTGATGAGTAGATATATATTTATATACTAGATAGATATGCGTTGTATTTTGTTCCTACGTTGTGAAGTTACTAACATGTCCCTATCTCTTAACACTTGTGATCGTGATCCATCCAGCGGCGCCCACCTCGTCAAAACCGAATACGGCTTCCGGTTTTGAGGAAACCACTCTGGAATTATTAGCCATCTGGAATTGTTGGTATGTACGGCCGCTGACTGAAAGCCAATAAATATCTCATCCACGGTTTTTCTGCAAAACCAAAATGATATCGTCCACTCGTTATCGGATTCTCTTCTAAACAGGACACGTGTAATTTTCCAGCCTTTACCCATTCATTCTAGAAGTCTAGGATTCAAACTAACTAGTATTTTTCAATTTTGATGAGAGTTAGAAGAAATTCTATCGTGCGATATACGTATTAAGAAATAGTTTTAGAATTGAAAATCTGCTACACGTAATTAAAAAAATACTTCGAAGAAAAAATAGTGATTTGTACATGCAATGCACGTGTTCATAACTAGAATTGGAGTTGTACGTGATGCAACATGTGTATATTTGGTATTAAAAAATATTAAAATTTTATTTTACACGAGCGTTGCACGTTTTAAATATGTTATTTTTTTAATTTGTTGGTCTTTGTTGTAATTAATGGAAGAGTCGGAGTTGCACGTGCAACGCATGGATTTGTATATTGACAAATGACAACCCCAACTCTCCTATTATAATAGTACGCAGTAATGTATAAGAAAATCTTGAATTAATTACCTGGTTTGGTAAGACATAGGTATAGTTTTGTAAATAATATTAAATTTTCAGGGTTATAAAAATAATTAGTTTGGAAGGATAAACATTCCCCTTAAAAATGATGGAATTTGTAGATTCCTCCACATAAAAAATGAGTGGGATTATTGCATACCCAAAACACCCTCCAGATTTATGGCTTATCATATAACCGGCTCTTATCAGATTTCTCACCGTCACTGAATCCCGCCCAAATCCTAAGACCCACTGCTCATTGTGCACTGCGTCCTCGGGATTCTTGTGAGTGGGTTGGATTCATTGATGTCGATGAGTTCTTGTACCTTCCCAGTAATGTCACTCTACATAATGTGCTTTAGAATTACTCTGGACAGCCGTCGGTTGGGGAGCTTCGAACTGCTTGCCATAGCTTTGGGCCATCGGGAAGGAAGACGATACCCTCAGAGGGGGTGATGGTAGGGTACACTTGTAGAATGGCAGCGCCGGAGAGGCACAAATCGATTGTTAGACCAGATGCGTTGAATCCTTCTTTAATCAATGTTGTGCATCACTTCCATTTGAGAGAAAGGAAGACATGTGAATTTGGAGATTAGGGTTATGTTGATTAACCAAGTATGGGAGGTGTTCAAAGAGAATTTTTATAGAAGAGTGGCTACACCTACTTATGTTGCTGATTGGCAAGATGAAGAGAATGTTGGTTCGAAGGATCGAGCACCTGGGCTAGGTACAAAAGCAGTGGAGCCAGCAGATTGGCTGAACCAATTATGTGAGGTTAACGACACTGGGCAGCAGATTGGTTATGTTAGTATTGTTCATCTGTATACATCTAGTTATCTACCTGCTCTGTTAAGATGCTCCTGTTCTAGTGCTTATTCTTACATTCTTCTAATTTTAAAGTAGAAATCTCACCAAAGATTGCGAAAGTAGAAATCAAAGTAACTGGTATAAACGATTGATTGCCTCTAATACTATCCTTGCTATTATTTTCCTGAAAATATCATTTGCCTGTTCCTGATGTAGGCATTTGTTATTCTGTTCATTAAATACTTGCAATGGCTATTATATGCCCTTTTTTGCTTGCCTCTCTTTTCTTTGTTGTCAATGATGCCTAACTTCCATACAGTCACAGAACAAAGTTCATATGCCCTCTCTTTGTCAAAGGGTGACTACAGCTTAGTCTTCTCGATATAGATGTTATACCTACCTTGAAGTTGAAGGTGGTCCTAGAAAGAATATTTAGCTTTAAAACTTGTTGAAACTTGTATGTGGAGTTGAAATTTGTTTCTAGGAACTTTATTGTTTCATTTGTATGTATTTAAGTACCTATGTCTGGTGTTAATAAATACATTTCATTTTCCCTTTTTGTTATATTCATCATCTAACTAGTTGAAATATATTTGAATTATAGTGTAATTTTTTTTAGTAATCTATTTGTTAATTTACTAAAGTTTTATAAGATATATATCAGTACTACTTTTGCACATGCATGCATATAAATCAATTACTAAATTAGATAACTTTTATATTTATTTATTTTAAATAAAGCCAAAATGATATTTTCGGTAATGTCTACTATAGAGATGGATTGAAGGGAATGAATTGTTCTATACCAAACACGGTAATAAAATATTCCCAGGTATGTAATGTCGTATACCAAACACAGTATTGCAACATTCCGGGAATCTTCATTCCCACCCTCATATACTGGGAATTCTCCAATCCGCATATCAAACGCCCCTTCAGAGATTAGATTAGATTTGTAATTAATCACAGAGTTTGAGTTGTACGTACAATGTACGAATTTGTATATTGGCAAATTATAACTTCAACTCTTTTGATTGTATTCAAACTAATTTAACTACTCAGCTATATGTAGAACTATAGGATACGTGGTCGTCACATCTTGTAATCAGTGTTAAATTTTGTTTCAATTATTTCTTTCAAAATGTAATGTAACAAAAGCAAGCAAAATGCGCAAATATGTTCATTCCGACTAACTTTAATAAAAATCTCAAATTTATGTGATGAGAGCCAACAACTCCACTAACCAACATATTTTAGTTCCGAAACAAAATTATTAAACAAATGTAGATCTAAAAGAATTACTGGCTAATCATACAAAATCTTAATTTGTTTAGATCTGATTTCTTAAAATTCAACACAAACCCAATCCATTAAAATTTGAGTTTTTGCCGTAGTAGGCCACTTTTTGAAAATATTTGTGTATAGGTCAGTTTCGAAACTATTAGCGTTTGTAGACTACTTTGTGCTACGTCAGCAGCGGCTGCTATCCTTATTAGCGACATCTTCATTTTGAAAGTATCTAATCGGAATATTGGCCTCTATTTTAAAATATTTGAATTTTTTTGTTTGCTGTCGCTATTTTCACTAGCGACCTTAGTATGTATGAGGTCGCTAATGGGATTAACATCCGTTAATGAACTGTATTTTAACAATTAGCAAAATTTAGAGAGCTCGTACTCTCTGAAAAAATAACAATCAATTTATTTTTGAAACTGATGCCGCTATTCGGAATACTATTCAAACTGAATAACAATCAATTTATTTAAAAAATAACAATCAACTTTATTTACAACTAATTATTGTCATACTATTCAAACTGTAGCTACATAATTATTATTTTACTGTTTACAAAGCTGCTTTTCATATGCTGCATCGTTTTTTTTTATAAACATATGCTGTATCGTTCCGAAGACGTGCCGTAGACACGTGCCCACAGGCAAATCTAGTATACAATACTATGTAAATGGCAGGCATTTAGAAATAAGATGTTGAACGGAGGAAATTAAATTGAGTTATTAGCAGAATGTAAACACAATGCATTTATCTAAAAAAGCCACCTGAAGTGAATCTTCTGTATAGCCTTCTTTGACTTTATTTAAATTTGATATCTCCACAATAACTGAACTTCCACTTGAACACTGGGCCAACTTCCTATCTAAAGTGTTTTTGGCTCTAGATTCCACAATACTATCTTGGGAGCTCGAGCCAGATACACTGGCAGCAAGAGGGCTGCTAGGGGATGCAGCACCACCTGAAGTTGTGGCATTGTTGTTCTCAAAAAGTGGAACAACTGCCCAAGCAAATGACTCTCTATATGGCATGATGCGAGACCACACTTGCAGCTTCTGCTTTTCTCTCTCCGTTAAGTGAACCTATCAACACAGTAAGTTGCGTTATATATTTGTTATCTGATACATGCAATGCAAGCAAATTTTAAAGGCAAACATAAAAATTGGTCCATAATTGCAAGTATTTTCAAAAATTGGCCTACTACGGGCTAAAAATTCTTAAAATTTTCACATTACCATCATGAGTGCAAGGTCTACCTTTGCTACAAACCTATCCTCCCTCCTCCGCCGCTGCTGCCAGCTTTCTGCCATTAAACCCGGCCAACAAACCCACACCCAAATCCTCACCCGCAACCTCATAATGGATTCAACTCTCCAAACTGATCTTCTTTTAATGTACTCACGCTGTTCCCATCTCAACACTGCACAGCAACTGTTTGACAAAATGCCTCAGAGAACCATGCATGCATGGAACATCCTCATTTCATCCTATGTGCAATCATCTCTCTACCCACAAGCATTCTCTCTCTTCTCTTCATTGTTGAGTTCAAATCTCACCCCTGATCACTTCACTCTTCCTCCACTCTTCAAAGTGTGCACCGAGATGGGTTACTTTTACTATGGAAGTGGGCTACATTCTTGGGCTTTCAGGCTTGGTTTGAATGTCCATGTTGTTGTTGTGACTAGCATCCTTAACATGTATGTTAAGTTTGAGTGCATGGATGATGCCAGGAAATTGTTCGAGGAGATGCACGTGATGGATGTTGTTGTTTGGAATTCGATGATTACAGGCCTTGCAAAAGCTGGGTCGGTCGATGAAGCGATGTCGTTTTTTAGGAGATCGCAATGTGAGGGGAGAGAGATGGATGTGATGATGGTTCCGAGTGTGCTGAGTGTTTGTGGTCGAGGAGGAGAGCTCAGGAGTGGGAAAGAAGTGCATGGTAAAGTTATTCGGTATTTACTATTTCCTCACGACGTTGTTGTTAGTAATTCTTTGATTGAAATGTATGCCAAATGCGGGTTTCCAAATGATTCATACAAGGTCTTTTCCTTCATGGGCGATACTCGGAATTTCATAAGTTGGTCTACAATGATATCTTGTTACGGAGTTCATGGGAAAGGAAAGGAGGCTTTAGCCCTTTATAGAGAAATGATCGAGCAAGGGTTTAAGCCGAACTCTATTACATTCACTTCAATTCTTTCAAGTTGTAGCCATACTGGTCTCGTTGATGAAGGTCTAAAACTGTTTGATTCAATGACTCAAGCATACGGGTTGGAGCCAAGTATCGAGCACTACGCTTGTGTGGTTGATCTTCTTGGCCGAGGAGGGCGAATTCAAGATGCACAAAAACTGATACAAGATATGCCAGTCGAACCTACGGGTAGCATTTGGGGTGCCTTGCTCGCAGCAGGTGCAATTCATCGCAACGTTGAGGTTGCACAGCTCGCTGCTCGTAAGTTGTTTGAATTGGAGCCTCATAATTGCAGCAACTACATCGCGCTTTGTGGGGTTTACGAGATGGTGGGCATGTGGGATAAAGTGGCTAAGACAAGAGCGAGGATGAGGGAGTTGGGAATGGTTAAGACACCGGGTTGCAGCTGGATACATATAGACGAAATAATGCATGCTTTCTATCAAGGTCATGTTTATGTTCCTTCTTCGAAAAGGGTTAGTGGGGTATTAGATGGATTGGGGAAGATAATGGCCGTTCGGAGCATAACAGAGTTTAGCCATGAAATGGATGGAATTGAATGCTTGTAAATTTTTTGGTATTATAAAAGTTGACCCAGGTCATCGCTTCATTAATGAACTATTAACGAAACATTGTAAAACTACATCATGGAAACATCAAAAGGTAATACAAAAGTCTAACGCTAAACGTCCTGCGGTCCCTCCACAATCGCATGCCCAAGCAAGTACATTGAGCACCATGTTCAATGCCCATCGAACACCCTTCACTGGAAGAAGCCGAAGCAGATGCAGTAGGCAATGTCCAGAATTTAGGCTCTTAATTACAGATAAAAATGTACAGAATTTCTTCTTTTTTACGAATTATTTTTGGCTTCGCAAATGGCAATGTCCATTTCCGTCTTTTACTATTTTCAGAAACGTGACCTTCTTAATCCATCTGTTCAATCCAAGCGCCCAAAAAAAAAATTGGGGCTAATTTGGAGGAGAGCAAGTGAAATGTCACAGGATTTGTACGTATTTACAAATGGTGCCCCTCTGGTATTAAACGAAATGGGTAATTAAACATTGGTGGGCTCTGAGGCCCGTATCACCAAAAAATATTGCTGCATAAAGATGTTTATGAGGCGGTGCTGTGTAGAATCATTTATAAGCGCAGGTTTGAGACGCAGAGAGTTACGGATGTGGTTACTCGCGGTGAGAATAAGAGAACTATTTTCCACAATCAAGAGACTCAAAAACCGGTTTTGGATTTTTTTAAAGCGCCGAACGAAGCGGTGAGGAATTCATCAACTGACCGAGCGGTTATCTGAATCGCATTTGAGTTATTTCTGACGAAATACACAAGCAGGGGCACCATCTGTAAATATATATAAATTCAGTGGCATTTTGTTCACTCTCCCCCAATTTTCGCCCCATTTAATTTTTTTTGCGCTCGGATTCAACAACGGATAAAAGGAGCTCGCATTTATGAAAATAGTAAAAGACGAAAATAGACATTCCCATTTGCAAAGCCAATAACGTTAAACTGCATCACGATCCGACGGCAGTAACTGATCCGCTCAAAACCATTCATGCAATCCATACCTTTGGATCATTTCTACGCTATTTAATTAATAAAATTTGGGATTATAAATCAACTGTCAAAGGATCGCCAATCTTTTCCCTCTTTTTTAGATTTATTTATAAGTTAGATAAATTCATAATTTACGGTTGTGCAAATATATATATATAGGGAGCGGGGTTTAACAAATTTTCTCAAAAAATTATTAGTTATGCACTTTTATCCTCAATCAATCACTTGCAAGAATGAAACATGAAACTAGGGCTTCAAACGAGCCGAGTCAAGTCGAGTATCTTGAGACTTGAGCTCGACTCGTTAAGCAATCGAGCTTAGTTTTCGAGCTCGGCTCAAGCTCGTCTCGACCCGAGCTTTGACCGAGTTCGAGCCGAGTAGCTCGCAAGCTTAACCTAACAATTACAAAAAAAAAGGCCAAGCTCGAACTCGGCTCGTTCCGCTAACGAGATCAAGCTCCGCTTAGAGTTGAGCTTTGACCGAGTTCGAGCCAAATAGCTCAGTTCGTTTGCAGCCCTAAATGAAACCCTAAGGGCGCGTTTGGAAACCCAAAAAAACTAGGAAAAGGAATGGAATACTGCGGATAGACCCATCTTATCCTATTCCACGGTTTGTTTGTTTTGAAAAAGAAAATAAAGGAAACAATTAAATGTCATTCCCTAGGAAAAGATTTGAGCCGAATTCTATTCCAGCTCCACCCCCTCGGAAAGCTGGGTAAAGGAATGGAAACAACTAATTTTTCTTCTCTATTCATCAAGAAATCAACCCTCTTCTCCAAATTTTGAGAGGGCTCTTCGTCTCCATCATTACTCAACCTAAAATGCAAAATGTCAGAAGTATGTCCATGTACAAATGTTGTAAAAAGGTTTTTCAAAATGCCGTAATCCATAATATTCCATTGTTTATCAAACAAGACTAGAGAATGGAAACAAAAAAAATTCAATTTCATTCCACCAGTTGCCAAACACACACAACTTATAAAGTTAATTCATCACTTTCCCTTTCTTTCCATTCCTCTCCATTCATTTTCATTCCATTCCTCCCCATTCCCCAACTTAAATGTTTCCAAACAGACCCTAAATGAAACGTGATGCAATTCAAAATCGGGGTTTTAAATTTTTTTCTTTGAGCAACTGTGATCATTACCAGAATTGGCATATATTCATAGACCAGCATTTGATCTTTCAAGTTCCAAGTGAATTTGCTTTCATGCTCCAATTCCGTTTCAACGACTGTTTTAGCTTGCGCTCTTCATTTGAATTAAACACGGTAAACAACCAATCTCAACATAGCTTGCCATGGTACAAATCCAGGACTTGTCTACGTAGAACAATATGGATATCAATACAAGAATTCACAGATTTTTGGTGATGGTAGCAGGAAGACATACATAAGTTTTAAATATCCATACGAGTTGGAGAAAACGGAAAGTGAAGATTAGGTAGCAGGCATTTTCTTCTTCGACAGTTACAAAACCCTCTCTATAAGAGCTCGAGGAGAAAATGAATACTACAACCGGTGCACGCTACAAAGACATGTTGGTTAAATGAAAACATGTACAATAAACTAATTGACAAAAATATGGACACTGCCCTACACACTGGGAATACATACTGTATGAACGAATTAACAATAATTAACAAATAGCACAAGAATGGTCAGAGCTCCGAGAGTATGGCTGGAATGTAGTGGGAAAGCTCGGCTGTAAGGGACTGAAAGCCGTTCACAAGTTGTGTGTGGAAGTCCTGATCTTCCTCACCTATCAGTCTAAAATGCACGCGAATTGCACGCTTGCAGACAGCCATGAACTCTAGAAGTGCAGCAATTAGTTGCTGCAGTTCCTGCGACCGAAGCCTTGTGGCAGGCTCGCCAGATAGGAAGGCTGTGCACACACTAAGTACTCCGCTGTTCACCTGAATCATATAATGTCATGGTAAGCATGCCATTCCATGAAATAAATTGCAGAAAAACACCCTGGAACTATTAATGGATAAATTCGATTAACCCGTATGGTACCCCCGGTGTGTTTTTCTTGTTAGAGGATGTGCATGCAATGCACATGATTTCCCCCATACCAATCGATACTAATATGAAATAACTATAATGGGCATGTAAATAAAATATGTGTAACAAGCGACAAAAGGGCATGTGCTATCATGTTGGAGAATATCGGGGGCAGCTATTAGTTTAAGAGTGTGTTTCGCAAAACCATCATAAATAGAGTTTTTTGCAACTACCCTTCTATGCAAAATCGTAGTGAGACTGCACAGAACAAATGAATTCTAAAGGTTTCTTACCTGCACAGCAACACTGCCTTGCAGTATTCTCTGTAGACTTTGGAGTCTGGGTAATTGATCACCCTCCGAGCTCCGGGGTTCTTCCAGCTCGTTTCTTAAAGCAGCTGTCCTAGTTTCGATCATTCCAATAGCATTTTCTACTGGTGAAAACTCCAAGGATTCAGATTTAGTAACCAAAAGCCTATTTACAAGAGCGGGAAATGACCCCTCAGTCTGGAGCACCGAGCGTCGCTTCCACTGGTCTTCTAACCCACCCTGAGTCTTTCCATTTTTGGTGAATGGGGTATCAAACAGGAAACGATCAAAAACACGTGCCCTTACAGCTCCTGTAGATAAGGAGAAGATCCTTTCTCTTCTACTACCCAAGTCTTCATCTTCCATAACAGGATCTACTGCAGTTATCTGCAGGTAACATACACCTGATTGTAATTCCTCCGCATTGACCTGTCTGGAATCTGGTATTATATGAAGGGTATGATCCCCATCCATTTTGGATTCATATATATGGCTCAACTTTTCCATTATGTCACCTAAACGCACATCTCTTGGCTCTCTGTAGACATATTCCTTCCTGTCTAGCTTACCAAAACGATCACCGTAAAATCCGACTCGATAGTAAGTAGCATCGGTGAAAGGTATAGGGCTTGATTCCTGTTCGAGAATTGACTCATAGATGTTGGTGAGTGAGGTGTGACATTTTGCAAGCTGCCCAAATGCCCTTCTGCTCTTATAAACTGGGATTATGAGTTCAAAGATGCTAGCACAAAAATGGTACAGCTCTGCTTGAGAGAAGAGCTTATATGCAAGCTGTAGGTATTTCACAGCAGAATCCACTGTGAGTTTTGATGCACCGTATCCTTCTACCTCTGCTGCAGATGCCTCGCCGACAACTGCAGTGCTGACCATAGGGCAAATCTTGCGTAAAGCCGATGCATGATCACGGCTCCAAATAGCATCATTCCTTCCCACAAGGGCCTATATATTAAGTAAACTTGAAATAAATATTAAAAAAATACGTAGGTATGATATACATGTAAAAAGCTATACATATTTATAAATGTATTTTTTTACTACTTGTCTAGTCCCATTTTTGGCTTTAGCTTAGAAGAGGAGTGACAACACCACTGTTATATATTAGATATATTGTTATCCTACTCATTCAATAATAGGATCTCGACATGGTATTAGAGTGAGAACAAGAAAACCCCTAAAATCTATTTTCAGAAAAATATTGAAAATTGAAAACTCTATATAATATACTCTTCTTATATATGCAAACAGAAATATGTTTATGAACACAGAAACACACCTGCATGATCACACCAGCAACAGCAACTGCACACTGAGCAGCTTCAGCCCATGATTGCATCTCCTGATGGGCATCACATAAATGCAGCAACCACATTATGTGAAGATCTGGAACAGGAGCATAAGCCATTGCTAGCTTATAAAAGCTCTCAGCAGCTGCATACCTATCTACAGTCATTACAGATGCCTGCAATACAAGTCATTTCAGTAATTTAGAACATCGACAAAAGTAATCTGTCCTTGGAAAAGCATGTAGTTGGTTGAGTTGGAGAAGAACAAGGAAAGAAAACTTCATCACACCAGTGTAATTTGTTTATCGTTTTCTGTTGGCACCATAACCTAGAAAAATTATTTGTGTGATCTCAACGTCATTGGACATTCAAAAGGAGCACATAGCATTACAGTATATCTAAACATCAACTTCAAGGGTGTCAATTGTTAAGCTTATTGGACATTATATATCGGCATAGAGTGTAAAATGCCACCGCCTTGGAACTTTTAAGAAGCAAAGTTTTGAAACATACTATCGGATGCAGTTGATAACTTATATGTTGAAACCATGAGGTAATTGTAATTTACAGTTATAAAATAGAATATATATATATATATATATATATATATATATATATATATATATATATATTCCTTCCGTTGTGCACTCGCCATGGTGTGCACTCGGCCTTTGGTCCATCGCATGGATGATCCAAAATGTTGACACTGATTTACACGTCTAAATTAATTTAAATATGTAAAATCAAGTCATATAAAATTCATTTGCCCATGCATTTAAGTGTTACAAAATTGTATGGCAGAATATCGTTTTTTTTATAAAGACACGATGGATGGGCAAATGAAATTCAAATGACTTGATTTACATATTTAAACTAATTTAGACATGTGGATCAATGTGAACGATTTGGATCATCCATGCGATGATCAGAAGGCCGAGTGCACAACGGAAGGTTTGTCTATACACACACACACACACACACACACACACACACATATATATATATAGGGTAAAAGGGATATGAGCAACTTGCTCATTTACTAAATGAGCAATTGATTATGTGGCATGCATGTGATACATTGGACAACTAACCATTTTAAGGCTTTTCCAATCACATGTATGCCACCTCATCAATTGCTTATTTACTAAATGAGCAAGTTGCTCATACCCCTTTTCCCCATATATATATATATATATATATATATATAGAGAGAGAGAGAGAGAGAGAGAGAGAGAGAGAGAGAGAGAGTAGCGCTAATATGAGATGGTGAGAATGTTTCTTTTTGTGAGATGAGCAATTTGAATCATTCGAATCTCGATCACACCGTTCACATCACTCTACATATCATCTAGATGGTGTACAAAATTTCAAGTGATTTGGAGACCTCTAGCCTATGCATCGAAGCATTCAACACGTCATGAAGATGGTGTGAAATACATATATATGCATTAAATTGAACGCCTTGATGCATGGGGTAGAGGTCTCTGAATTGCTTGAAATTTTGTACACATCATCTTGATGACATGTAGAGTGATGTGAACGGTGTGATCGAGATTCAGATGACTCAAATCGCTCATCTCTCAAAAAATATTTTCACCTCACCCATCTCACCATCTCATATTAGCACTAATCTCTCTCTCTCTCTCTCTCTCTCTCTCTCTCTCTCTCTCTCTCTCTATATATATATATATATATATATATTGCAATCTAGGGAGCATTTGAATGGGTTGGTAGTAATAGAATCCGAAAAGCTGAGAAATGGTAGAATTTTCCACAAAGGATAAGCCTACCTACTATACACGTAAGTCCAGAACGGCAACAGTGAGAAGAGAGAGGTACAAAATTACAACATAACGGTGAACCGGTGATGACATATACTTACCAATAGAGCATGTTCAAGTCCTGCATCAAGAGCCTGAAGAAGACTGTCTGAAAGGTGTTTAACTTCTAACCAAGACCACCTATTCTCTTTTGAACCTTCCGGAACTGCCTCTAGTGCATTGGCAGGAAGTCCGCATTCTCTTGTGAGTTCTCTACACTTGTGTTCATCAGCCAACTCTTCCAAAGATTTCCTTAGTCGACGAGCTTCACCACTCTCTTCAAGAGACCCATCAGATCTCATTTGAGTAACTTGGACATCCGACATCAGTTCTGACAAGGTAATTGTTAGCATTACCCTCAACCTTGTGGTGTGAACAAAATAATAAAATGAACTCCTAATAAGTATTTGCAGCCCAATGACAGCCCTTCTCCGTATGGAATCATTGCGGAATACTGCAAGTCTTAGAAGATGAAAAGCAACTTGCTTCAAGAAGCGATCATTCTCCCTTGCCATCAGTATTGCCCCATGAAGATTGAATATATTATTAAAGACGGGGAATAAAGCCTTCCAAAAGGCCAATGGCTGATTTCGAGAGAAGAGGCCCATCAAAATGGATGTGATGCAATCCAGCTTTGCATAGTCAGTAGCAATGCTATGCGATGCAGCTGATGCGGAAAAAATTTCAGTAATCTCCAAAACCTGGAGACTGATAGCAGTACTTAGATTCTCCTCCCAAATTTCCTGATTGAGGTTTATAAATAATCAACTCATCTGTAAGACAAAGGAAATACAAACTTCAATTAAACAAGACCAGAAAACGTACCAACTTCTGCCGCAATATAGGGTGTAGTGATTCTCTTAATGCCCTTGTTGAAGATCCGATTCTAGAAGATTGTGCCTGTGCAAGAGCTTCTCTCAAAGAATAGGGTTGGCTAGGCGAGCTTAGCTGGGGACTAACTCTGTGCCATAAATAACCATTTTCAGGTGTTCCATGAGGCTGATGGGGAATCAAAGATAAAATGCAAAACACAGTGAATATTTCACTCAAAAGTCGCAACAAATTAAAATTCTAAAGATAATAAGAAATCAAGATGAAATTTCAACAAATTTTTTAAAAAAAAGTTTCAGTTCTCCTGGAAAAAAAGGGTACAGAAATCATACTCTAACTTCTTGACGAGAAGCCTCAGATAAATAGGTATTGATCGCTGGGGAAAGTCGGTCAGAATACTTTGGAGAAGAAGGTCCTTCGACATCAGGACTACGAGAACTGCAACTCATCAGCAAGCTGTCTGATGCTTTCCTATGCTGTAACAAGTTGAGTTAGAAACATGGTCACGGAGAGAAAGAGAGAGTAACAAAAAAAAGGTAATAATGTTCAACAAAGAACTAAGACCTTGTTTGCATTCTAAAAAAAAGTGTATACAATTTGTTTCATTATCAAGACACTGGGTTGATAGACTTCTTCTCTACAGTACAAGAGTTGGACTTCTGTGTGAATACAAACCTCGAAAAGAACAAGACATTCTTCTAGGAGCTTGAAAAATAATCTGGTCCGAGCAGCACTCTGTTGCCATGCCTTGACAAGGGATGTGTCATCTAGATTCCTTATGATTTGCATGATAACAATTAGTACTTCACGTTTCTCAAGAGGATTTAGATTATAGTATACGGGCATCTCATCAAGTATCTGCACTAGAAAAAAATCAAACAAATATTAGACAATGTTTGAGAACAATATAAGTTGGAACATACAAAATTCTAAAGAATGTCATTTGCTAGAAATTTTTGGGAGAATAGTTTTCCTACCTGGCCAATCAGGGGAAAATACAGCTGAGCAATGTATAACTTGTCCTCGCGCTTTTGGTATCGAAAATCAAATTCGTGCTTGCACATGAGGACTACCAACATACGAGCAGCCTATATCATTAAAAAGCAAGTGTTGAGTTAAGGCACGCACCAGAGGAAGAGAGGAGGGCAACAAAATTATATAGCACTTACTTTTGCACGCTGAGACAAATCATCATGATCCCATGTAAGAAAAACCTCTTGAATTAGCACTGATGAGAGATAATTTCTGCAAAACGTTACAAGGTTTAAAATAATTATTACTATGAAGAAACATATAACAAGTGTCACAAGACAATATTCAAGAACTGGGGAAAACAGAAGGCAATTTAAAGTCTCTCTAACATGAATACAGAACTAGAGTGTGGAATCAACTATCGTACGTAGATAACTATAATTTAATAATGTCCTAAACACTTGCGTACGGGTAGTAATATGAAGAATTATCTTAAGTTTATGGGTAATGCTACACCTACTACCAAATCTACTACCTTTTCCTTTACTACCTTAGGTGGCACACTATTAGTGGAGGTTACTGTAGAGTAGGTGGTACAAACCTCCAATAATAGTGTGCCAATTAAGGTAGTAAAGGGAAAGGTAGTAGATTTGGTAGTAGGTGTAGCATTACCCTAAGTTTATAAGTAGAATAATACATCTCACGTCTTTTGACATATAAAGACATGGACACCAATGAATTTAAATCGTAACTTAATATCAAAACGGAAAATCTCATTAAACAAGTAAATTTTGCAAATTTTTTTAGATTGCCACATTGAGCGTTTTTTAGTGTAACAGTTGTTTTCGAAGGTCTATGGTCATAAAAGTTACTGATATAAGTATTTTCAACACAAATGTGAAAAGAAAAAATTCCATAGGCAGAATTTTTTTAATTAAATCAGTTTATATAAATAGTTTTCTCGTGCATGGCACACGTGTATGTCTAATAACCATAAAAATAAACCACTACATTAACATTTCAAGCATAACATGTGTCACACCACCATTCCTAAATAAGCTCAAAAGGTGAACAAAACATGCATAAAGATTCCCTTTACTACATACTGGGTACAGCATAACACTCCTCGATGATCATTAAGAACTGCATATATGAGATTTCAACTACAGGGAGCATTCATATACACAAACTTGTTAATTGTAGGCAATACTGATGAAGGCAAATTTGTCAAATATCATCAAAAAACGGTTGCAGCTTTGGATGTTTAGATGGGTTCATTGACTGAATATTGCAATAGGAAGGATACACTGTACAGTTTCTTTTTACCTATCTGAAGGATCTCTGCCTGGCATTTCCACATAAAGATCATGGTCACATATTATCTGCAAAAAGGTAAGCTTGCACTCATGCAACACAGATTGGCATACCCCAGCGAACTTGTCCATGTACAAGGATACCTGAAAGAAAATTCATGAATTTAAAGATTTAACATATGAAAAGAGTATTTAAATTAAAGAAAGATCTGTAACTTGATTTAGGGAATGAGATGCAATGCTAACATCAGTGGAACATACATTGCAATCCTGAAGGTGTTCATATGCTGGTGTTACCACTAAAATTGATAACAGGCTTAAGACAATTCATCAATATTATCAACTTAACAATTCATCAATATTATCAATATTATCAACTTCAGGGAAATCCTAAACTATTGTACTACAATGGGGAAAGATTGAAAAGCGCAAATATGGATACCAGAGCAAGGAATTCCAAAGAAAGCAGGTGTCAAAGGTAATGAGAATTTGTTGTTACATAACAATTAGTAGAGCTAAGAAGTTGGGAAAAAACAAACGTAGGAGCTCATATGATAAAGCTGTAGTAAGGGGGAAAAACATCTGACTTAACATACATGAATACAAGTATGTTAAACTGTTGAAAATGATATGAAAATCATATGATAAAGCTGTAGTAAGGGGGAAAAACATCTGACTTAACATACATGAATACAAGTATGTTAAACTGTTGAAAATGATATGAAAAAAATGAGTATCTAAATCTATATCAGCAGCATGTCAACAATGAAATAATAGGAATCACAGATTAGAAAGAGAAGAGGTAGTTTATTAGCAATGATTGATGAGATCCACCGGTAAGAATACTAGGAGGAAAGAATGCAGCGAAATTTGTCTTCAGAATGTCAACTGGTCAGGACAAGATTGACCACAGTAATTAATAAATATACATTAGAAATGATGGTGGCACCGCGTGCATTCAACTTACTCAAGGAGTGAAGCCCAAAAGAGGCTTATGCATGTCACCCACTTTGTCCGCAAGCATACATACATATATGAGAGGCTTTAATATTCCTCAAACCACTTCAATGTTTTAGAGAAATACTTTTACGCAATCGAGGTGTCACGATGAATGGAGTAAATCAGTCATTTGGACAGTCCTAGCTGATGCTTTGTACACTTGAAATATACATATAGTAAGCTTGACTATACCCTTTATGTTAATTCATAAAGTTTAACTATGATTTATGCATTCTCCAGCCCAAGTACTGTATGGAGTGCCATTACACAGCAACCTTATACATCACTCCCTTCATCATTTTTGACACATCCCAAATTCCCAATCACAGTTAGCGGGGTAACGTGTCAAACTTTACGAGGTAACCTAAATCTCTCTATTCCAACACTATATAGTAATACGGAAAACAGCACCAATACTTGGACTGTATACCAAAACCCACGATGGAATTGTCACCAATTTAAATAGTTCTCAAATCTCAACTTCTTGATCCTCTGACAATGTACTATGCATTTTCATAGCATATAAATCGAAATTTTGAACTCAACAATCCGACTTTACTAAAAACATGCTTGAAAAAACTACCATCTATAGATTTGAAGCCAAAAATAACAAATTCAGACTTTACGAATGCTTTTTGAATTTCAGGTATAAGAAAGCAAATAAGTGATTTCAGGAACTGAATACAAGGAAAATGCTTGAATGAAGAAGTCCAAAAGAGAAATAAAAGCAAGTTGGTGAAAGTAGTTGCAATGCTAGTCTGTATAAGTGGATGTTTTTGTTTTCAGTACTGCTTATGTTTAGACTTCTTATTTTGGAGATAGGTTTGCTTTGTTTTTCACCTATTCTCTTATTCTGTAAGACAATGTTTTGGTTTTATGTTATTTGGCTGGAGTTCTTATGGAACTCTATCCCTTCTATCACATTAAAAAAAGGGTCTGTATAAGTGGAGAAGAAAGCAGTGGCAGATGCAGTAGGAATATTTTCTGCATAAGTTGATGGCTTTCCTCATAAGAGATCAGGAGGTTAGTCAGCCTAAAAGTAAAAAACATTGTCTTATTCCGCATTTGCAATTCAAATCAACAATTCCATCAATTTTCTACATGTAAAGCAACATTATATGCAGTTTAGTCACCAAATAATATTTTTGAAACTATAACAATATACTAAAAAACATACGATAGTTGTAGGATTTCAATACAGCAGAGCAATAATGTTAACTGGTAATAGCACGAGAAAATACAAAGAATTATGAGGATGGTCCAAGTTGTGTTGATGTACCAGTTCAAATACTTGGCGTGGCTCAATGATGGACAGCAGATCATAGCAAAAGAAGGAAAGGCTGCTATTTAGATGCTTTGCCAAGCTTAAACCCTTCTTGCAGCGCTCATGCACTTCCATTAATAAGCAATCGTAGAGCTGCATGATACATCGGAATACACCATCTTTTAATTGCAGCGATGGAATATCTTCACCTATAGAAAAAATATAGCAAACATTAATACACGTATGCAAGTCAAACAAAGTTTGAAGGCAAATCTTGTTCCACAAAGGAGACTTCTTATATACATAACCAGACTAAAAATAATGATAATTTAATATCACATCTTTACTAATATAATAGGGATTTGGAAAGTGTTAATTTGACTAAGGAGGTGGCCCTCAATAGAGCTGGCGAGAGAAGAAGGTTTCATGTAGCCGATTCCACAAATTTGGCATAAACTCATATGCCACAATTGTTGGGTTTATGTCTTGCATACGATATTGGATAAGAAGAAGATAAGACGATGGAGAGATTGAAACGATTGGAGACAGAGTGGAGGCGCGAAACAGTCAGCGGTAGCAACAGAGGAAGTTGCATGTGCGGTCGACCGACTCCTGCACTGTGTCCTCCCATAAGGAGGACAATCGACCGACTTATTGGTGCGGTCGACCATTCGCGGCGCTGATGGATTTCGGGCTTGAGCCTGACAGATTCGTGGAAGGCCCAACTTGCTCTTCAAGTTAGATCGTGTGGCTCCTATCGTAGGGTTATCTCTTATGTAATATCCAGTGGCTATTGTAACAAGATATTAACTTAGGATTTGTCTCTAGATATAACGACTCATAGATCCATATGATTCTATTGAGTGTCGAATAGAAGAAGAGAGTACTTCACCTGAGAGGGGGAGAGAATTTCTCCATTGTAAGCAGCATCAAGTTCCAGTTAGGCTTGAGAGATGATCGTTGTGAGAATTGTAATATTCTTGTATCTTCTCGAGTTGAAATAATATCTTGATTCTTCCTCCCTCAGATTAAGGCGAAAGCCCCAACTGGGACAATTCTTGTGCGCTTTTTGTGATTGGTACGATCTAGTTTTGCTTGGTGATTCGTGTTGATTGTGTCGAAGACTCAACAAGATCCTCAAATTCCTAACAAGTGGTATCAGAGCAATCAGGTTCGTGGGCTTGTTTAAGTTCCTTGGAGGAGATGGCAGATCAAAAGACGAAAATCAAGCAGTTTGACAGTAAGATTAACTTTAATCTATGGAAGGTGGACATGTATAATGTTTTAGTTCAGAAGGACTTGCACCTTGCCCTAGAAGAGAAGAAGCCAACCGATATGAAGCAGAAAAAGTGGAATGAGATTTGTTTGAAGGCCTTGAGCTTAATCTGGTTGCAATTGGCGGATGAAGTCAAGTGTAATATTCTTGAGGAGAAAAGTGCGGCGAGTCTGTGGGCGAGGCTCAAATCTGACTGCTTGGGGTCGTCGTTGCTAGATCGGATGTATTGAAAGAGGAAGTTGTTTAGGTTCTCAATGAAGGAAGGTACTCATCTTCAAGATCATATTGTGGAGTTCAATAAGGTAATATCTGAACTGAAGAGAATTAATGCTGATGATATTAGCGAAGATGATAAAGCTTTCAACTTGATATATTCACTACCAACTTCTTATGTTCACTTGATAACTTTCATGCTACACGGAAAGTCATCCAAGGAGACACTTACAGTAGCCGGAGTGCTTTGCGGTGGATGGTGATACTTCAATTGGAAAGGATACGACACACAAGAGTAAGATTTGTTGCCACTATTGTAGAAGAGTTAGGCATTATAAGAGAGACTGTCGCAAGTGGTTGAGTCAGAAGAGTGCTACTAAGGAAGGTGAACATGCTCATATAGTCAGCACAACTGATTCAGGTAAACCAGCCAGGTATGAAGACCTGTCTTCTTGTTTCAAGTTCTTCAGATGTGGATTCAAGTTAGTATCTTGATTTGGAAAATTCTTCTCATATTTGCTCCGAGAGGAAGATGTTTTCTACTTACAAGTCATCAACATGCCGTAGTGTGAGAACGGAGAGTGGTGAGATTTGTGAAGTAGTGGGTGAGGGAACAGTTGAATTGGAGATGCCAATTGGTAAAGGGTTCACACTAGAAGAGGTCATGCATATTCCTTCGATACAATAGAATCTGATATCCTTGGGGACTCTTGATACTCGTGGCTGCAGGTACATAGCTCGAGGTGGAATTTTGCCAGTTTGGGATAGTCGTCGTAAGGTAATGAAGGATAAGGGAAATTGGGCAGGGTCAGCACAACCTCTACCAGCTTTGTGAGAGCAGGAAAACTCGGCCAGGTGTATGGAAGCTCATTGTTCCTAAAGTATCATCTAGTAAGTCATCACTAGAATTACTGAATCGAGACAACAACGTTCGAATACCGTTAGAAGGTAGAGAGAGCCTTGATGTAGGTGGAGTTCGGGTGGCACCTCCATGATTACATTTACAAGGGTGTGCCCTTGAAGGGGGCATACAGCTGGAGAAAAAAAAGTAGAGATTTGATCAACTAGCAGAAGAAACCATACAAACGTGTTGTTTACAAGGAGGAGAAAAAAGGTCTAGAAGAGTTTTAAATCACACGGGTATGGATTCATGCGTATGCAATCCAAAGTGGAGATTGTTGGGTTTATGTCTTGCATACGATGTTAGATAAGACGATAAGACGATGGAGGGATCGAGACGATTGGAGACGGAGTGGAGGTGAGAAACAGTCAGCGGCAGTAGCAAAGGAAGTTGCAGTCAACCGCAACTCATGTGCGGTCGACCGACTCTTGCACTGTGTCCTCCCGTAAGGAGGACAGTCGACCGACTTGTTGGTGCGGTCGACCGTTCGCGATGCTGACGGGCTTCGGGCTTGAGTCTGACAGGTTCGTAAAAGGCCCAACTTGCTCTTCAAGTTGGATCGTGTGGCTCCTATCGTAGGGTTATCTCTTATGTAATATACAATAGCTATTGTAACAAGATATTAACTTAGAGTCTGTCTCTAGATCTATATATACAATTGTAACGGCTCATAGAACCATATGATTCTATTAAGTGCCGAACAGAAGAAGAGAGAATTTCATCTGAGAAGTCGGGAGAGTTTCTCAATTGTAAGCAGCATCAAGCTCCAGTTAGGCTTGATAGAGGGTCGTGATAAGAATTGTAATATTCTTGTATCTTCTCTAGTTGAAATAATATATCGGTTTTTCCTCCCCCGGATTAAGGCGAAAGCCCCAACCGGAACAATTCTTGTGTGCTTTGTGTGATCGGTGCGATCTAGTTTTGCTTGGTGGTTCGTGTTGATTGTGTCGAAGACTCAACAAGATCCTCAAATTCCTAACAACAATAACCAAATCAACTATCTTATCCACTTTTGTCGAAAGTGATCAATTTGGGTGCACAGTCATGTCCAAATCTCAAATGGATGCATACTCGATATCAAGTCTGACTAGGTTTTGGAAGCTAATTGGTTTCAATAATATAAAACTCGAGGAACAAGCAATTTACTTCTATGGTCTCGCAACTCTGATATGACAGCAGTATTTTCCGCTACCACCTTTCCAGCACACAATAGGCTAAAATAAAATGATTAAAAGAAAATCATTGGCCATAAGATAGTTGCATGACTACACAGTTAAAAGCAAATAACTACAATATGGAGGCTGTATAACATGAATGTGCATGTTACTTGCATTTTAGGAAATTATCCTACTATCCACCACTTACATACATGATTAAGTGCAGGAACTATCACCTATAATGTTTAACTCTTTCGTGTAACATCAAATACATCCTAGTCGCTGGTTGTATAACGAGAATGCACATACTGATTGCATTGCATGTATCTAGGCAATAATTCTAGTACCCACCACATAAATATTTAAATGCAGGAATTATCACCTCAATGTATAACTGAATAACTACCAGCCACCAATGCAAGCTAGCATAATATCGAATACATCCTAGTTGCTTGGTATAAAGTATAAATTATAATGGTAGCCAGAAGTACATTGCTCCTTGACAGCCACCATTTGATGGGAAATGCTTTGATGGTCAAAGTATTTTTGAATGATGCAGTGGAGAAACGGAAATCAGAAGCCAAAAACTCTCAGTCCCCAATGATACCTAATGGAAGGTTGTGGTAGAAAAGGTGGCTTTGTTCTAGAGCCATTGACTTGACAATAAGCTCCAAGAAGAACCATGCCATTGCCAAAACATCATCATAAACCGGCCCAACGCGGTAGCCTTTTGCCTGCAGTAAGCAACACAATCATGAAAAGGGTACTGCACAATTTCAAATTTTGTTTGTTTAGATAGCTTGATATAAAATCATCGGCGCAGTACTTAACATCTTAAAAAGGTAAAGTGGTTTCTAAAAAGGGTAATGCACTAGGTTTTAATGAGCCCACATATTCAAACCTCACCCATGTCAATTTACAATTTTAACTATTTCCCCATTTAGTTTCCTTAAAACGTGAATCATCTTTTGCTGAAGGCCTTTCATTTGGTCCATCGGCCTAGGGGATGGAGTGAATTAACATTGCTTGATATGTATTTTAGCTCTCAATTCATGATGGCAAACACCGTTTTAGGGATTTTATTGCCCACTAAATTCCTTTAGAAGGCACAAGTCTACTATTAGAGTATTTAGGAGTAATCAGAACGCAATACTAACTTCACAAATTTGTCAACAGGATGAGTTTTAGAATATTTGCTTGAATATTATACATATCTTTTTCATTACAGATAGATGCATCTAACACCTGGATAAAGGGAATGCTACAAACTGCATACTAGAACGAGAGAGAAAGATAAATGAACTGTGGAAAACATGAAGGTCTGTAGTCCTAATTGTCAAGTCCAAAGCGAAGTAAATAGCTAAAAATTGGTAATACACCTACACTAAGAAAGGTGTATGGTATATAAAAATACTAAATAACTTAAACAGTAAACTGTACCTAGTTCTCTTGAAGGAAGAATCATGGTAAAAAAAATGTACGTCAAAATTAAGTGCAAAATATGAGGGTAACTTCTACTATTTGCCATGCAGTTTAAGGAAAATATAGCATTTGCCATGCAGTTTAAGGAAAATATAGCATTTGCCATGCAGTTAGCATCCAGCTAAAAGGCAAGCCTAGAACAATGGCTAAGAACAATATCAACAAAAAAATACTAACAAAAGACGCATCGCATATCCCATGTTTATAAACCAGATACAACATGATTATACCATCCTACCAATATTTTCGGATGATATTCACTAGCTGAAGGGCAAAACAGTAAGGATATGGCTAGATGATCATAGTATACTGCAAATTGTACAATTACATAACAATGCGAAGTGTAATGGAACTATAGATATATATCAAACTATCAGCTTCCATAATGCAGTTATGTTTCAAAACATGGAAAAAAGAACATTTCTAGTAAAACTCCAATAAAGTAAAAATTTACATTACCTTACTCCGAGCCAAACTTCCCCATACAGTAGATAAGCCAGGATAGACTGGTGCTTGCCGACCACCAAAATCATCAAAAGCATAATCAACATAGTTAACAAGGAAGCGGTTTCGTTCAGCACCATCAGATGACTCCTGCTGTACCCTGTATCACATATTTTGTGTATAAATCATGAATAGCACGGTAGGCCTCATAACCAGTAAAGCTAAGATACATTCTTGCAATGTAGAAATATACTCTTTACGTTTAAGATATTACTATGACAAAAGCATATCTGCAAGTACAAACAAGAATAGATCTGAACGCAGAACCACCATGTTAAGTACATACAGACATCTAATTGACTACAGAGGGGCAGCACCGTTGTTACAGCCATACCATCAAGAGTGATATAGCTGTTGAGTATTGGCAAAATAATCTCGGTGAAGGGATTGTAGATGACTGAATATTACAGCTACATCCATCAAACAAATGGTAAATTCAGCCAAATCTAGTAAATACTATGTCATGAAGCAAACATGACACAATATACCATATGTCAAATGATTGAAATGGTATTTCCAGCAATGAAATTATGTATTTAATTGGAGTTATACATCAGTGGCAGAATCAACAAACATAGAAACTATATTAACTGAGAAGTTTACCTGGTGAGAATATTGACCATGGCCCGAAACGCTGCAACCTGCAAGCAAATATAACAACAATGAATAGGCTCAGTTCCCATAAGCAGACATGACTAATGCAAGTTAAATATAATAGAAACCAGTGTGTGTTGGTGTGGGTGTGGGTTGCTGGGGAGCTTATGAGTATGATGAGCGCCCACCACACCACACACCAGTTCAAGAACTATACATCTGAAGGTAGCAGGAAGAGGTTAGGAAAAATCAGGAGATAGTAAAAAAGGTTACTGGACAACCAGAAGCACACACAAAAGAGCAAGAACTATGCATCCAATGACAGCAAAACAAGGTTACGAAATAAGAAGTGAGATAGTTAAAAAGGTTATCGGACAACCTGAAGGGTTTCACCACCATCACCAATGAGATGGAGAAGCATATTAAGAATTGGTTGAAGAAATTGCAACAGTGCAGTAGATTCAACATTCTTCAAGCTGTTGATAGCCTGCATATGAAACATGAGGTCATTTCAATAACATAAAACAACAACGAAATTCCTAATTCATAATCAAATTGCATGAAATCTTAACCTGCAGAGAAACATATCTTGCTCGCAATATATTTCTAGAAATGCTCGTATAATATTTCAAATATGATCATTGAAAATTTCTAATAGAAATGAAGCTTAATAGAAAAAAAGAGGCAAACAGATAAATACATCATTGCGCTGAATGACAAAGATAATTTAAGCAGAAATATTATAACTTCTTACAGTAAAAAACTAAATGGAAAATAAGCCCTATCTAAGTGAACAAGTAAAGGATATAGCTACATTTTGATTAATGAATAATTGAAATTACCATGAAGAAACATTTTTAACTTACAAACTCCCCAAGGAATTGGATGTCTTCTGATCTAGACTGTAAAAAAATTAACAGATCTTGAGACAGGAAAAGCTTCTTCCATTTTGATCTTTTGATGCATTTAGTGGTATCAGGTATGGCTATAACATGTTTGGGCATTTTGTATCAAGTACACAATTATCGAATTTGAATCACTTTAGTAGGCAATAAAAGAAAATGCAAAAACAACCCAACTGTAAATTGAAGTAGAAGGAAAAACTAAAACGGTCCTGCCTGACATTTTGACAGTGTAGAAAGATATGAGTACCTCTAGAAGTTCTGATCCCCAAGGAGGGCTTGTACGAAGAGTATGTCGGTCATACTCAAGAAAAAAGTCTCTAATTCTCTCGTTCAGTGGAAATAAAGTTGAGCAGAGCCTTAGATGTAGTTTGAAGACATTTTTCCCATCCTCAAGATAATCCAGTCTCTCCTATAAATAACAATTCAAATTATCAGAACATATTTTTGGATAGTAAAGCACAAGTCATGATTTACTCCGGCATATCTGAAAAGAACATCTTTAACAAAGAGCTCATGTATTTGGGACACGGGGGTGGCGGCTATATGTTGGGGCATATGGCTAGAAAGGAACAATCGAATCTTTAGAAGCACCCACAAACACATCATGCATCAACAATTGCTCTTCAAGATCATTGCTAATATTATGTTCTGGTCTAAAACGGCAGGTGACGAACAGACAAAGAAGATCAAGGACATATACAAGGACATTTCCACCGGCGAGGTCGAATTACACGAAGGGGATGGGACAGGAGAGGAAGGTTGGGTCCATGGTGGGAGGCGGGACACTCAGCTGGGAGTCTTTTGGGGATGTGTGGGGTTTCATGTTGTTTTCCTTTTGATGTATTTTGGGCCTTTTTTTTTAATTACTTGTATGTATTTTGGTGGGTCTCACGGGATCCGGAGAGTCCCATGTTGCTGGTTCTTTTTTTTGGGTGGGACTATGAATATCATGGTCCGTATGTGGCTCTCATGAATATCAATGTTCGTAACTGGTTTTTCTGTTTTATTAAAAACTTTTTAATGAAACTAGGGGGGCCTAGGCCAACCTTTTCTGATTAAAAAAAACAAAGAGCTTATAGTGAAAAGCATGTATTCAGGTGGAATTTTTTCCCATCATTCTTGAAAAGAGAAGGGACAATCAATCATTAGTACTCATTGATGAAACCCTTGTAGTAAAATGCCACGTATTTTAATAGATTTTGTTTCTGACCGGCCATTTTTTAAGAGAGGGACAGAGTATTTTAGATGCTCATTAACATAGAAGACACAAAGCACTGAAGAATTAAATCAACAATAGCCAGTAGGACATATTAAAAATACCTTCCCTCCATCTTGTAGATAATGAGGAGCTAGCTCTCTTAAAATGGGTAAAGATATGTCATTCTGCCGCCTGAAAAGAATAGTTTTGCATGCCTCAGTGATTATTAGGGTATCCAAGTCTAGGTAAATACAAAAACAAAAAAAGCATAGTAGTTTTGCATCCAGTCGAAAATTAGAAATCAATCACCTACAATTTGTGATATTATGTAATTCCGGCGAAATACAAATATTACTTTAAAACAGTTAGAAATACTGTGTCATTTTGCATTCAAACTAGGATATATGTCAAAACTCATTTGCAATAAATCAAGTTGGCATCGGTTACAGTCATCTTGGCATCTTATAGAAAACACTGTACTAAATATTTCTAAAAAATTAATACCCAATAAACTTTAATATATAGCAACTTAAGCTTGGATGGAGAAGATATACTGGATATGGATGGATAATGGAAGGGCAGCATATCCTATGATTACCTGCATATAAAGAGGGCCATGAGTATTAAGTAGTGATTAGTTTATAGACACCAACGAAACAATATCAGCAGGTACGTAAAAATAGTAAAATATCTCTTATTAAGTCAAATGATCAGCTTTATTTAATACAAAACCGATCAACATAACGATAAGGTCTTACAGGCTTTGGAGCTTCCAGCTTTGTTTGGAGGTCAATATGAAAAAATGTGAATAAAAGATGATGCTGAGGGGTCAAAACAGCGGGAAGAGAAATTTTGATTTCATCATGATAGCAAGCAGTCCTAGCACTAACAGCTACTTGTGTATGGACACATTTTTGAAGAGCTGCGCCAGGATTTCTTGGATAGATGGCCTATGTAGAAGAAGTACATCAGAATATAATAAGTATATTAGCATATTTTGGTCTAATTTGCAAAAAAAGAACCTACACTCCTGTGAATACAAACCTCTAATGGCTGTTTACGAATGTCAGAATCATCCTTGCGCATTTCCACCCTTATGAATAAATTCCTTTTGCGGCTCAAATTGACAGTCATAGGGTATACATAGAGACGATGTAGAAGCTGCGCAAATGGCTCACTTCTGGTCATCATGCGAAAATCAAATGCCTGGAACTGCCAAAGCACATGTTGAAGATACAAATTACTCAACCAATAAGATAAAATAAGAAGTGCCAGTGATCTACTTTAACATCACTCAAAACATTTCTTCAAATGCGAAAACAAATCTCTTCAATGTTCTGCTGAATCAAAATAAAAGAAAAATGCTATACTCAACATTCATACATACTCAATGTTGCAAACCAGATCACTTTCATTCTGCTAGTTATTTCACTTGCATGTGAGCAACCATGCGGGCCAGATTTACGTGAAAATTATCATATATGATGCACGATGATATTATTGCATGGTCGTTCCATTATTAAGTCGTGCTAATAGAAATTTGTTCGTTTTGCATACACTCAATGAATGGATGCATAACTTAGAATTCTTTAAAATGCATGGAAGTGTGTGATTCTCATTTGATTGGTAATTCATAAGGATAAAAGTAACTTACTACTTCATTATTTGTGTCTTGATTGTTTCCTGATATCACATTTGGAACATTTCTGGGTACTTCCTTTTTGTCGCTAACATTAAACTTCAGATTACCATTCCGCAGTCCATCAGAACCATTACCAATGTACTTCATTGAAGTAGGCTCAGTAAAACGGTCAGAAGCATCATTTGATTCATTTGTCACACTCCCATTTTCAGAAAAATTGTCAGCCTCAACATGAGCAGTATGCAGTTTTTCAACCTCCAACCGCAGTACTCCTTTAGCAGGCTTGTGTATCTTCCTTTTTGGGTCCTAATTCAAAAAGCAAATTAAACTAAGATCATAAGTGTCATCAAACCTATAGTTATAAATACATCAACATAAACAACTGTGATCGGGATGATCCTTGTTGTTTTAAGTCTAAAACTTTGACCTCCATGTAAAATTTATTTAGCTGAAAATCACAAAAGATTAAAATTTTTGGACAAGTCAATCACAAAAGATTATAATCTATATAATAAAACACAAGACAATTTGAAAAAAAGTTATCAAGTGGTTCCCCTTCAATTGAAACAAAATCAACGGTTCAAATTCACCCTCCCAAAACGTATTTTCCCACCAAAACCAATCCCCCCCCCTCCCAAAAAAAAAAAACTAAAAAAACTCGTTACTTTATTACTATCACTCTCTTCTCTCTTCACTTTTTCATATTTCTCTTATTCTCTCTCCCTCTCCCTATTTACTCAGAAATTTAGATTTTAAGATTTCAGGTTTGTAAATTTTCAGATTTTTTATGTTTTTATTATTACTAATGTTACATTGAAAATAGAAAATATCTCCTCAACAGTTAAATTTCATCATTTTCCACCCTAAAAATTCTAAGAAGTTGGATTTTACATCCCCATTTATAATTATCTTTCAACATACTAATGAAAACATGGACTTTAATTACAACTAATTATTGTCATACTATTCAAACTGGAGCTACATAATTGTTGTTTTACTGTTTACAAAGCTTTTCATATGCTGTATCGTTCCGAAGACGTGCCGTAGGCACGTGCCCACGGGCAAATCTAGTATACAATACTATGTAAATGGCATTTAGAAATAAGATGTTGGAAGGAGTAAATTAAATTGACTTATTAGCAGAATGAGAATATTATGTCTTTATCTATAAATGCCACCTGAAGTAAATCAACTACAAACGGCATACGTTGAAAGGAGTAAATTAAATTGAGTTATTAGCAGAATGTAAACACAACGCATTTATCTAAAAAAGCCACCTGAAGTGAATCTTCTGTATAGCCTTCTTTGACTTTATTTAAATTTGATATCTCCACGATAACTGAACTTCCACTTGAACACTGAGCCAACTTCCTATCTAAAGTGTTTTTGGCTCCAGATTCCACAATACTATCTTGGGAGCTCGAGCCAGATACACTGGCAGCAAGAGGGCTGCTAGGGGATGCAGCACCACCTGAAGTTGTGGCATTGTTGTTCTCAAAAAGTGGAACAACTGCCCAAGCAAATGACTCTCTATATGGCATGATGCGAGACCACACTTGCAGCTTCTGCTTTTCTCTCTCCGTCAAGTGAACCTATCAACACAGTAAGTTGCGTTATATATTTGTTATCTGATACATGCAATGCAAGCAAATTTTAAAGGCAAACATAAAAGTTGCGAATAACATTACTTTATTTTTCGAGGATTAATAAAAAAATTGTTTTATCAAGAAAGTGATACACGATTCTTATCTTATTCAGTATGGGGAGGAACTGCTTCAGAAAAAATATTATAATGTAGTGGTTCTAAGATGCACCTTATTTCAACCAATAAAGAGGACTGACAACTATAAAATAGTATGGTATTTTATGGTTTCCACTATAATTAACTATGGTAGTTATGGTCAGTTCTCAATATATGCTTGATAAATGATCAGGACAATAAAACATGTGCTTTGAACATGGACCAGCTTCAAATAGACCTTCTCTAGTTATCAAAGTTCAGATAATAGTCTCATGCTCAAGCTCACATAAGCATCGTCTTTGAACAAATGAACAAAGACCTGAACATTTTAACGGAAGAATGGTGGAATATGAATATTTTTAAAATTTCTTCTCTTGTGACTGCTGGCCACAACTCACCAACTTTGTGTTTTGGTAAAGTGGTTTCTGAGATGGTATCAAAGAACAGGGTGCCAAGAGGTCCTGAATTCGAAGCTCATCATTAGTAATTTAAACTTATAACTATCTAGCCACAGTTGTCCTGCCCTTTTAAGCAAGTCATGTTTCAACTGGAGGTTTATCTTCGTGAATGATATGCGATACAAACTGGGCATAGAGCTAAACCTCTGAAACCATGAACCATAAGGTCACACCAGGATGTTGAAAAAGGAACCAAAACCATACATCTTAAACAGTCTTATAGTTGGAAATTAACACGCTACAAAAATTTGCTACAGAAACTCATAATATAATTTCATAAGAGAATAGAAACTAAAACACTGAAAACCACCACTTACAGGTTCCTTACGCGAGTAAACAGAAGATGTGACTCCCCCTTCTTCTGTAGCTGGTTTTTCGAGCTGAATGAGGAGACAAACAGATGCAGAAGGAGCATCTAAGGAGAAAATACCCCGACGTTCTAGAGAACTGCTAGCCTAAGAAGTTTTCATAAAAGAAAGAAATTAGTGTCCCTGCAAACAAGTTATGATATATCTATATAATAAATTACAAAGAAAGCTATCAAGTGGCTCACAATCAACCCCCTTTAAAATTAAAGGCCCAGATCAAACCTCACAAAACATATTTTCCCTCCAAAATTTCAAACCCAAAAACCAAATTTTTCCCCCCAAAACTAAAAAACTTATTACTTTATTACTATCTCTCTCTTCTCTCTTCACTTTTTCATATTTATCTCTTTCTCTCTCTCCCTATCTCTCTCTCATTCTTTCTATATTTACTTAGAAATTTAGATTTTCAGAATTTTAATGTTTTTTTTGCACATGTTATATTGAAAATAATAAATATCTCTTCAACTTCACACTTAAAGTTCTAAGAAATTAGATTTTATACCCTCATTTATAATTATTTTTCAACATATACTAATGAAAAATGAACTTTTATTTACAACTAATTATTGTCATACTATTCAAACTTGAGCTACATAATTGTTGTTTTACTGTTTACAGGCTTTTCGTATTTTGTATCGTTCCGAACACGTGCCTACGGCACGTACCCAGGGGCAAATCTAGTATCTATATAATAAAACACAAAAAGCTATCAAGTGGCTCACAATCAACCCCCTTTAAAATTAAAGGCCCAGATCAAACCTCACAAAACATATTTTCCCTCCAAAATTTCAAACCCAAAAACCAAATTTTTCCCCCCAAAACTAAAAAACTTATTACTTTATTACTATCTCTCTCTTCTCTCTTCACTTTTTCATATTTATCTCTTTCTCTCTCTCCCTATCTCTCTCTCATTCTTTCTATATTTACTTAGAAATTTAGATTTTCAGAATTTTAATGTTTTTTTTGCACATGTTATATTGAAAATAATAAATATCTCTTCAACTTCACACTTAAAGTTCTAAGAAATTAGATTTTATACCCTCATTTATAATTATTTTTCAACATATACTAATGAAAAATGAACTTTTATTTACAACTAATTATTGTCATACTATTCAAACTTGAGCTACATAATTGTTGTTTTACTGTTTACAGGCTTTTCGTATTTTGTATCGTTCCGAACACGTGCCTACGGCACGTACCCAGGGGCAAATCTAGTATCTATATAATAAAACACAAAGAAAGCTATCAAGTGACTTACATTCAATCCTCCAAAAATCAAAGGCTCAGATCTAACCTCACAAAACATATTTTCCCTCCAAAAATTTCAAACCCCAAAACCAAAATTTTCCCCCCAAAACTAAAAAACTCGTTACTTTATTACTTTCTCTCTCTTATCTTTTCACTTTTTCATATTTCTCTCTTTCTCTCTCTCCCTACCCGCTCTCTCACATTCTTTCTTTATTTACTTAGAAATTTAGATTTTTAGATTTCAGGTTTGTAAATTTTCAGATTTTTTATGTTTTTTTTATTGCACATGTTATATTAAAAATAGCAAATATATCTCTTCAAATGTTAAATTTCATCATTTTCCACACTTAAATTTTAAGAAGTTAGATTTACACCCCCGTTTATAATTATTTTTCAACATATACTAATGGAAACATGGACTTTTATTTACAGCTAATTATTGTCATACTATTCAAACTTGAGTTACATAATTGTTGTTTTACTGTTTACAGGGTTTTTCGTAATTTGTATCGTTCCGAAGACGTGCCGTAGGCACGTGCCCATGGGCAAATCTAGTATATATATATATATATATAAAAGCTTCGGTTGTATATACAACGGAAGACTTCCCATATTATATATATATATATATATATATATATATATATATATATATATATATATATATATATATATATATATATATATATATATATATGAGAGTGAGAGAGACAAACTACAATGATCCAGCATTTGATTTGGAAAGACTGAGAAAGAAGCATAAAGAGTCAAGACATGAAAATGAAGAAGCATAAGGTTTCAAGTGTGTAAAGATTATTATGGAATCCAGTATAAGAATCAAACATGATAATGGAAAAGCATAAGGCTTGAAAATATCATTTTCCCTGTAGTTTGTATAAGAAACAAAAGAACAACAAAATCAGTTTCCTCTTTTTTCTTAAGAGAAAGCCACGGTGTTTCACATTGTGTATGGAGCATAACAGAATTGATGTTCAGAAAGAAGAACAACGAACACAACCATGAAACTTAGAACTTACGTCTTGCATCTCTGTTGGAAGAAAATGAAAATAGAAGTCTTCAGACATTTTCTCTCTTCTTTCCCTATTATATAAGCAAATTGTTCCAAAAAAGGGCTCTAAAAGATACAGTACAAGAAATATATATTAGCATAATAGTAATTCCAAAACCACAAGCAAGATAATCATGTAAGATAATATTACAGGCAATTTGCTTATTGGTAACTTACCAACTAATCCAGCTTGGAAAGACAAGGACAGTACTTTAACGGTAATCTTCAATCCACTGAAGCTCAAGAAGATCATAAAAGGATTAGAAAGAAAGAAAAAAGGCTTAGTGATAAATGCTCATTTATATATAAAAAACATAATTCTTGCACACGATTCTAGTAAAGAACTAAAG
This sequence comes from Hemerocallis citrina, assembly GCA_017893485.1. Taxonomy (NCBI): domain Eukaryota; kingdom Viridiplantae; phylum Streptophyta; class Magnoliopsida; order Asparagales; family Asphodelaceae; genus Hemerocallis; species Hemerocallis citrina. The sequence goes on from CM030368.1 coordinate 215,241,589, forward strand.
ATAATGAACATCTATGCTTTGCAAAATGGGTAAACCTGCTGTAGCAAGCTGGAGAAGCCTCAGAGGTTCTTTGCCCAAAAATCAGCGATCTTTCGCTTTCCCAGTCAAATGTCGGTTCATATGCCGGCAGTGGAGATTCACCACAATGCTGGAACACATAATGGTGGATGACCATAAGTGATGCTAAATCATTATATTTAAGAGAAAATGATTACTGGTTAAAATATAGGCATAAGCTTCAAATGAAATCATTAAGAATGGAAGGCAGTTGAAGCCAGAAGTATCTTGAATGATAAGGGTTAATGTCATCAAACTTCTTCAGATTAAAATGAGCTTGGGCTTCCAGTCAAAGAAGCACTTAGAGGGTGCGGAGTGAATAAGGCTAAGTAATACATGAGTTATCCAACCCAACTTTAATTTCCTGAAATATTTACTATTTTATAATAGAGTTGGCAATTTATATGCATGGGTAACTTTGAGCATGTGCAAGCTAGAATGAGCTAAAACAATTGAGCTTAAGGAATGAAACAAAATTTCTTGCAGATTTTCTAGATTGTTAATGTGTTTTCAGAGAAAAACAGGGTGTCAAAAGGATATATAATGCATTTTGCAAGAGAACTGCCATCACAATTTCCTTTACCCACAAATACTTCTCACAAAAACTAAAAAATACCCTTCATAAAGCATTTAACTGAGAGAATCTCCAGCACGTACCTCAGTTAGAGTTGTAGAGGATGAAAGATAGGAGCCTGTTTCATTTATCTGCCTTCCTGAGGTACTGGGTATATCATCCTCAACTGCATCTTCAGCCTTAGAATGCCTTGCATTGGCAAGAAGAATTTCTGGGACAAATAAAAACCAACCCGATCATATTAAATACACAATTTCCCAATAGAAAAAATGAAACTATTTGTAGGACAGAGCCATCACCTGTTTCAATGTCGGTATCAGGACCTTCAAATATTTGATTCTGAAATGACAATGGAGCAACACTTTCGTATTGCCCATATTTGCTCTCATCCTTCACCCAGTCAGCTTTATAACATTGTACCAACTCATTCAGATGTGGCCACTCCTCCAAATTTTCGTTAAGCTGGAAGCAAGGATGGAAAATATTTTTTCTTCTTATTAATTGCATTAATTTCCAATCTTATATACGATGAAACTTGTTGGTGTCTCAAAACACTAAAGGAAGATGAAAATATAATGTTCCAATTATTGTATGAAACATCCTAGAAGCAAATAATAGCTTTCGTACCCCCTCTATAAAAAATTAGCATGCTCTACACAACTCGACTTGACAAGAATTTCAGTCACTTATAAATGTACAGCCTTTACTCATTTATAATTAAGACGTTATTTCCCCTTTGGATAAGAACTGATTGTTCTATCAATAGTTTAACTATTATAGGCTCTTCCACATATGACGAATGATTTAATGTAAAACACACACACACACACACACACACACACAGAGACGGGTTCATGCCATGATTTTATAGAGTTGTCATGTCCAAAACTCAGAAATCCATGGAGAAGTTCAATTCTGTTTATGTCTACTAATTATAGATATCGATGTTCTACAGGGTGACAAGCAGATGCCTAAAGTGGGGGACTAGGTAGCAAACCAAGTTCTTTTAATTTGATATATAACAAAATGATGGACGGCTAGGAAACAGGGAATCCTAATATAAAAATAATAATGATGAGGACATCGGTTCAAGATGATTTGGGCGTTTCTATCAGCACAGACGTCGTCTTCATCAGCTGCTTTATTTAGTTTAGGATTTTTATTTTATTACCATTTTTGTTTCTGGCAATTATAGCCATATGTAATCTTTTTGTATTTTTTTAGATTCTGAGATAATTTCGAGATTTGTATCAAGATGTATTTTGAGCCTATTTATAGGCCTTGAGATTAATGAGAAAGTATGCATTATTGATTAAAAAAAATTGTGTTGAGTTTTTGCTCTTCCCCCTTCTCCTTTGTGTGATACGACTGAAATCTACATTAGGGTTTGTGATAAATCCTAATCAAATTTTAGGATTTGTGATAAACTCTAAAATCTACCCTAATTAAAAATTCCTCAATTACAAATCTCTAACCCTAATTAACCAAATCCCCAAAATCCAAAACCTACTCTACATCTACAGCCGCCTCCCTCTTTCATCTCCTTCCTTCTTCATCTCCCGACCCTTTCGAAATCCCCTTCATAAAATCCCTAACCCCCTTTCGAAACCCATCTCCCGACCCCCCTTCAACCTCCACGCCCCGTCCTTCCAGATCCCCGTCGCCCTTCGCCATCGACTTCAGCCCGCACCCATACCCTCATCGACCGAAACCACAGCCCCTCGTCATCGACTCCAGTCCATCCCGAACCCAGAGATCACCAATAACCCTGCCACCACTGCCTTCCACCATTAATAGCCCCGATCTCCTCTACTGCCGTGCTCCTCCCGCTCGCCCTGCCTCCTCGACGCCTTCGCCGTCGTCGCTCGCGCCGCCCTCCGCTGTCGCCGTCGTCAGCCAGTGACGTCGTCGACCAATCCCGCCATTGCCCTTGAAGTTGCTGCTAGTAATGACTCTTTGGATTGCTGTGCTCTTTCAAGATCGACACTGCGTTCTTCAAACTCTCAGTATACTCTTTCCACTATTAATATTTGTGTTCTACTGCCCTATTATCTAGTGTATTATCTAATTTGCTTGTCGTCCACAAAATAACTGAGATTGAGTGTTCCACATGCTAGAGTAGAGTACGAATCAGTATTGAACTTCTTACTTGCTAAAACACGTGGGGATTTAATTGATTGTAAGGTTGATTTTTTAATTGGGACTGTTACACTTATTCAATTCTTGAAAACCCATCGAACCTGTTAACTGTTAAAAAATTTCCAACTTAGATCCGCACTTTCATGTTGGTAAAATTAACCCATTAAAATTCTTGGAAATTCTCTATTTTAGGGTTGGTTTTACATCAAATAAACTATACTGTTATTAACAATTTCAGAGATTAAAATCTATCTTGCTAGCCTTCTAAAAATTCTATCTTGCAATGCTATACTTTTTATGGTTGAGACTAATTTTCTATAGAAGTAAATATACTGTCATCAAGGTGTTTCAGATCATGGCTTCTTTAATATTCCCTCCGTCCCATATTCAATGTGAACTGTCATTTTTTGTCTCAAATTATTTGTCCACTTTCTCATTCTAGAGAATTTTTTACCCCCAACATATCAATTATATCCTTATTAATAGTTTCGAGTTTCGAGAAAATTTAAGTGAGGAGAGCAATGTAGTCAAAGGCAAAAGGCGCAAAGCAACTTGACTACCCCGTAAAAAGCCTGAGGCGCAAGGCACAATTTGAGGTGCACTATTACTTTTTTGAGGTTTTAAAAATTTATAAATAAGATTATATATCATGATAACATGGATAGCTCATTTGGTGGTCAATCGATAATAATCAATCTAAATGACGGAATTTTCTCAAATATTATAAGGTCAATTTCCCATATATTATAATATTATGTGCAGTAATTATATTTTTCCTTAATCATTGGAAGAATGCTCCTACCAAAAATGGTGAGCATAACTTGAACCCATGACCTCTCACATTCTCAAGATTGAGACTCGCGCCTCATTGCGCCTTGCAAGGATGAGACGCAAATAGTCTAGGCACTTGCGACTTGCGCCCCAGGCGCGCCTTCGACTACACTGGAGGTGAGAGAGCCATTAATGGTGAAAAATGACGGAATATGAGTGCATTTAAGAAAGAGGGAAAGAGAAAGAGAGTTGAACGTAAGATGATTATTTAATAGGGATAAATTAGTAATATTACACCATTCCTTAATATGAGTGAAAATGACTAAGTGGACAATTAAAATGGGACGGAGGGAGTACCACATGTATCATTTTATGGTTGAAACTAATTAGTGATGAAAATAAATGTACTATCAAGGTTTTTTCCAGATCACTGCTTCTTTAATACAACATGTATCATGCATAAACGTTTTAGGTAAAATTAGACTTTTGAAAATTATAAAGAAGTATACGAAACATTATTTAAGTCATGTAATCGTGAGGAAAACTGCCCATTTTTATAATATCAGTGAATCCCCCATTGATAATGTCAAGTACATCCCACACTGATCCATCATTTGAAGTGAATGCCAAATTAAAGCTTCATTTTAATCTTTATTGACAAGCGTCTTTTTTCAATACTTGACAGGAAATAGGTCAATCAGGTAGGCATTGAGTAGGATGCTAGCAAATAGTAAGTTGGTAACCACACTTGGACCTACATGGGGGAAATTCAGGTAAGCGTCCAGATAGGGTCCTTCACACGAGAAATTTAGACCCGGCCGCAATATTTAGACTGAATGAAGTGTTGAACCTAGGTACTTTGTCAAGTAAATGCACCAGGTCAAGTAGCAACACTGTTATCAAGCCAAACTAAAATAGCATTGTTGTGTGACATTGCAATTTAACGGTAAAGCTTCATGTAATTGTGAAGAGGTCCAGGTCCGATCCTGCTCAGACCAATTTTTTCCAGGCTAGAGACGGGTCTAACATTTAAAACCTAGGTACTTGGTAGAGTAAGTGTACCAAGTCATGTAGCAATCCTAATAAAAATTCCGCAACTAGAATAGCATTATTGTGTGCCAATGTAGAATGATGGTAAAGCGTCATGTAATCATGAAGTGATCCAGGTTTGAATCATGCAGAGAGATTATTGTTTGAACTTTGAACATCGTTTTGAAAAGGAGATTGGTATTTTTGTTTAAAAGTTCTACACTTATTTAAGAAGAAACTAGCTCAAAAGTACATTCACTATGCTAATTGTGACTAATTTTTTATGATAATAGGTTGTTTCTCTTCTACTTACTAATTGTTATACAGTTCTGCATGATCTATTAGCGCCTATGTTTAAATTGAACACTAAGTCCTTGGATAAATTCATACAGTAGAATATGGAACAGAACGTTATCCAGTTAAACACTTGCTAGTTACTATTATTACCTAAATTGGTCATGTGAAACCAACCTTGATTGAGAAGTGAGAAATATGTTCTTTTTTTGATAAAAACAATATCATTAAATGTCCCTGTACAACTATACTCCCAGTCTCCCATATGAATAGTGGCGAATAACTTTCCACTTACTAAAATGGTAAAAGTGTAACCACATGTAGTTCAGATGCAGGTAAATCTAGTCTAAACAATTATTAGATGTACCAAGCACCATTGACCAAAGGAAAATGCAGGTAAGTCTACAGTCTAAACAATTATTAGATGTACCAAGCACCATTGACCAAAGGAAAAAAGTTCATGAATTTAAAAATGATCGAACTAGAATAATAAACAAACCACGGGGTCGAGCTCCATATTTGCAGCCCATAACTGGCGAGGAATTCTTTTAAATCGCTGCCCATTACTTGATACATCTTCCATGGCCTGGATCAACATATAAAGAACATATTACAAATCTTGTGAATAAGTCATTGCAAGTAATTCTTTCCTTACTCCAAAAAAAATTTAAATGGATCATTCGTTCAAATATTAATTGCCTTAATTAATATACTTCGTATAACATATATTCTCAAGCAACATCAAGACAAAAGTAACCGCAATTCACTCATTAACTTGAAACACAAAATTTTATCCAGAACAAAACAATGGAAAGGAAAGTATTATTTAATAATCATTAGTTACATACATACCAAATTAATATTTGTATTCAATCCGAATTCGAGAATCAATTTTATCAGATACTAGATTTGCCCGTGGGCACTTGCCTACAGCACATCTTCGGAACGATACAACATATGAAAGTCTTGTAAACAGTAAAACAACAATTACGTAGCTCAAGTTTGAATAGTAAAACAATAATTAGTTGTAAATAAAAGTTCAGGTTTCCATTAGTATATGTTGAAAAATAATTATAAATGGGGGTGTAAAATCCAACTTTTTAGAACTTTGAGTGTGGAAAATGATGAAATTTAACTGTTGATGAGATATTTGCTATTTTCAATGTAACATGAGCAATAAAAAAAAGCATAAAAAATCTGAAAATTTACAAACCTGAAATCTGAAAATATAAATTTCTGAGTAAATAGAGAGAGAATGAGAGAGAGAGAGAGAGAGAAAAAATAAATAAATAAATAAATGAGTTGTTTTGGGGGGATTTGAATTTGAGTTTTGGGGGAAAACTTTTGGGCGGGAAAATATGTTTTGTGAGGTTAGATCTAGACCATTGATTTCAACCCTATTGAATGAGAGCCACTCGATAGCTTTCTTTGTGTTTTATTATATAGATGGTTATTGAAATACATATCCAAGAAATATCCATATTTGTGTTTGTATCTAGAGGAATATAAAAAATATATTGATGTGGTACCTACTTTTAACGTGAATGATGCTTCAAAATGCCCAACAATTATGTTCATATTATATTTTAAATTGTAGAAATTGATTGATGGGGAATTAGATATTTTTCTTCTACCAGTACGATATATATAGGGTACACCTCTTCCTTAAAGGACTTGGCCCATGCATAGATCTCCCATTAAAACCCCAGAAAGGCCTCTACTGATCATATGATAAATAAACCTATTAAGATAGTGGTTACATATTTATAATTATAAATATAATAAATTAATTTAACCCAACTAAGATTCACTTTTTCAATTTTATTAATAAAAAATTCCACCAATTTCAATATGAGATGATGCATTCATCCCTTTCCTTGCTAGCGTTATAAAACTAGAACAATGGATAAATCAAAGTAAAAAATGATTAGTGGTGATAGGAAACACTAAACAAGTTATCAAAAGATAACTAATGTAGGAAGAGACTAAAACATGCATGAATCATGAGCTTAAAACAGTTAAAGCAACTAGGTCTTAAACTAGTGCATGTTCAATGAGCTTAAAACCGTAATGTAAAACAGTGATGTATAAATGTATAATGTACCATAGGCTTCAAAATGGTACATTTACCATGACCTAAAACTATTGCGGGTACCATGGGCCTTTATGAACAGTGCTACGGGTTGGGCCAGTCTTGTGCTTCTACATAGCCAGCGCCAGCCAAAAATTGAGTTGGGCATCTGCTGAGGCACGGCTGACCCAATGCTGAATGGAACTAGTTAATGTAACATTAGAAAAACGTACATACCGTCCCACGCCAACCTCCTCCCCTACTTGGAGTATACTTTACTCCTTGCTAAAGATCTTGGAAATCTATTAAAGATGGTTAGATTAGTTGTTTCAACTTGTTTCAGACCTTCACCAGAAGGGTGTTCTCTACGTGACCACCTAACTCCATGGCATTAATACTAAACCAAAAAATATGAGTGCGTGCTGGGTAATAGAGTTACGATAACTAAAGTTATCTCATGTAATTTCAGTTATCTAAACTATGGGCTGTTTGGGACCCTTTTTGAAGTAGAGATAAACTCTGATCATCTCCCCTATTCTTATATAAACTCTGCTCCTATCTAAGTTATTTCTCAACCATAAGAAACCAAACACTAGGTTGAAGTTTTCTTAAATTTGGAAGCACATACAAGTATGCTAACCAAAGTTCGCATACATGAACCACCACTCAGAAAATAACTTCAGCTATCCTAACTATACTTTCAAGCATGTTCTGAACTGCTTCTCAACATAAACTCCTCTCACTTAAATTCCATATAAATGGTCCGGGAAACAAGTTAGCCGGTGCAAACTTCTCAGTCAAATTCAAATCAATCTCAAACCAAAAACACATCCAAACCAACCCTTATTGCTCACTATACGAAGGCATTCCATTTTATCTTAACATTCAAATTTCAAACTACTACAGAACATAAACTACTCCTACTCCCAAACATCCAAACTCATCCAGAATCAACAAAACTGCATTCCTTTTCCTAATCCTCTTTCATTGTCTTCTAGGTCAAAACTAGCCTACTAAAAATAGTAATGCAACTAAACAAAAAAAAATTAAAACCAATAAAGAACAAGAAATTGCATACCATTTGGGATTTAGGGCCGAACCCAGAAAGCCACAATGCCAGATCTACTCAAAGATCGCCCAAAACCCTAGAACCCATAAGAAACCCCCCAAATCAAACACCTCCAAGATCAAATTTTTACAGCTCAAAACAGCGAAAATGGGAGAGAAAGGTGGGAGCTTTAGGGGATGGGAGTGAGGCGGAGAAAGATAAGCGAGAAAGAGGGAAACTTGAAGCCAACACCCCTCCCTCCTTCCTGCTTGCTTGCTTTCTTTCTTTCTTTCTGTATCTCTGTCTTTCTCTCTCTTCTAATAAGTAGAGAGAGAGAGAGAGAGAGAGGTATTTTTTTATCTTTTTTCATTTTAAAATAATTTATGTTTTAATTGTTTTAATTATTTTAAGGCCCTTATTTTAATTATTTAAATACATTTAATTATTTAAGTACTTTATATAATAACAATTATTATATATAAAAAAACAATTATTATTATTACGGGAGGGAGGGCACTAGCATTCCAGACTGGACTGCCATAATTTGTACTTGTGTATAAAGGAAAGATGGGTATGATTATTAATAATAGAGCATCCACATTCGTTTTTCTCAATTGCTAAAAAATGGCAGCTACAGTAATAATAATTGGACGAAGATCGTGCAGTCGTGCTTTGCTAAATTTTTCTCATATTCTTTAGAGACGGGATATGATTTTTCGTCCCTCTTTTTTTAATTTTAAAAAGGTGCAGGACGGGGAATCATTCCCCGTCTGATTCCCCGTCTCTCAAAAAAAAAAAAAAAAAAAAAAAAATCAATTAGTTTGAGAAAGTTCCCAAAGCATGCAGTGGTCTTTGTGGCCTTTGGATTGGTTCCCAAAGCATGCAGTGGCCTTTGGATTGGTTCCCAATTCAAATAGTTGACCAAAAAAAAATTCCTTCACGGACGGGGTATGATACCCCGGCCGGGGTATCATTCCCCGTCTGAGGGAAATTAAAAAAAAATAATCATTTTTTATTTGGAGAGACGGGGTATCATACCCCGTCCGACCAGTTTTTTTTTTAAAAAAATGAAAAATATTGAGACGGGATATGATCTTCCGTCTGAATCGATTAAAAAATTATTAAATCGGAGAGACGGGGTATCATACCCCGTCCTTTATAATTTGAGAAAGTTCATTTCGTTTATCATATTTGAGAAATGAGAATAGAACGTTTGCCAAAAAATTGGAAAATGAGAAACGATTGCAGGGCTCGTTTGCTATAATATGGGAAAATGGCATATATAGCAAACGACTGTGGATGCTCTTAGGGTTTATAATTTCAAATTTAGCCGAATTAACTTTTTTTATAAGACGCATTTCGAAAATATTTGCAAAAAGATAACAGTTGCCCAAGTATTTATGTTTATAGTCTCAACAACTAAACTGCGTGGCTACTGCTGAACAAGTTATCCACCACTGCCACACGAGCAATTCCAAGAACTTCCTTCTCAAACTGGATTTTGAGAAAGCTTACGACTCTGTGGACTGGGAATGTTTGCTATAGGCTCTCAGGGGGAGAGGTTTTGGGGACAAATGGATTAGATGGATTAAACAATGTCTCCATTCTAGCAAAACGGCAATTTCAGTGAATGGGAGACCTGGTCCCTCGTTCCCGTGCAAGAAGGGACTCCGTCAGGGGGATCCACTATCCCCACTTCTATTCACTATTGTAGCGGATGTGCTCAGAGGAATGCTAGATAATTGTCAAAGAAAAGGGTGGATTTCGCCTGTGGCCAGCAGCAATACTAATCAGGGATGCACGATCCTTCAATATGCTGACGACACCCTTATCTTCGGTAATGGGACTAGAGCGGAAACAATTTGCTTTAAAGGGGTCCTTTACTGCTTTGAAGCCTGGTCAGGCCTGAGAATTAACTTCCATAAGAGCGCGCTAGTTCCTATTTCACTCTCAGAAGCTGAAATTCGGGAGCATGCCACCATTCTCAACTGCGCGATAGAAGAATTCCCTAACAAATACCTTGGGCTTCCGCTCCGTCCAGGGAGGCTCACGAAGGCTGACTGGTTGCCTATTATAGACAGGGTGGAGGACAGACTGTCCGGATGGAAAGGCAAATCACTTTCTTTTGGGGGCAGAGTGGTTCTCAACAACTCTGTGTTATCCAATCTGCCCATTTACTACATGTCCTTTTTTGAACTCCCAAAGTGGGTGATCCAAAGGATCGATCGTATCAGGAAAAGATTCCTCTGGAAAGGTGCTGACTCAAATAAGGGAGGCTACCACCTTATTAAATGGAATATCGCATGCATGAAAAAGAGGCACGGAGGGCTAGGCATCATTGACCTCAGAGATATGAATCTGGCACTCTTGGGAAAGTGGTGGTGGAAAGTGTTCCATCACTGCGGGGAAGGATGGCAGGACTTTATCCAACCTTACCTTCGAGGGAAAGGGACAAGAAGTCTAGGCTTCCGAGTAGGATCCAAAGTCTCCCGGTTCTGGAAAGGAGTTGTTAAAGCCAGCGGACCTTTCAACTCAGCAATTTCATCTTTGATCGGCAATGGTCGAACTACCAGATTTTGGTGGGATAAATGGTGCGGTCCTCACTCTCTTAAGGAAGATTTCCCAGAGTTGTTTGCTAAAACGAATCGACCGAATATATCGGTGGCGGAAACATGGAAAAGGGGGACTTGGAGACCGTCGTTCCAAGGAACTCTTTCTCCAAGTTTGCTACAGCAACTGCATGTGTTACAAACGCGCATAGTCCACTCTGGGGTGAGATGTGCCCAAGGCCCAGATCACGTGCGGTGGGGACTCGAGAACAAGGGAGGGTTCTCGGTTAAATCACTTTACCACCGGATTCACTTCCGAAGATGCAGGCCCAGCTGGGCAGCGGTACTTTGGAAGACAAAAACACCTCTGAAAATTAGAGTCTTCCTCTGGCTTGTGCTCAACAATGCCATTTTCACTAGAGAGAACCTTGCCAAGAGGCAACCTCACATTGCGACCAATTGCGGGTTCTGCAACGTACACGTGGAAAGTCTGAATCACCTGTTTCTTCACTGCACCAAAAGCAAGGCCACCCTGATAGAGGTGCTGAGGGCACTAGGAACAAATGACTACCCAAAAGACTATGAGGAACTGTGGGTTGGTCCCAGATTTGCATCAGTCCGTCACGATATGATTGATGCATGGTTTATTGCCATTGCGGTAACCACATGGGTGTTATGGCTAGATAGGAACAATTTTTATTTCCGTGCTTCATGTAATTCTATTTCTAGTAATCTTACTCATATCATCCATCTAATTTCCTTTTGGGCTACAGCTGCTGCTTCAGGAGCAAGAGGGAGGATTGCAGGGGTATTCCAGGTGGATGATTTTGATGACGAGGAGATAGAGATCGGGCCAACTCTAGACTGATGAGTGGACTCTCGCCTCACTACTACTTATTTTGTATCAGACCCTGTATTTTGTATTTGTGTTTTGGTTGCCTTTAGGCTGGATGATGTAACCCACCCCCCCGGGGTTTGTTGGGGGTTATGTTTTATTTCCTGCACTGCACTTTTACTTTCCCGGGACTTCGGGGTTGTTTATTAATCACTTATTAATGAAACGGGGTGGCATTATTCCACCTTTTCCTCAAAAAAAAAAAACAACTAAATTTTCTGTTTCCAACGACGAGTTTAGTTGTTTCATCCTCGTCATTGAAAAACGGCGTGTTTAGTGCTAATTTTTAGTTCAAAATTTTCAGAGAAAACTCGTTGTTCGCAACGGCGGTGACATTTATACTAGACTTGTTGTTGGAAACAACGAGTTCAGTCCAAAATTTTCAAAGAAGACTCGTTTTTCCCAACGGCGAGGACAACTACATTTGACTCGCTGTTGAAAATAGCGAGTTTAGTTATAAAAAAAATCTATGGAGTTTTTTTTCGAAAACTCACTAAGTCCAACAGAATGTTTCACACTCTGTAAAATTTCCTACATTATCGCCATTTCAACAATGAGTCAAGTGTAAATGTCCTCGTCGTTGGGAACAACGAGTCTTCTTTGAATAAATTGAACTAAACTTGTTGTTCCCAACAACGAGTCTAGTATAAATGTCCTCGTCGTTGGGAACATCGAGTCTTCTTTAAAAATTTTAAACTAAACTTGTTGTTCCCAACAGTGAGTCTAGTTTAAATGTCCTCGCCGTTGGGAACAGCGAGTCTTCTTTGAAAATTTTGAACTAAAAATTAACACTAAGCACGTTGTTTCCCAAATAGTGAGGATGAAACAACTAAACTCGCAGTTAGGAATGACGAGTTTAGTTGTTGAGTCCATAAACGCAAATACTTGGGCAACTGTCCTCCTTCTGCAAATATTTTCGTAAAGTGTCTTATAAAAAAAATTAATTCAATTTAGCTGTGATTAGGGTTAATAATCAAATTGAACTAAGTACATAGATGCACATGCCCGATTGTCGATGTGAAAGTGTTTAGTTTTATAGCAGTTATTTTGTTAAACGAAACTCGTTGGTTAAGAGATTTATTTATGCATGATCTTTCTTCCAGAGCTCTTCTTAAAGTCTCTTGTATATGAGAAAGCAGAAGTCAACCCCAGTAAAAAAAAGGTGTGCTTTTAAAGAAATGGTGATTTATCCACCGAACGAATAAGTCTTCACTAACTCATCGACAACAAATAATCAATCTAGATAGTTTTAACAATAAAACAAGTTATGATTACGTCATAAGTTTTTCTAATATTCAAATTACAACCGATTTACAATTTTGCAGTGAAATGAATTCTAGTTGGTATGGACGATGATTGCTAGACAATTTTATAGTTTTGACTCTATTCCGACATGATATGGTCAAAATGAGAGGTTCCTTTGGTCTCTCTTATGTTAGGGGGCTTAAAGAGGCAAGGTGCGAAGTATGCATTCGTCGCGGAATGGCGGTTAGAGTCAACAAGGGTTAGGAGAGGGAATGAGAATGAGGACTCAGTCTGGACAGAGAGATGTCAGATTGGTGGAGTGTCTGCGGTGTCTCTCATATCGTGCATACTGTTGATGTTTGGGTCACTGCTGGGGCGACGGAGGCGATCGCGCGATGATTATGGAGGATAAACTGTGTACAAGCGAGAGACTGAGCTCAAATTGGCACGAGAAAATTGCTCTGACGAGACGGCCGATTAGTATGATTAAATTTCGCTGTATTTTCTTTGTTGGTTGTGGTGTATGAGTTCTAGAATCCAGCCTGTTGAGATCTGAACTTTATAAGCCTTATTTTTTGTTATATATTTTGTTAAATTCTTTTTAATGAAACGCGGGGGACATTCAACCCACCGGTAAACGATATAAAAAAAAACGTCATAATACCCACTTGACATATATCACGTTAATGCAATATAGTAGAGAATGTGTCACATTGTAGTAACTAAATTATCAGCTTGACACGGTACCTGTCTACCTGGTGAAAAATATAAAGTAAATTTTACTGTCCCGACCCTCGGATCCAGGAAGAAATTGCGTTTGGAGGGTGACAAGGAGTAGCTCGCTAGCATGCAGGGCGACATTGGGGTGATGGATAGCTTTTGGGAGATGGTGGTTTAGTAGTTATTTGTTTTCTCTTTTGATTGATAGCCGTGTGTTGGCTAGTGAGGCATTAGCCTTTGTTTTGGGGTTGTTTTGGTTTTTTTATGGGCCTTCGGGCAGACTACGTATTATTTATTGACTGGTTCGTTAATTATCATTAATGAAGCGATTACAGTAATCATCTTTTTATCAAAAAAATAAAAAATTAAAAAAAATTACTGCCATTCTTGTAAGCAATGCCTGCGAGTCACTGAATCTTCTGCATGCTTTCAATTTAATGAAAAAAAACTAATTGCAGGTTTCCATATAGGATTAATTAATCCTATACTTAACTAATCTCAGATATGCAACTGAAACTAACAACATTATAATCCAATAATTTAAACTTATTTTCCTAAAATCACAACCAACTGCTGCATATACTTTAATTTTCAAATTATCTGGGAAACCTGCTAAGTCAATGGGGGTTGACTTGGCCTTCCTGCTAGTTGAAATTGAGATTGAAATAAACTAAGTACTGCCGTTACAAAGCTCTAATTAAGAACATATTTTCCCAAAGAAATCTTGAAAGAAAAGTGAGGACAAGAAAATTTTTAGAGGCCAACTAAAATATCTTATCTTATAATAAGGCATATAGTGAATTACAAGCAAAGTTACATCCAATAATAGACTTTTCACCTAAGTCTCTTACCATCTTTTCATATCAATATTTGAAATGTGAACTAAGAAGATGAGAACGTTTTGGTAGGAGAGTGTTTGTCTGTATTTCCTTGCATTCTTGTGTTTTCTAGCATTCCTGTGTTTTCCAGGTTATCTGGGTTTGTTTTCTAGTTTATTTTACTGGTACTTTACACGTGCTATGCACGTGGAGAAAATTTTGAGGAAAAAAAAAAGAAAAGGAAAAAAAGAAAAGAAAAAATGAATTACACTGTAGACTCATCAGTCATCACCCATTTTCTATTATATATGTAGAGATATATGAAGACTGAAAGGATAGAGATAGATGTGCATTGCACGGGTTGGAATATGGACAAATTATACTAAGGTCTTCTCCCATTATAGTAGTAGAGATATAAAATAGAGAAAATGTAGTGGAATTGGTAGTAGCTGATTCGTAGGCCCAATAGAGAGCAATTTAGATTAGAGAAAGGGTTAGCAACAACTACTAGCAACTATATTCTGTTTTGGGATATAAACTATATATGTTTAGTTTTGTTGAAACTAAACTATGAAAAGTGACCAAATAGAGCAGTTGTCAATGTACTTTTCAAAATGTTAGCAGTTCACTAGCTACATTTGCCACAGTTAAGCATTCATAGTTCTTTGGTTGCAACTGATACAAAGCCACAACAAAGAGAGGGGAAAAAATATCGCCCGATGTTTCTGAAAAAACTTGTGCTAACCAAAGCAACATTGCGAACAATATCAATATATCTCTAATATTATAATGGAAGAAGGCCTTAGTGTCATTTGTAAATATTTTGTCAATCTACAAACCCGTACAATACACGTGCATAACTATTATAAAGGAGGTTCTAAGTTCAAATCCTGGCTATGTCTAAATTTTTATTTTAAAAACCTATATTTATTAAGACGTGCATCGCACATGTAAATTACTAGTATAAAGAATTACAATGTCTGTCATGATACAAAATTACATTAGGGAAAGGGGGGGAAAAAGAGTTTCTCTTTCTAGATTTTCTAGAGAGCGAAGCTCCCCAAAAAAGAACCCAGCAGAAAAAAACTTGATCTAGATCTGAGTTTGGAGGGGGTGGCGGCTAGGGCTTTGCCGCCCCCTCCCCGTTCGTCGTTCACCCACCTTCTCTATCCCTGACTCTCCAACGACGTGCTTCTCATGTCGACACTTCGACTTCGGCTGTCGAACGTGCGAGGATGGTGATGGCGAAGGCAGCAATGGGGACCTGGTTCTGTCTCGTCGACGAGGGGCCTGATGGGGGTTTGGTGGTCGACAGGGATTTTGGTCGACGGTGGATTTAAGTCGACGGTGGTTTTGGTCAATCAGGTCGCCCAGTTTCTCGAAGGCTGAGTTGTCGGGGATTATGGTCGATGGTGGAGTTGGTATGCAAGGCGAGGTCGCCGGGTTCAACATGGCTAGGGTCGGCAGCGATGGGGTATGGTTCTATTTCGTCGACATGGAGTTTCAATTTGGTTGAAGGGGGGTTCATTGTGGTCGACGGGGGATTTCATTGTGGTCGACAGGGGTCGACAGGGGGGTCTCAATTTGGTCGACGGTGGTCTGGATCTGACTCGTCGGGGGTTTCTATTTGGTTGAATGTGGTCTGGCTCAGACTCGTCGACGGGGGTCTCAATGTTGTTGACGGGGGTTTGGTGGTCGCATCGTCGACCCAAAGGTTGAGTCGACGGGGGATTTGGTCGACAAGGCGAGGTTCGTCGGGGTCGACAAGGCTAGGGTCAACAGGATTGAAGGCAGTCGCTGGTCTAGGCGATGGGGGTAACAGGCTCTGTCGGAGGCCTCGGGGGGGGGGGGGGGGGGGGGGGGGGGGTCAGTATGATGCCTCATTAGTAGGGTCAATGGGCTGAGAAATGTGGCGTCGACGGGGTGTGGAGTCATGTGATGTCAGGGTGCAGTGGCTGACTTTTGCTTTTGGGTTGGTGTCAAGAAGCTTGTCGAAATTGGCAAGGGGTGGACTATGTCGGGGATGGTCAGCTGTGCTCGGCCATAATGGTCAAATGCAGTGACGAGGGAATTTAGTCGGCAGGGTGGCCAACAATGGAGATAGTAGGGGAGTGACAGGTGTGTGGAGTTATCTAACATCCAAATGAGTCTATTCCCTTAATATCCAAATACAACCAACTTACAATTAGCATGAAAATGTATCCTAGTTGATGCGGAACGACCGTAGTTGAGCAAGTTTATGGTTCGAGCTCAACTTTGATCTATTTAGGTCAAAAGGAGGGGTGCCTAGGGGCTTTCTCATGTCAGAGGGCTTGGAGGTGTTTGTGGAGCCGACATGGGCAACGACAGCTGTAACACTCCGTATTTGACGATACCTGAAAATATATATGTATGTATGTATATTGTCTGTGTGCGTGCACTTGATTGCAGTATTGTGGGTTGATTTTGCTATCATGGTGTATGGTTAGGGTTACGGGACGGTTCATTGGAGGATTGCATTCTAAAAGATGCACGAGAACGAGGAAAACCGATACTAGTATAAACGCTGGTTTTCGGCACAACGCCTATGCAAATATAACACTGTATGATACTACAGTGGATATATATTGCGTACGCTCGATGAACCTCTCGTCTCGCACTCGTAGGAACTCATTTAAGCTTAAAGTGGGCAGCCAACACAACAACCACCAAACCATGGGCTAGAAGCCATGGTTTGATCCAAAACCACCTACACACCTACCCTACCCCCCCCCCCCCCCCCCCCCCCCTCCCCAGCTTCAAAACCGGCCATATCCCTTCTCTTCTCCATCATTTCTCCACTCCATTCCCCCTCCTTGCTCTGGAAATTTCAGAACTCCATCAAGAAAAAAAAAGGAAGAAGAGAAAGTGAAGAAGAAGGTCTCAAGGAGGGATTTTCAAAGGGAAAAGCTTGAGAAGATCAATTCCTCTACAACAACCAAGGGTGGGGAGTTTCTCTAAACCTTCTCTTATGTATCTTAATTAATTTTCTTGCATGCATGTATGGTAGGATGTGCTAGGATGATTATCTTAGAAGTTGAAAGTTGAAATCAGAATTGAAACTAGAAAACTGGTTCAGAATGCTATTTTGTTGATTTTTCCGAGAGAAAACTACAAAGAATTAGACCATGGAATTTTCAGGGATTATTCACATATGTGTTTAGAATGTTCATGATTTATTTCAGATTTTTCTGAGGTCATTTGATATTTTAATAAATCGTAAGATATAACTGTGATGTAAGGCAAATTTAGCAGTTGGTAAACAGAATGACTGATGTTGTAGAAATTTTCATAATTTATTGGAGCATGTTCTTGATCTGAAATTTTTACCCTATATTCCTGGATGCATCTAGATTCTATACAAAAATCAGAAATTTTTTTGGATGAGTTTATAGGCTTGAGAAAAATCGAGCTTTAATCAGTAGTTGAAGATGAACTAAAGAACTTGATGGTTTCTGTCCTAAATTGAAATAGATAGAACTCACTGTATATTTGGAGTTTTGACGCGAGGTCTATTGCATATTGTTTAGTTTTATCACCATAAATTTTGTGTCATTTGGACAAGTACGGATTTTAATATGATTTTATGAGTATGTGCTATGTTGGTTTTAGCCAGTTTGGATACCCTGTAGAGATTGGGCATTTGAGACTCATTAAGAGCACATTTTGAGAACCTGATTCATTAAAGAGTTGTAGTAGACATCTAGATATTTCCAACAAATCAATTTGAGGCAATTCCAGTAAAGGGTTGATTTACTGTGATTTTTGCAAGACTGGATAGAGACCTAGAGTGGATCTGAGTGCTCTGATTTAGAGAGACCCATTGTGTGAATTGGTGCATCGGTGAGAGATGTGTGTGTTAGGGTGACTTAATGGTATAATTTGGACTCATGACCAGCTACAGAGTTATTGAGGATACCCACACCTTTCCATAGAAATTGGGTTTGTGACGTTCTGATGAACAAGTAGAGTTTTGTGCTACCGGTAAGGTGCAGCCCGTGCACAGGAAGCACGCAGGCTAAAGCTTGAGAGGCTATTTTGAGGACCTAGATGTTTGAATTTGAGTTCATGATCAACTAGAAAGTTGTAGCCTAGGATCTTACCTTTCCGGATTAGGCTTGTACACTCCAATCGGAGTTGTCTCGAGAGAGTTATGACCATTTTAAGTTTCAGGCAGAAACCCGTAGGTCGCTTAGTCTTGGTTTTGACTAGGTATTGTGAGGACATTTTGCCTTGTATACTATCAGAGTTGATGACTCTTGTCTAGGGATGGTTGATATCTGTTATTGAGGTTGTTGGCTCCCAGAGTGGGATGTGTGACTCGAGTTAGTCACAAGGGTAAGGAATACCCTGCACCTGTCAACCCTACATTATAAACTTCCGTCGAAGCGTAAGACATCCGAGCGTGCCATTGAGATAAGTTCACAAGGGTGAACATACATTCACAGCGGGGACAGCGGTGAATGTAGGCCAGAATGCTGGATAATTCCAAGCCGGGGAAGTGGCGAACCGGACCAGTATCGCCAGGGCTAGAGGTTGATAGGCAAGTATGGAAGCAGTTTTATCTTACCCGAAGTAATTAGAGTAAGGCAGGGGTCAGAGCAGCATATTAAGGGGTTGGGAAATTGCATTGGTCCTAGTAAACCATAGTCAGTGTTGTACCTTCCAGTCGTAGGGATACGTTTTTGGCACTCATGGATGAGTCATCGGCTCGTATCTTGATCTGTTAATTCCCAAAGCTCTGCCGGAGTAAAGTACGGGAGGCTAGGAGGATTTGACCTTCTGAGGTGCTCACGTCCCTATGCGCGGGGGTTTGTGTTTTGGTATATATAAGTTCATAACCCAATCAGGGGTGAACACGCATGCGTCGGTCCATAGGGGTGGACATGGGGAATCAAGTGGTCGGGTGACCGGATTCAACGCAGCTTTCTGAGGAGGTCCGTACGCGGGTACGAAGTGGCAGCTATGACCATCACTTAGGCACTGCAGTGGCAGAACTAGATCGACGAGCTGCAATCTCCTTGGGCGACGGACAATATATTGGGAACTGGATGTGTACAAGGGTAGGATGCATGGCGGGGGATTGAACCCTACAATTAGGAGAGGCGAACTCCTTGGAAAGTATGTAGTATGGGATGCATACGTTTCCATCGAAGTTGATTTTGGGAAAGTATGTAGTATGGGATGCATACGTTCCCAACTGAATTGCATTAGAGTAGGTGCATCGTGTGCATTCTTGTTTGTGCATTAGATTAGGCTATGCTTGGGTCTGGAACGCATGTAGTATGGGATGCATGCGGATCCAGATTCTCAAGTCTTGCTTACTTTAGAATAGGCTTGTGATTGGTGAATTTAGTTGTTAGATCATGGCATACACAAGCACTACATAATTTAGGATGCACGTTTCTCTATTCAAGATAGTTTGTGATTGCCAGTTTGGAGGATCGCTGTTATTATCAGTATTGCATTGGTCGAAGTACTGACGTTCCCCACCTTTTAGGTACCGGTTCTATCTTTCGAGCAGGTGCAGAGATATCAGAGTCGCGCAGCAGTAGCCTCAAGCCGAGGAGCAAGCCCCAAAGGAGCCGATGGGCCACTCAGCGACGTTCAGCAAGTGATCGGTCGATTACCTTTCCAGGAGGCAGCTGATAGCTTTACAAGTAGAATTTGTAATTAATTGTAATAAGTTGTAATGAGCGGATGTAATTTGTACTCCTTGTCCAAGAGCAAGGTATCGGTTGTAATCAATAATGTAATGACTTTATTTGGCAATAAAAAGTTTTTAAATTTCCGTGTTATTACTGTGTTGAGATTTTGAAGGCAAACATTCTGGTGAGTGTCACGAATGTCTGGTAACGGGGATCCGGAGCGCTACAACGGCCTCCGCTGTGAGGTGGCGGTGGTAGTTAACGGCTGTCTAGTTAGGGGACGAGAACGAGTTACAATCTGGACATGGGTATGTCAGATTGGTGGGTACCTGTGGTATCTCTCGTATGGTGCTTGAGGTTGACGTATGGGACACTGCTGGGGGCGACAGAAGGGCTGTTGTGGGGGACGTCAAGGGAAAACGGAGTACAAGCGAGGAAATGAGAGAGAATGAACTCATATTAGCACGAGAAACCTGCTGTGGTGAGGTCGGCCGACCAGTAGGATTATGTTTTGTTGTTTTTTTGTTTGTTGGTTGGGGTGTATGAGTTCTATGACCTAGCCTATTGGGTTTCCTAAACATCATAAGCCTACTTTTGATTGTATGTTTTGTTTATTTTTTTTAAATGAAACGCAAGGGGCTTCCAACCCACCTTTTATTGATTAAAAAAAATAATAGAAATATTCACATCGAGACATAAAACTATATTTCATTTTTTTAAAACGGTGTGCTGAATGCCCCCAGCGTTCCATTAAAAAAAAATTAACAAAACATACAATAGAAAATAAGGCTTATAAAGTTCAGATTCCAACATTTGGATTCTGGAACTCATGCACCCTAACCAATAAACAAGAATACATCGAAATATAATCATATTGATCGTCCGACCTTTCCAAATAGAATTTCTCGTGCCAATTTGAGCTCACTCTCTCACTCAGTACCTCGCTTGTACATCGTTTATCCTCTCAAACTTTCGCCCATCCCCTCAATCGCCCACAGCAGTGACCTAAACGTCAACCCTAAAAGCCACATGGGAGACACAGCAGGCACTCCACCAATCTGACAACTTTCTGTCCAGATTGAGTCCTCGTTCTCCCCCCTCCCCCCCTCGCTTAATCCTTGTTGACTATCGTCACCACAACGCGACGAGGAAGACATCGCACCTTATCCCCCCAAGTCCCCCTGAAATGAAAGAGTCCAAACAACACCCCTCTATTTGACCATGCTCGTTCAAAGAAGAGCTCAAATTATAAACTTCTTTGGCAAACGTTGCCCACACCAACTAGGATCCATTACACTGCTAATTGTAAATCGGTTGTAATTTGGATATTAAGAAGGAAAAAATTGGATATTAGGGGCTTCTCGATACCAGTTCGAATTTCACAATCAACGTTGAAATTCAAATCTCCCCTTTACTTCCCACACCCAAATCAAATAAGAATTCCAACACACAGTTTGAAATTCGACAACCCCGAATCTCCCCCGGTGCTCCCCCGCATGCCTCCACGGCCGCCACTACCCATCGACACTGCTGCAACCCCCTCGGGATGCTGCCATTACCCCTCGGCATAAACCTGAATTCATATCAGTGCACTCAGCAAATTAGAGACACAACATTATACATTTATACACGACTTATTTCACATTAACACAAAGTGAAAAAATTACAATAATTCATTGACCATGTATCAAATTTAGCTACACATGGCTCAATGCGAAGAAAGAGTCAGGAATGAATTTAGCAACCCAAATTCTGTGACCATGTATCAAATTTATGTCAACCTTGTATTTGTTAGCAATAATTAAATTCATACAGAATAGCAGGACATGCTCCGAACTTCATTAGCTGGGAATATCATACTGCAAAAAATCAGGAAGGAAACCTTGCCTTTTGTACTCACTATAGAAGCTATAGGCGCCTTCTATATCACCTTCTAGACAAAAATCCACTAATCAAAGTACTGGTGGTAAAAGCATTTGGTTTGAAGCAACTCTCCTCTAAATCAACAAAAATTTATAATGCTTTATCAATAAACCCAAAAGTGTAGTATCTATATATCAATGAGTTGTAAATGTGTGTGTTTGGAGTGATGCCATCAAGAACCATACGTTTAAATAACCAATTTGCAACTTGTAAACACCCCTCCCCGGATAAAGCGCCATCCAAAGATTCGAAGAGCCTCAACGCTTCAACAAGACATCCATACTGACATAGATTATTGATCACAAGATTGTAAATAATGTTTGGATGTGCGCCCTTTTTTTTCATACTTGCACAAAGATCCAACACTTTTTAAGAGCATCAACAGCTGTCGTCAAAACACTAACAAAAATGTCCTTTTTGTTTGTGTCTGCTAGTAATCTTATAGCTTCTTCAACATCCTTCTAGCAAAGGTAAAGAGAGTGTTCCTCGTTGTAAAAATTCCATTTTATTTGATACACTCACAGATCAACAGTTCGGTAACAACTTTATTTTCACTGCGGATAAGGCATTTAAGAAGCACAAAGATTGATTAAAAATTTGTTATTTTAGTGTTTTTTGTTCATTTTATATATATATATATAAATATTTTTTGTGTTACTATTGATTAATTCCTTTTTCTAGCAATTAGTGTTTTTTTATTTGAGAAAAAATTGTGACCTCGTCACCGCTTCATCAATCATTAATTAACGAAACAAGTAGTACAAATATTATTCATTTATCTATTCATACACGGAACAGTGAAGAATAATTACAAAGCTAAGCATACATTCCTAACTAGTCCTTCCCCTAACTAAACTTGTGGATGAAGCATATGCTCACTATTCTCCCACCCAACCCTCCCATATATAATTCGAATTCTAAAAAAAACTATTCACCCCAGAAACTCCCTCCACCTTCCTCCAAACATCCACCCTGTCAATAACCACAACCACCGTCACTTGTTGGCATGCTAACTCTTCTTTTAACGACGCTGACGTCGTGAATCCACCAAATCAACCTCACTGCGACGCCATCTTCCGATTGCGTCAAATCCAGCCTTCAACAGTAGTCGTTGTTCTCAACCGACAGTCTGGTACTGCTGATGAACTTCTCTGCCAACGAACACCACCGCCTATCAAATGTGACATTTGCACTAGCCAATCATTCCACAAATATAATTTGAATTTCAAATAAAATCTAATTCGAAATTCATATTACATCAAAGATAATCTCTCCATACTCCCCAATCTACAATTTGAATTTACAAAATCTACAGTGAAAATCAAATTTCATTGAATTCTCTATCTACACACTCCAAATCAAATTTGAATTTGAATTTCAAAATCCCAACTTGAAATTCAAAGTTCAACATCAAGCTCACCCTCCCTCACCGCCTTTCTCTCACATAACCTCTCTCTGTTCTCCAAATATATTTTGAATTTAAAAAATCTAAATTGAAATTCAAATATGATCCAAATCTCCCCTTCAAATCATCCCCAAATATAATTTGAATGTCAATCCGTAAGTTGATATTCAAATATTTAAAAATCAATCAATCAATCAATCCTCAATTAATCTCAAATCAATCAATCTCAACTTTCTCCCCTTAGCATCTTCTCCGGCCATCCCCGACCACCCTGGCCACCAATGCCAACTCCACACCTTCCCCTTTCTTGACGTTGCAGTCGGTCCCGCCTTCCCCACCAACCGCCGAAGCCAAAAGCAGCGTCAATCTAATCCAACCGCATGTCGTTTGCCTTCGAACACCCCTGCTGACCAATCAACCCCTAAACTTTCCCTGTAGCCCCGCCGATGCAACGATGCCATCGAAAACCGCCATCAAATGCAGGTCGACGTTGCCGATGAACCGACCTCTCGCCAGGCAATTAGCTTTCAAACCATCTTTAAATGTTGTTGCTAATTTTCAAGACGTGATTGTTTTAATGAAACAGGATGATCATAATCAACTCTTTTCCTGTTCATTGGAAAACCGTACGTATAATCAATAATCAAGTAAAACAAGATAACGAACAATGACATATACCTCCATTGAGCCATAATGTGAGGGGCTTTTTAATCAACATGCTCCTTAGCTTCAACAAAGTAGTAGAAGTGGCTTGCATGCTTATCAACATCGATCGACATATATGGAGGAAATGGCTTGTATGCTTATCAACATTGATTCATAAAATTCTTTCTCTCACTGCTTCTTGACTTTCCATTACAGGTATGAGGAAGAAAATTCGAGCGGGTCCTCTGTTCCCTAGAGATGATGTCAACAGCTGATCAGTCTTGTTCCTTTCGACTGTTGTCGAGGGGTCGCTTTTGGGATTTTTGACGGTGTTGTTTAGATGCCTTTTTTGGGTTCTTTGTTTTGACTCCAAATCAGATTGTATATGGATATCTCTTGTACTTTCAGTTTTTTAGATTGTTGTTGTATTGTGTATGTAACTGTTGATGATTTATATATGAAACCGATGATATTTCTCATGCCATCCTTTATTTCCAACAAAAAACAACATCGATCGACATATCCTGCATACTGCCTAAAGTTAACCTTCTGTTGGTCTTGCAAACACTCCACCAAATCCTCCTTTGGGTACCCTTCGACTCTCTTTTTCACCATCGAAGAAGATGAAGAGGCTGAACCCCAAAAAAATAAAAAAATGAAGAATTTGAAGTGACACTAAAAGAGAGAGATTACTAAATTTGGCCTCCACTAAAAAATAATTATAAACCCATTAATTCATTATATTAATTATAAGACCATTAATTTATTAAATATAAAAAAATTTGGGCCCCTCCCCTGAAGTGGGCCCTGGGCGGTCACCCTGTTGGCCCTGGGCCAGGGCCGGCCCTGTTAACAACACATATCCATTCAATCAAATGCTTTTCTCTAAAATGTTGTTCACTTTTTCTTCTTTTTTTTTCTTTTTAAAAATTTTATTTATTAATATATATATATATATATATATATATATATATATATATATATATATATATATATATATATATATATATATATATACAGCCAAACGACTCCAACCGAAATATATCGTTGTATTCACTTTCTGAAAATGATAGTACTATCAACGCTAAAAACAAAGAGTTTCACTAAAAAAAAACACAAAGTGGTTTCATCAAAGGCCAAGGATATTATAGAAACTGCGACACACGCTTAACACGTATACTTTCTTGGTGAGATTGTCTGACACATGGTGTAAGACCAAGTCTTGGAAGCCTTGGGATTGGCAGGATTTTGTCAGAATTAGTTAGTTATG
Source organism: Hemerocallis citrina (assembly GCA_017893485.1). Classification (NCBI taxonomy): domain Eukaryota; kingdom Viridiplantae; phylum Streptophyta; class Magnoliopsida; order Asparagales; family Asphodelaceae; genus Hemerocallis; species Hemerocallis citrina. The sequence goes on from CM030368.1 coordinate 215,266,708, forward strand.
TAGGAACCATAAAAGGAGGAGAGATGTAGTAAGTGAGACTGAAGTGAAAAGACCTATTTTTTCTTTGCCTAATTTCAACACTAATAATAGTGCTTAAGTTGAAAGGGTTTGGCCTGAAATGGCGAACGTGGATTAGGAAATGTGTTCGAGGAGGGAAGTCATTTATTCAGGTAAACAGAAAGCTGGGTAAAGAAATAAAATGCAGGAGGGGCCTCAGACAGGGAGATCCTTTGTCGTACCTTTTGTTCGCTATCGTAACAGACGGATTGGCAGAAATGATCACTAGAGGCAGGGCTAGAGGAATCATACAGGGAATAAGAGCCATGGGAATCTCACATACTATATCTATCTTTCAATACGCAGGCGATATGCTTCTATTTGGAGCAGCCAAGGAGGAAGAGATGGCGGCTATAGGCATGGCTTTGCAGTGCTTTGGGGCTTGGTCGGGGATGAAAGTGAACTTAGCAAAGGCTTGTGTTCTTCCTATTAGCGAGAAACTATCGATCCCCATTGATTACATCAAGAGCTTTTTTGGATGTGAAATTGGTCAATTTCTACTGGTCTATCTTGGTATCCCAATTAGAATAGGGGCTCTTCAATGAGATGATTGACAACCGTTGATCGAAAAGGTAGAGAAAAAGCTAGCCGGATGGAAGGGACGCTTCCTCACGCTGGGTGGTAGAATCACACTTATCAACTCGGTGCTTAGTAGCCTTCCTACGTATCTGATGTCTGTATACGAGATTCCTCAGTGGGTAATTCAGATGATTGATAAGAGAAGAAGACGATTTGTATGGAGAGAAGTGGACGAATCTAACAAAGGAATGTCGCTGGTCAAATGGAGTCGTGTATGCAAAAGGAGAGAATATGGAGGTCTGGGGATTCTGAAAATAAAGGATATGAACAAAGCGCTGCTTAGCAAGTGGTGGTGGAAAATGAAGAGGCGACACAACAACTAGTGGTGCAAATCTTTTGAAAAATATACAAGTAGGAAACTATACCAATTTGGAGGGAAGAGTGTGTTCGGGAAATCATCGATGTTATGGAAGGGAGTGGCAAAGGTTGGTCTCATGTACCATGCACACACTAGATGCAGGATTGGGAATGGAAAAGACACAAGATTCTGGAGGGACAAATGGTGAGGGGATGTTACCTTGTTGAGCTTATTCCCAGAAGCTGCAGAGGCTATGATTAATATCAATACAGTAGTTTCAGATGTGTGGATTAACAAGAGACTTAAGCTTGACATTAAGAGGCAATTATCACAGAGGATTATTATAGATTTGAATAACCTCAATAAGTTTATTAGGGAGGAAGGCCAGTACGACAATGGCACCGAAGATAGCAGAGAATGGATGTTCGATTCATCTGGGGAGTTCTCAGTTTCCTCGATGTACAAGCGGATCAACGACGGAGGTTTGTGATGTAGGGATGCAAACATTATCTGGAAGCTTTCTATTCCATTGAGGGTGAATGTTTTTGACTGGTTAGTCATGAACGACGCTATTCTGTCGAAGATTAATCTTCAAAAGAGGAATATGCAAATTGATGTTAGATGCGGAGAATGTGCGAGCACGGATGAGGATATCAATCATTTATTATTCTCGTGTACTGAAGCCAAATTAGCTTGAGAGGTAGTGTGCCTACGTTTTGGGTGTATACAGTGTCCTATGTCTAGCTCAGAGGTCTGGGGCCGCCATATTTGTTTCTTTCAACTTAACTCGGCAATCCTTTTTGAAGTGCCCAAGTTTCCCACACCGGTAGCACTTGAATCGCTTCTTGTCTCCCATAGAAGATCTTTCTCGTCCATCATTATTTTTTGTATCACTATCCTTGAACTTGGCTCTAAAACTTTGTTGCCTCCGAGCTACAAACGTGCTCCCCGAGTCATCATTGACTTTAACTCCCGCCATTTGCATGGCTAGTGATTCTTGCGAAGCTAGTAGATTTTCGAACTCCTCCATGGAAGGTTGTGTAGCCCATCCTTGAACTGAAGTAACAAACGGTGTATATTCGGGTCGTAAACCACGAATAATAGACCGCTTCATCCGAGCTTCTGAAATCGACTCCTCCGGATTAAGAGTATTAATCTCTGAGCAAAGGTTTTTTACCTTGATAAAGAACTCTGAGATTGAAGACTCCCCCTGCTTTGCATTCGCCAACTCATTCTCTAATAATTGTAGCCGAGCCTCGTTCTTCTTGTTGAACAATTGATCTAACGCTTGCCAAATCGAACTAGCGGATTTACACCTTGAGACATGCTCAAATACTCCCGAGGATATTGACCTCTTCAAAGCAAAGTCCGCCTTGGCATTTTTCCGTGTCCACTCCTTTGTCGCTTCCGCTGTTGCAGCATCTCCCCTTGGTGGTGTTGTGCTACTACCGCCGACGACATCCCATAAGTCCTCACTAACCAAGTATGACTCCATACATGACTTCCATAACCGGTAGTTAGATTGGTTTAAGATCTCCATTCCCAATCCAACGACACGACCCATTGATTCCATACTTAGAATAAACCGAGCTCTCTTAAACCCTGATCTTGATGAGCACAAGATTAGAATGGCTCTGATACCATGTAGAGAGACTCCGATAGTGCTTAGCACTAGCCCAAGACCGTAATACCCGAGAAACCCGAGTGAAACTCAGAGAAGAAACCCTCTAAGTATGAAGAATGATATGGAAGAATGCTTAGAAAATACTTGAAAGATTTTTAGAGAGAATTAGAGAACTTATGAAGAACACTCTTTCTTTAACTTGCTTTTTATTTATTTGTTCAACTTATTTACAAATGGGAGAGGAAGGAGCTATTTATAGGCTCCAAGATTACAAAATATCTTTCTAGAACTCTCTACCATAATATCTAGATTTTATGTCTTACAATTCCTAGAATTTTCTACACAATCTTTAGATAATTATTTTATAGAATTCTCTAGAACATATAGAGGAGGTGATAATATTTTATGATGTTTCTAGAGAATCTCTAGAACTTGGGCTTAATTTTGGGTTTGGATTATGAACCCATAATTAAGCTTAACTCAAAATCAAGTTTAATTTCAATACGGGAAAGACACAAGATTTTGGAGGAACAAGTTGTGCGGGGACGTTACCTTGTTGACCTTATTCCCAGAAGCTACAGAGGCTATGATTAATATCGATACAATAGTTTCAGATGTGTGGATTAATAAGAGACTTAAGCTTGACATTAAAGGGCAATTATCACAGAGGATTATCATAGATTTGAATAACCTCAATAAGTTTATTAGGATGGAAGGCCGGTACAACAACGACACCGAAGATAGCAGAGAATGGATGCTCGATTCATCTGGGAGTTCTTAGTTTCCTCGATGTACAAGCAGATAAACGACGGTGGTTTGCGATGTAGGGATGTAAACATTATCTGGAAGCTTTCTATTCCATTGAGGGTGAAAGTTTTCGACTGGTTAGTCATGAACGACGCTATTCTGTTGAATATTAATCCTCAGAAGAGGAATATGCAAATTGATGTTAGATGCGGGGAATGTGCGAGCGCAGATGAGGATACCAATCATTTATTATTCTCGTGTACTAAAGCCAAATTAGCTTGGGAGGTAGTGTGCCTACGTTTTGGGTGTATACAGTGTCCTATGTCTAGCTCAGAGGTCTGGGGCCGCTGGTGGCTAGATCTTATTAGAAAAGAAGATGGAGAGGCATGGGGTATCATAGCATCTGCAACTATGTGGTGTCTTTGGCTTATCCGGAATGATTTATGTTTTCGCAATATCAAATATACATTTTCGACTCTCTTGCATCAAATTTTGGCTTTAACTAATGAATGGACAGGTAATAGGGGAGCGATGAAAAGGCTGAGATGGAGGAGGAGGAGGACTATTTACTGAAGAGCGAGGAAAAGGAAAGTGTGCACCACTAGTTCGGATCGACTTCTTCTGGCTATACAAATCGACTACTTGTGGCTATGCTTTCTTCTACTTGTTTAGTTCTACTATTGTGGGTTTGTAAGGCAGAGTGGTTAGCTTTGTCTACAATCTCTTGTATCTTAATTCCTGCTTTCCTGCTTTTCTAGTCATTTCATTACTGTGTTAGGTTGATAGATGAGTTTATTTGGATCTGTTGTAATTAAATCTATTTTTAATTTCGCATTAATGAAGCGATGACAGTGGTCATCTTTTATATAATAAAAAAAACATTAATAATAGCCTTTATTTTTAATAACGGAAAAAAAACACCAAGAACAAAGTTCTTTACAAGTTAAGATTTTGCTTAATAAATAGAGGGTAAAATGCACAAAACACACAAAACCCCGGGTATTCAATCAATGAAGAAAACTTTACCAGGGGTAATTAAGCGTGCTAACTGCACAATGCAATAAAAAGAAGAGGTTTAACAAAGACAGATTGCAGTATGGTTAGGTTTTAGCAGAAGAACAACAGCTCGATTTCTGAAACTGTGGATTACACTTGGAGATGAAGAATTCAAGAACATAACTGAATACAAAGAAAGTTACTCTATGACAATCGTGATGAATCTAATTTCCTTTGTCTAAAATTTTCATCTGAATTGATATCAGCATTTAGACTGGATTTATTATTTCTCTATCCAATGATCTTATCTACAACAAACAGAGATCCACAATTAGGGTTCATCGTCGATTGAAGGTTCCAGGTTGAGTTGTGTTTGGCAGTCTTTGGCCAGTGACGAATGATTTGAAGAGAGTGAGAGCTCGAGCTGGCTGAGCATAAGGAACCATGTGAGCCGCACCTCTCACAGTCGCATACGTCAGTAGATTTCCGTATTCGGTAGCCCAACCCCCGACCTTCAGGCATAAAGGAGAAGGTATGTGTTAGAAAACTAAAGCATAAAAAAAAGAGTAGTATAATGTCAGAGTTTGGTGATGTCAGAGTAGCATAAAAAAAAGAGTAGTATATATATATATATTTGATAATTATTCTATTATTATTTTTTTGATTTTTTTTTGGATTTTTTTTAACAATGGGCCGGGTTGGGGATTGCACTCTCAATAAAGAAAGGAAGGGAAAAAAACAGTGAGGGTTTGAAGAAAGAGGAAGAAGAGAGAGGTGGCGTTGGGAAGCGGTGACGGGAGCGGGTGCGAGGATCTGGGTTCGAATCTGGAGTATCGACGCTGGAGATCTGGAGTTGGTGTTGAAGGGGTCTGGGGTGCAAATCTGGAGTATCGACGTTGGAGATCTAGAGTTGGAGTTGAAGGGATCTACAGTGAAGAAGACGATGGGAGAGATGGGAGTGCAAGTAGGATCGGCAGATGATGATGGGTTGCCGATGGGTTGTGCCGATGGGTTGTCATGATGGGTTGCAGATGGATGATGAGTTGCCGATGGCTTCTTCTTGATGATGGTGTCGATGGCTTCTTCTTGATGATCGGCAGATGATGATGAGTTGCCGATGGCTTCTTCTTGATGACGACAATGACAGGGGATTTTTTTATTCTATTATTTTATTATTATTATTATTATTTTTTGGGTGGAATTCAGGGTTTTGGGAAGAATGGAAAAATTTGTATAATCCGGTTGTTGGAATTTGAGAATTTTTGTAGAGAAAATTTATGATTTTTTTTTTTTTTTGATAATTGACTCTGATACCATGTTAAGATAAATCAGAGAGAAATGAAGACAATAATGAATATTGAATTGAGAAATAACTCAATACAGTATCTTCTATATATAGAAGGAACCAAATATAAAACTAACCAACTACTCAATGTGGGACTATAATCTCTAACACATTACGCTGCTAATTGTAAATCGGTTGTAATTTGGATATTAAGAAGAAAAAAAATTGGATATTAGGGGCTCCTCGATACCAGTTCAAATTTCACAATCAACGTTGAAATTCAAACCTCCCATTTACTTCCCACACCCAAATCAAATACGAATTCCAACACACAGTTTGAAATTCGACAACCTCGAATCTCCCCCGGCGCTCCCCTGCATGCCTCCACGGCCGTCGCTACCATCGACACTGCTGCAAACCCCTCGGGATGCTGCCATTACCCCTCGACATAAACCTGAATTCATATCAGTGCACTCAGCAAGTTAGAGATACAACATTATACACGGCTTATTTCACATTAACACAAGGTGAAAAAAATTACAATAATTCTTTGATCATGTATCAAATTTAGCCACACATGGCTCAATGCGAAGAAAGAGTCAGGAATGAATTTAGCCACCCAAATTTTGTGACTAGGTATCAAATTTATGTCAACCTTGTATTTGTTAGCAATAATTAAATTCATACAGAATAGCAGAACATGCTCCGAACTTCATTAGTTGGGAATATCATACTGCAAAAAATCAGGAAGGAAACCTTGCCTTTTGTACTCACTATAGAAGCTATAGGTGCCTTCTATATTACATTTTAGACAAAAATCCACTTATCAAAGTACTGGTGGTAAAAGCATTTGGTTTGAAGCAACTCACCTCTAAATCAACAAAAATTTCCAGTGCATTATCAATAAACCCAAAAGTGTAGTATCCATATATCAGTGAGTTGTAAATGTGTGTGTTTGGAGTGATGCCATCAAGAACCATACGTTTAAATAACCGATTTGCATCTTGCAAACACCCCTCCCCGAATAAAGCGCCATCCAAAGATTCAAAGAGCCTCAACACTTCAACAAGACATCCATGCTGACATAGATTATTGATCACAAGATTGTAAATAATGTTTGGATGTACGCCCTTTTTTCTCATACTTGCACAAAGATCCACCACTTTTTAAGAGCATCAACAGCTGCCGTCAAAACACTAACAAAAATGTCCTTTTTGTTTGTGTCTGCTAGTAATCTTATAGCTTCTTCAACATCCTTCTAGCAAAGGTAAAGAGAGTGTTCCTCGTCGTAAGAGTTCCATTTTATTCGATACACTCACAGATCAACAGTTTGGTAACAACTTTATTTCCACTGCCGATAGGGCGTTTAAGAAGCACAAAGATTGATTAAAAATTTGTTATTTTAGTGTTTTTTGTTCATTTTATATATTAATTTTTTTTTTTTGTGTTACTACTGATTAATTCCTTTTTCTAGCAATTAGTTTTTTTTTTATTTGAGAAAAAAAATGTGACCTCGTCACTGCTTCGTTAATCAATAATTAACGAAACAAGTAGTACAAATATTATACATTTATCTATTCCTACACGGAACAGTGAAGAATAATTACAGAGCTAAGCATACATTCCTAACTAGTCTCTCCCCTAGTTAAACTTGTAGATGAAGCATCTGCTCACTGTTCTCCCACCCAACCCTCCCATATATAATTCGAATTCTAAAAAAATCTAATTTAAATTCAAAATCCATAAAAAAAACTATCCACCCCAGAAACTCCCTCCACCTTCCTCCAAACATCCACACTGTCAATAACCACAACCACCATCACTTGCTGGCATGCTAACTCTTCTCTCAACGACGCTGACGTCGTGAATCCACCAAATCAACCTCACTTCGGCGCCATCTTCTGATTGCGTCAAATCCAGCCTTCAACAGTAGTCGTTGTTCTCAACCGACAGGCCGGTGCTGCTGATGAACTTCTCTGCCAACGAACACCACCGCCTATCAAATGTGACACTTGCACTCGCCAATCATTCCACAAATATAATTTGAATTTCAAATAAAATCTAATTCGAAATTCATATTACATCAAAGATAATCTCTCCATACTCCCCAATCTACAATTTGAATTTCAAAAATCTACAGTGAAATTCAAATTTCATCGAATTCTCCATGTACACATTCCAAATCAAATCTGAATTTGAATTTCAAAATGCCAACTTGAAATTCAAAATTCAACATCAAGCTCATCATCCCTCACCGCTTTTCCCTCACATAACCTCTCCATGTTCTCCAAATATGTTTTGAATTTTAAAAATCTAAATTGAAATTCAAATATGATCCAAATCTCCCCTTCAACTCATCCCCAAATATAATTTGAATTTCAATCCCTAAGTTGAAATTCAAATATTTAAAAATCAATCAATCAATCAATCCTCAATTAATCTCAAATCAATCAATCTCAACTTTCTCCCCTTAGCATCTTCTCCGGCCATCCCCAACCACCCTGGCCACCAATGCCAACTCCACACCTTCCCCTTTCTTGACGTTGCCGTCGGTCTCGCCGTCCCCACCAACCGCTGACGCCAAAAGCAGCGTCGATCTAATCCAACCACATGTCGTTTGCCTTCGAACACCCTTGCTGACCAATCAACCCCTAAACTTTCCGTGTAGCCCCGCCGATGCAACGATGCCATCGAAAATCGCCATCAAATGCAGGTCGACGTTGCCGATGAACCGACCTCTTGCCAGGCAATTAGCTTTCAAACCATCTTTAGATGTTGTTGCTAATTTTCAAGACGTGATTGTTTTAATGAAATAGGATGATCATAATCAACTCTTTTTCTGAAGTGGGCCCTGGGCGGTCGCCCGGTTGGCCCTGTTAACAACACCTATCCATTCAATCAAATGCTTTTCTCTAAAATGTTTTTTTTTTTTTTTGATAAATTGATACAGTCAAACGACTCCAATCGAAATATATCGTTGTATTCACTTTCTGAAAATGATAGTACTATCAACGCTAAAAACAAAGAGTTTCACTAAAGAAAAACACAGAGTGGTTTCATCAAAGGCCAAGGATATTACAGAAACTACGACACACGCTTAACACGTATACTTTCGTGGTGAGATTGTCTGACACATGGTGTAAGAGCAAGTTTTGGAAGCCTTGGGATTGGTAGGATTTTGTCAGAATTAGTTAGTTATGTAGGAACCATAAAAAAAGGAGAGATGTAGTAAGTGAGACTGAAGTGAAGAGACATATTTTTTCTTTGCTTAATTTCAACATTAATAATAGTGCTCAAGTTGGAAGGGTTTGGCCTGACATGGCGAACGTGGATTAGGAAATGTGTTCGAGGAGGGAAGTCATTTATTCAGGTAAAAAGAAATCTTGGTAAAGAAATAAAATGCAGGAGGGGCCTCAGACAAGGAGATCCTTTGTCGTACCTTTTGTTCGCTATCGTAGCAAATGAATTGGCATAAATGATCAGTAGAGGCAGGGCTAGAGGAATCATACAGGGAATAAGAGCCATGGGAATCTCACATACTATATCTATCCTTCAATACGCAGACGAGCAGCCAAGGAGGAAGAGATGGCGGCTATAAGCATGGCTTTGCAGTGCTTTGGGGCTTGGTCGAGGATGAAAGTGAACTTAGCAAAGACTTGTGTTCTTCCTATTAGCGAGAAACTATCGATCCCCATTGATTACATCAAGAGCTTTTTTGGATGTGAAATTGGTCAATTTTCGCTAGTCTATGTTGGTATCCCAATTAGAACAGGGGCTCTTCAAAGAGATGATTGGCAACCGTTGATCGAAAAGGTAGAGAAAAAGCTACCCGAATGGAAGGGACGGTTCCTCATGCTGGGTGGTAATCACACTTATCAAATCGGTGCTTAGTAGCTTTCCTACGTAGCTGATGTCTGTAAACGAGATTCCTCAGTGGGTAATTCAGAGGATTAATAAGAGCAGAAGACGATTTTTATGGAGAGGAGTGGACGAATCTAACAAAGGAATGCCGCTGGTCAAATGGGGTCGTGCATGCAAAAGGAGAGAATATGGAGGTCTGAAGATTCTGAACATAAGGGATATGAACAAAGCGCATCTTAGCAAGTGGTGGTTGAAAATGAAGGGGCGACGCAACAACTGGTGGTGCAAATCTTTTGAAAAATATACAAGTAGGAAACTATACCGATTTGGAGGGGAAAATGTGTTCGGGAAATCATCGATGTTATGGAAGGGAGTGGCAAAGGTTGGTCACATGTACCATGCACACACTAGATGCAAGATTGGGAACGGGATGTAGAGAGACTCCGATAGTGCTTAGCACTAGCCCAAGACCGTAATACCCGAGAAACCCGAGTGAAACCAAGAGAAGAAACCCTCTAAGTATGAAGAATGATATGGAAGAATGCTTAGAAAATACTTGAAAGATTTTTAGAGAGAATTAGAGAACTTATGAAGAACACTCTTTCTTTAACTTGCTTTTTATTTATTTGTTCAACTTATTTACAAATGGGAGAGGAAGGAGCTATTTATAGGCTCCAAGATTACAAAATATCTTTTTAGAACTCTCTACCATAATATCTAGATTTTATGTCTTACAATTCCTAGAATTTTCTACACAATCTTTAGATAATTATTTTATAGAATTCTCTAGAACATATAGAGGAGGTGATAATATTTTATGATGTTTCTATAGAATCTCTAGAACTTGGGCTTAATTTTGGGTTTGGATTATGAACCCATAATTAAGCTTAACTCAAAATCAAGTTTAATTTCAATACTCTCCCTTAAACTTGATTTTGTCCACCATACCGAGCTTCGAGCGAAGTAACTCGAATTTACCTTTTGGTAATGACTTTGTGAAGATATCTGCAACGTTGTCATCGCTTTGAACTTCCAAAGCTTCAATTGTTCCATCAAGCACCTTCTCCCTTATGAAGTGATGCTCTAACTCGATATGTTTCGTCCTTGCATGAAACACCGGATTATTAGCCAACTTGATAGCACTTTGATTATCTCCATAAATTGCAACCGACTTATTGATTGGCTCGAACAAATCTTCAAGGAGTCTTCGAAGCCATGTACACTCTTGAGCTGCGAGTGTTGAAGCTTTATACTCTGCTTCAGTGGTAGACAATGACACCGTTCCTTGTTTCTTGCTACACCACAACACGTTTGTGTCTCCACATAAAAATACATAACCTGATGTTGATTTTCGATCATCTAGATCTCCAGCAAAGTCAGCATCGGTGAAACCATAAAGAGAAACCTTGGCATTGTACTTGTACACCAAACCCATGCCAAGAGTTGTCTTCACATACTTCAAGATCTTCTTTGCTGCTTCTAAATGTGGTTTCCTTGGTTCTTGCATAAAACGGCTTATGAGACCTACCGCGAAGGCAATGTTAGGTCTTGTAATGGTTAAATATAGAAGACTTCCCACAAGAGTGCGACAAGGTCGAGGATCAGGTAGCAAGGACCCTTCATCGCGCTTAAGTCTTATGTTCACATCCATCGGAGTAGTACGTGTCTTTCCTTCGTGTACCCTGAACTTCTCAACAATCCTTCTTGCATAGCTTTGCTGACCGATGAAGATTCCATCCTTTACCCTTTCAACCTCCAAACCAAGAAAGTTATTCAACTCACCTAACTTCTTCATCTCAAACCTCACCGACATATCCTCTTGTAGACGAGCAATTTCAGCATCATCGTTTCCGGTGATTATCATATCATCCACGTAAAGAAGAACTACCACGTGGACTCCTCCATTCTTCTTGAAGAATAGACTTGGATCCGAATTTGATGGTACATAACCGCAAAACTGAAGGAATTGAGCAAGTTTTCCATACCATGCTCGAGGAGCTTGTTTTAACCCGTACAAGGCCTTCTTAAGCTTACACACATAATCAGGATGCTCTCGTGATTTGAAACCAAGTGGTTGCTCCATGAAGATACTCTTATCAAGCTCACCGTATAGAAACGCATTCTTCACATCTAGTTGCCATAACTTCCAACCAAAGCTTGCGGCTAAAGATAGAAGTAAACGTACCGTAGTCATCTTAGCCACAGGACTGAAAGTCTCATCATAATCTTCTCCATACTTCTGAGAGAACCCCCGAGCAACCAACCTTGCTTTAAATCTATCAATGCTTCCATCCGCTTTCCGCTTGATTCGATACACCCATTTACATGAAACAGGTTGAATATCCTTGGTTTTCGGAACCAAATCCCAAGTTTCATTCTTTATAAGGGCATTCATCTCCTCTTCCATTGCGGTCTCCCACTCTTGAACACCTTTAGCTTCATCATAAGATGATGGCTCTTCTTCATCTAATGGAGCAGCAAAATAACATGAGTAAGTAGTGACAAATCTTTCATCTCTGAACCGGGCAGGCTTAACAATGTTCCTTTTAGGCCTTTGATTAGCCATGGAACCATGATCTTCATCATCATCTTCCTCTTGATTAGTGCTCCCCCTTTCACCTTGCGTCTCTTTTTCAAGACTTCCGCTCTCACTTGGCATTTGAGGAACTGGTTCATCAACCTTGAAGGAATCTCCACCTTCTTGTTCGACCAAGACTTGAGGTTGTCCATAATATGAGGAAACTTCGTCAAAGACAACATCACGAGACACGACGTACCTATGTGTCTTAGGATCCATGCACCTCCACCCTTTTCTTTGTTCATCATAACCGACAAATATGCATTTCTTCGCCTTTGCCTCCAACTTTGTTCTCTGAGAGTCGAACACATGGACGTAGCAGATTGATCCAAATATCCTGAGATGTTTCACCGTTGGCTTCTTCCCATGAACCATCTCATAAGGAGACTTCATGTTATTCGGACTTAGTGGCATTCGATTGATGACATATGCTGCACATCTCATGCCTTCCGCCCATAAGGCTTTAGGCAAATTCTTGTCATGTAGCCAGCTTCTACACGTTTCGCTTAGATGTCGGATCTTCCTTTCTGATACTCCATTTTGTTGAGGTGTATATGGGCATGTAAATTCCCTCTTGATACCATGCTCTTGACAAAAAGAGAGGAACTCCTTTGACATAAACTCTCCTCCATTGTCCGTCCTTAGGGTCTTGATCTTCCGACATAACTCGCCTTCCACGGTAACCTTGAATTCTTGAAATCTTGAAAATACTTCTGATTTTTCCTTCACAAAGTATACCCAGGTGTACCGTGAGAAATCATCAACGAACAACAACATGTAACGAAACCCGGAATAGGAGGGTGTTCTTGTTGGACCCATCAAATCGCTATGGATCCTCTCCAACGGAGCGCTGCATCGTGAAGTGGAGTTGTCAAATGGAAGCCTATGTGATTTTCCATATTGACAACCTTCACAAAGTTTTCCTTCATCTTGAATCTTCAACCTTGGGAGCCCATTAACCAAATCCTTATTTACCATAACTTTGAGCTTAGTCATATTTATATGACCAAGTCTAGCATGCCATATAAAGACATTATCATTGGTGCTCATCTTCTCAACATATGAGTTGGGGGCCGATAAAACATATAGATCTTTAACTCGTGCTCCGGTGTGAACCACATCCGCCTTTAACTCTTTAATATTCTTTAAAAATTTGACGTCACTTGGGCCAAATAAAACGTAGTTACCTGAGTCCACCGCATTTACCACAGAGAGAAGATTCTTCCTTACTCCAGGAACATGATATACATTCTTGAGAGTTATTGGGCTTCCATCATCTCCTTTAATGACAACAGTCCCTTTCTTCTCAACGCGGTGGATTGAATTATCCGCGGTAATGATGGCTTCTTTCCCGTCATGACACTGAAGACTAGAAAATAACTTCTCGTCTCCGGTAATATGATGGCTACAACCAGAATCCACAATCCAATCATTTCCAAGATTTTTAGTTGTGGATGTACCTAAAGATGCAGCCTCCACCGTGAAACATTTTCCCTATGCTTCGTCTTCAGTGTGACCCTTTGATTCCGCCATATTTGTTTCTTTCAACTTAACTCGGCAATCCTTTTTGAAGTGCCCAAGTTTCCCACACCGGTAGCACTTGAATCGCTTCTTGTCTCCCATAGAAGATCTTTCTCGTCCATCATTATTTTTTGTATCACTATCCTTGAACTTGGCTCTAAAACTTTGTTGCCTCCGAGCTACAAACGTGCTCCCCGAGTCATCATTGACTTTAACTCCCGCCATTTGCATGGCTAGTGATTCTTGCGAAGCTAGTAGATTTTCGAACTCCTCCATGGAAGGTTGTGTAGCCCATCCTTGAACTGAAGTAACAAACGGTGTATATTCGGGTCGTAAACCACGAATAATAGACCGCTTCATCCGAGCTTCTGAAATCGACTCCTCCGGATTAAGAGTATTAATCTCTGAGCAAAGGTTTTTTACCTTGATAAAGAACTCTGAGATTGAAGACTCCCCCTGCTTTGCATTCGCCAACTCATTCTCTAATAATTGTAGCCGAGCCTCGTTCTTCTTGTTGAACAATTGATCTAACGCTTGCCAAATCGAACTAGCGGATTTACACCTTGAGACATGCTCAAATACTCCCGAGGATATTGACCTCTTCAAAGCAAAGTCCGCCTTGGCATTTTTCCGTGTCCACTCCTTTGTCGCTTCCGCTGTTGCAGCATCTCCCCTTGGTGGTGTTGTGCTACTACCGCCGACGACATCCCATAAGTCCTCACTAACCAAGTATGACTCCATACATGACTTCCATAACCGGTAGTTAGATTGGTTTAAGATCTCCATTCCCAATCCAACGACACGACCCATTGATTCCATACTTAGAATAAACCGAGCTCTCTTAAACCCTGATCTTGATGAGCACAAGATTAGAATGGCTCTGATACCATGTAGAGAGACTCCGATAGTGCTTAGCACTAGCCCAAGACCGTAATACCCGAGAAACCCGAGTGAAACTCAGAGAAGAAACCCTCTAAGTATGAAGAATGATATGGAAGAATGCTTAGAAAATACTTGAAAGATTTTTAGAGAGAATTAGAGAACTTATGAAGAACACTCTTTCTTTAACTTGCTTTTTATTTATTTGTTCAACTTATTTACAAATGGGAGAGGAATGAGCTATTTATAGGCTCCAAGATTACAAAATATCTTTCTAGAACTCTCTACCATAATATCTAGATTTTATGTCTTACAATTCCTAGAATTTTCTACACAATCTTTAGATAATTATTTTATAGAATTCTCTAGAACATATAGAGGAGGTGATAATATTTTATGATGTTTCTAGAGAATCTCTAGAACTTGGGCTTAATTTTGGGTTTGGATTATGAACCCATAATTAAGCTTAACTCAAAATCAAGTTTAATTTCAATACGGGAAAGACACAAGATTTTGGAGGAACAAGTTGTGCGGGGACGTTACCTTGTTGACCTTATTCCCAGAAGCTACAGAGGCTATGATTAATATCGATACAATAGTTTCAGATGTGTGGATTAATAAGAGACTTAAGCTTGACATTAAAGGGCAATTATCACAGAGGATTATCATAGATTTGAATAACCTCAATAAGTTTATTAGGATGGAAGGCCGGTACAACAACGACACCGAAGATAGCAGAGAATGGATGCTCGATTCATCTGGGAGTTCTTAGTTTCCTCGATGTACAAGCAGATAAACGACGGTGGTTTGCGATGTAGGGATGTAAACATTATCTGGAAGCTTTCTATTCCATTGAGGGTGAAAGTTTTCGACTGGTTAGTCATGAACGACGCTATTCTGTTGAATATTAATCTTCAGAAGAGGAATATGCAAATTGATGTTAGATGCGGGGAATGTGCGAGCGCAGATGAGGATACCAATCATTTATTATTCTCGTGTACTAAAGCCAAATTAGCTTGGGAGGTAGTGTGCCTACGTTTTGGGTGTATACAGTGTCCTATGTCTAGCTCAGAGGTCTGGGGCCGCTGGTGGCTAGATCTTATTAGAAAAGAAGATGGAGAGGCATGGGGTATCATAGCATCTGCAACTATGTGGTGTCTTTGGCTTATCCGGAATGATTTATGTTTTCGCAATATCAAATATACATTTTCGACTCTCTTGCATCAAATTTTGGCTTTAACTAATGAATGGACAGGTAATAGGGGAGCGATGAAAAGGCTGAGATGGAGGAGGAGGAGGACTATTTACTGAAGAGCGAGGAAAAGGAAAGTGTGCACCACTAGTTCGGATCGACTTCTTCTGGCTATACAAATCGACTACTTGTGGCTATGCTTTCTTCTACTTGTTTAGTTCTACTATTGTGGGTTTGTAAGGCAGAGTGGTTAGCTTTGTCTACAATCTCTTGTATCTTAATTCCTGCTTTCCTGCTTTTCTAGTCATTTCATTACTGTGTTAGGTTGATAGATGAGTTTATTTGGATCTGTTGTAATTAAATCTATTTTTAATTTCGCATTAATGAAGCGATGACAGTGGTCATCTTTTATATAATAAAAAAAACATTAATAATAGCCTTTATTTTTAATAACGGAAAAAAAACACCAAGAACAAAGTTCTTTACAAGTTAAGATTTTGCTTAATAAATAGAGGGTAAAATGCACAAAACACACAAAACCCCGGGTATTCAATCAATGAAGAAAACTTTACCAGGGGTAATTAAGCGTGCTAACTGCACAATGCAATAAAAAGAAGAGGTTTAACAAAGACAGATTGCAGTATGGTTAGGTTTTAGCAGAAGAACAACAGCTCGATTTCTGAAACTGTGGATTACACTTGGAGATGAAGAATTCAAGAACATAACTGAATACAAAGAAAGTTACTCTATGACAATCGTGATGAATCTAATTTCCTTTGTCTAAAATTTTCATCTGAATTGATATCAGCATTTAGACTGGATTTATTATTTCTCTATCCAATGATCTTATCTACAACAAACAGAGATCCACAATTAGGGTTCATCGTCGATTGAAGGTTCCAGGTTGAGTTGTGTTTGGCAGTCTTTGGCCAGTGACGAATGATTTGAAGAGAGTGAGAGCTCGAGCTGGCTGAGCATAAGGAACCATGTGAGCCGCACCTCTCACAGTCGCATACGTCAGTAGATTTCCGTATTCGGTAGCCCAACCCCCGACCTTCAGGCATAAAGGAGAAGGTATGTGTTAGAAAACTAAAGCATAAAAAACAGAGTAATCTAATTTCAAGTAGTATAATGTCAGAGTTTGGTGATGTCAGTTGTGTGCTGCGGATATGAATCGACACTTGCAGCATATTTGCCATATGATATAGTTGCTATAACTACTAGGATTGTATGGTTGTGTGAGCGCGTGCTGAAAAATACTCCGTATTATCTATGAACAAAGTGTATTTGTGCCTGTGTGGCTACGGGTTAGTTACCATATTAAAGCATTTTGCTATGAAATTAACCTTGTACATTGATGCACTGTGAGTTTGTTACTGAAATATACCTGTCCTTTGTGGAACCAAGCAGTATACGGAACAGTGATTCCGAACTTCAAATCATGGGCTAGTTCGCGCACCAGTGTCCTCGAGCCCAATAGTGGCACTACTGAATCTTGGTCACCACTGTCAGCATACAAGATTCGTTAATTTCTATCGTAGTAAAATAAAATTAACGGTGACTTGAAACTTTTGTGGTTAAAACTAAATTTTACCTGAAAACCCAAAGAGGTATCTGGTGACTAATGATTTCTTTGAGCAATGGGAGGATGTCAATATCAGGGTCACTACTGCTATAATTCAGAATACTAGACCACACAGATGGAAAACTCGTAAGAAATCAGAAACACTACATCAAAGATAGTATGTGCCAGTACAAAGCCAATTGCCATGTTCGCTTTTATCTTTACTGGCGAATATGATACCGATGAGGTGTTGACAGTACTCACCCACTGCACATTGACCAAGGGTAAGGAAAATTTGTTCTGTTAGCGTGAAGAGCCTCCTGCACTTCGGGGAGGTTGAAGTAGAACTGCCTTTCATAAGTCATGCAAACATCGACACCCACACTAATCTTCGTAGCCTGACAAATATAGAAAATGATATAATCACTGTTTGTTCCGTTAGAGAAATCACTGAAAAAGTCCAACATACAAATTTCCGTAATCTCAGTTCCTGTTCCACCAATGCCGGGTAGCACACATCAAGGATCACATCGTAGTTGTTAACGTATTCTCCGACCACTTGATTTGCAACGGAAATAGCACTGTTGCACGATTGGCTCACATTGTGAGAGTTACTGAAATCATAGTCTTCAAAATCACATTGGCTATTAATGGCGAGGCTTATCTCATCAGAAATCAGACCATGGGACCAGAAGTACTCATAGGTTGCTGGAATATCCCTATCGAGCTTTAGAAGTGGATTTCCAATCTGGTTCAACAATGACAGTTTTTTTTTAGTAATTTCTTATCACCAAAGTTGAGAAAGATTATTGATGTGAGACTGTGAGAGGAATCTTACAGCAACTCCTTTGATGATAAACTTGAAATCAGTTGAGTATCTGTTGTGAGTAAGGAGAACACTGGCCAATTGTGGTATGTAGTGCCCTGTACGAAACATTTCTTCGTTAACAGTTTCTTTGAAATAAATTAAATAGAAGGCATGAAACATGAAGAAATCAGACCTGCATAGCTTTCTCCAGTCAGAAACAAGTCTCTGGATTTGAACTCGGGGAATTTGTCAAACCATCCCATCAAGAAGGTGTGCATGTCATTAGCTTCAGTGATTGAACGATCAAAGCGTAGTGAGATTGTCACAAGTTCGAAACATGTTACCAACGATAATATTGAGATATGCATTGATAAAAGGAATATAAAAAAGAATTCTTGTATGTTAAATTACCGGTTTTTTCATCACCCGTAGTATAATCAGAGGTAGTGTTCGAGTAAGACCATCCAACTCCAGCAGGAGATTCAACAAAAAGGATATTTGATACTATGAATGTCCAAAGACACTGAAATTAGTGAAAACTCGCTGTTGTATATAATCGGAGTTTATGGAAAACTAACTCGAGGAAAGAGAACCTTTATTCCATGACTTGTTGTTGATTCTAAGACCTCGACCATCGCCTTGAGGAAAAAATGGACCGAGTTCAGTGAAAGCTCCTCCTCCGATGGAAGAGCAACCAGGGCCTAAAGATTAATATGAACATAAAAAAAATTTAAGAAACCAAATGTGAAATATTATTTTGCATATTAAGATTCTGCCAGTATCAATGTAGTCAAAATATACATGTATGCTAATTATGTAAGAATTAATGCTTGTTCTTCTGTTAATTTAGACTGCTTTTCTTAGAATTTCTGTAAACAAACATAACTGTAGATCTTAGTCTCTGTTTGTTGTGATGAATATGTAGTGCAGTAGTTTGATGTTTTCTATGAGATTTTCCACCTTGCCTGGCCCTTGTTTCTCATTTGTTATTCTTTTGCTTTCTTTCTAGAAACTAATTTTTGACTTTGTCCAAATTCCAGGAAACCATTCTTGACTCTCAGTTTTAATTTTCATCGAAGAATCCGGCTAACTCGCCTTGCCAGCAAGTCAGACAATCACATGATGACAGGTGAGATTATTATATGCGTTTTCTAGAACTGATTTGTCGATGTCTACTATTTACAATTTAGTAGTTACTTAGAAATCGCGAGATAACAATAAAATTTCTTCTGCGCACCATATTTCAGCTCATATATATATTTTCAAATCTCCTTGTTATCATCACAGAATAGTCATATGATATATAAGATGACAATGTATAATGTGATAAAGAACCTGTCGTAAAGAGAGAATAGATTGCATGCAAATACGATCGCAATTCAAACTAAAGTATTCTCTTCATTTGCAATGCAAGTTGCAAGTAAGAAGTGAAGGGAGTGTCAAGCTTGAATTGGTTGGATTCTCCCTTACCATGGAGCTTGGAGGTGGCGTTCGAGTTACCATTGATGCGACGGCATGTTGTGATTGTGGGTAACAGATGGTAGACAAGTTAGGTAGTGAGAGATTGGCCTAATATATTGACCTATTCAGGTCGTATTAGAGGGATGCATGTGGTTTCTCTCGTATCTACAAGCTTGAGGTGGTGTTTGTAGGACTGTCGAGGGCGACGACAGGTGGCGGTGATAGTCAATAGTGGTCAAGCTAGGGGATGAGAACGAGGTCTCAATCTAGACATGGTTATGTCAGAAGTGTGGGTGCCTGCGGTGTCTCTCGGGTTAAGGAGCTTCAAGTTCACGTTTGTGTCATTGCTGGGGGAGACGACGACTATGGTTGCGAGTGACAGTGAGGACAAACGATGTACAAACGAGGGAATGAGAGAGAATGAGCCAAGCTGGCATGAGGAACTTATTCTGGCACGGTCGGCCGATCTGTAGGATTAGATTTTGTTATATCATTTGTTTGTTGGTTGGGGAGTATGCGTTCCATGACCATTCTGTTGGGTTTCATGAACTTTATAATCATTATTTTTTATTGTATATTTTGTTAAATTCTTCTTAATGAAACTTGGGGGCTTCAACCCACCGTTAACGATAAAAAAAAAAAAAAAAGTGAAGGGAGTGGCAGAAAACCAAGACTCCCTTTACTTTCTCACCTGCAACCCTGTTACAAATCAGGATAACCTTGCAAATTGAAATGCAACTGCGCTATCTACATGCAAATCTATGCAGACTTGAGTGGTCCTTCTTCCTTCATCTAAACAGACACATGCCTGCAACTTCTATACAACAAAGCATGTCCAACTTCCTCCATTTTAATCATAAAAAACAACTCACATGATCAATCCTTTCACCAATTTCAATAAATAAAAAGTACCAAAAGGAAAAAAAAGGAACAATCCTAAACTTTACAAATATAACAAACAAACCAACAACAATTCAAAAAATCAAGAACATACCTCCATTGAGCCAGAGAGTGAGGGGCTTCTTATCAGCATGTTTCTGAGCCTCAACAAAGTAGTAGAAGAGGCTTCTTCCTGCTTTCTCATCAACATCAACATACCCTGCATATTGCCTGAACTCAACCCGAGGTTGCCCTGGTAAACTCACCACCAAATCCTCATTTGGGTAACCTTCAGTTCCCACCACCATCAAAATCAAACCTAACACCATCAATTCCCATATTTTCAACCAACCCATCTCAGATTTTGTACTCACAAGTTAAACTTTTTCTTACTGCTCTTGCCTACAACTCCCTCTCCCTTTTATAGAGAGACAGGGCGAGAAGAGCAAGGAGGTCACTATAGTGTTGTTGTTAGTGAGTAATTGAAGGAGGGGAAAGACAAAAAGAGCAAAGAGGCACAGGAGCAGTAGCTATATATGCGTGGGGGTTACTGAAACTGTTATTGCATTGATACATCACATGGAATGATGACAGATTGACAACTAGATACCTAAGTTAGCTTTTCAAAGTTCTAGAGTTGTACTACTACATTCCTATCTTTATCCATCCAATGGGAAAAAAAGGGCTCCATTTTCTTTCCTAAAATGCTAGGTCCTAAAAATGCCAGAATTAGATTTCGTTGTATTTTTGCCTGTTGATTAAGGTATATGAATTCCAGAATCCAGCATGTTGGGATCTGAACTTCATAAGTCTTATTTTTTGTTGTTTGTTTTGTTAAATTTTTTAATGAAACATGGAAGGCCAAGACCAACCTTTTACGATAAAAAAAATGCCAGGTCCTATTTAGTTTGCTTGACTTCTCGTATAGGATGATTGTAATTACTCATTATGGATCCATATCGTTCATTTTGATTATGCTATCTCTTAGTCGCACATTTTTGCTAAGAGTTATCTATCTATGGACAAAATTTTGGTAAATCTTTATACTGATTTGGGCTTATAATATAAACCTTTTTTTTGTTGCTGTTGGGTAGGAAAACAAGGAAAGAAAGAGATGGGACCCACCACTGATCCTGCCACGTGGCATATCAGTGAAAGGGCCTATGGTAGGTGAAGGTGAGGGGAGGACCAGCATAGGTGGGGTAGTTGGGTGGCTCAATGTGTGTGTGGGTGTGCTCTCTTGGTTTGTGTTGTGCTCATGATTGTTGCAGAGTGCTTCTCTCTTTTTATGCTTTGCTCTGTTCTTCGCTCTTCTCATTTTGAATAGATTATTCTTTTGGAACTGTTTAAGCTAAGAACTACATCCTTTAAAAGCATGGGTGGGAGTCCCTTTTCTCCCCTCCTTTTTGGCTTTTTGCCTTTCTGGTTCACCTTCCAATTTATGAACTGAATCTGAAACACTAGGTACATAGAGCAATAGATCTAGGGTTTACTTATTTATTTTGCTCAATTATTTTTTTTTTAAAATAAAAAGTGACTCGAGGTCACGTGTTTCATTAATGATAAGTTAACGAAACTGATAGTATCAAATATTACAAACAAGTCTAATGAAGTCCACAACTCTGAACAAAATAGCTATACATTAATTGCCAGACTATCTAACCACCAAAAAGGCATTAACCTCCAGCTCGCCCCATGTGAGATGGGATGCAGCTGCTGCCATGGAATAGTCCAGTACTCAATTATTATTATTATATCATTCAGTTTGTTGCTATTGGTTACAGATTGTAGTATCCTGATAAGGTGTGAGTTCAAACGGTAGAAGGTTGGGATGGATAAAGAGATATCTCAGGTTCGAGGTCAGACGGCCCAAACTACAACGTGAGAGAGAGTAGCTAACCCTAATCCAAGGCTAGATATTACTGATATAACTTGACTCTTACAGTGGTCATTTTCTAGGGAAATGAAAACCCGGCCAACAAACAAACAAACAGAAAGACTAAACATTAGTACCGGTCCTATCTAAGTTCCAATATCATTAATCTCTTGTATTATCTTCATAGTTGCCCATGTAGTAGAGTTTCCAAAATCTCAAACTAGTCTTGTTTTATCTCTTTAAAAAACCTAACATGTTCCTCTTTTCTTTGTCTACCACCAACTGTCATCTCTGCTTTCTCCTTTGCTTCTTACACATCGATCCATCCTTTACCAACCAAGGGACATATTTCAACCAGCACCATTTATTTAACTAAGAGATCTTATAACAATCGGAATCTAATCAGAAAATATTATCTTTCACAGGACCTACCTACATTAAAAATACCATAGTTAAGAAAATGGATCAAAAGTTTCTCTAGTGTGCAATTTTTTTGGGCTGACCAGGATTAAATCTAGTCAAAGTTTGTTGCTAAAGTTCGGAAGTATTAATCTAATTAATATCCAAACATAGTTTTATAAGTTGTATTGTTAGGTTTTGATGGCTCTGTAACACTTGTGGGGCTATGCCATTAATCATTTACATGTGCAAGTGCAGTACAGGATGGAGAGAGTTTTGTCTAAATGGAAAGAGGACAAAGCATAAAAGTCATACATTAGGAATTGATTTTTGTTGTTGTTGCTATTATGTAGATATTTTTGGCAAGTGTAAATGCATGTGAATAAATGGTTCTGTTCGGTTAAATGAGTTGTTACCTATAAGTACTAGTTCAAGTTCCAGATACATTTCAGATATAAAATAAACATGGGTATAGCTAAAGTATAAAGTGAGAAAAAGATTACTCGATTGTATACTAAAAATGTAGAATCGAGAAAAGCACCTCTCGTATGTGTATATATGAGTAAATCTTTCATGTAACTTGATTATAATCATTCGGTGACCCGCTTGTGTTCTGTGCTGAATATTGCTCATCATGATCTGATAGTTGTGGATACTTGCAAAGTGAGTTAATCTTTTGATGGTAAAATAAATTGCAATAATTTGGTAATTGAGTTTGAAATTATTGAACAAATTAGCTTTTGTACACAACAATTTTATGAATCATGCATGGAGTGGACAGAAACATATATATTCGTTTCAACAAAAAAAAAAAATTCCAAGGTATTTGGAGAAATCTACTTTGCATTTCTCACCCAACTTTTATAAATTTACCAGGCATAAGATCACTCTGTTTTATTTACTGTTAAATAACTCATTTTCAAACTGAGCTAAGCTAGTTTAGCTGGTTTTTTTGTTTTGATTTATCTTTATTATTCACTTGATTAAAAAGAAACCAAAACTATTCAACAAACTTAATTTAAGTGTTTATTTTTCTTCATTTGAAAAGGATTGAGCTCTTGGCTTATCTTATGTCCTTACACCAAGTCAAATTGAAAGATGTTACGTATGCAAAATTCCATATGTAACTATTAATAGGCAAATAATTGAATTGAATTTTTACCTAAAATCCGAAAAAACTCCTAGTCTTGTTTTGCATCACATCAATATATCATGTGGTTAAACTAGGTTTTTGGATGATTCAAGTCAAATTGCTCACATCAAAGAGTCAAGTCTTTTAACTTTGTTATGGTTCACAGTCAAACAATATACTTATCAAATTCAGTTCGTTTCCTTTTCTCCTATTTAAAATGTTTGTGGTGGATTCTGTGAGGAATTAAGAGATGGATTTGAAGGTGATAACTTTGGTTCTAATGGTGGTAGGAGTTGGTAGAATTGAAGGGTACCCTGAAGAGGATTTGGTGGTGGGTTTACTTGGGCAGCCTAAGGTTGAATTCAGGCAATATGCCGGGTATGTTGATGTCGATGAGAAGGCAGGAAGAAGTCTTTTCTACTACTTTGTTGAGGCCGAAAAGTTTGCTGATCAGAAACCTCTCACTCTCTGGCTCAATGGAGGTATCCTGTGAACTTACTGATTATCATTAGTATTGTGAAGTAGCTTTGTAATAAGTCTCTATTCAGTTGATAACTCTGTGCTATTATAAGTAGATTAAAAAAGATGATTACGTCAAGTCTTCACCTCTTCAAAGTTTTCAGCTGGAAGTGTTTATATGTTTTAAAAAAAAAGTAAAAAAGAAGAAGAAGATTTCATGTTTTTTATAGTTAAGAATGCATGTACTTCATTTAATAAGAATGGTTAATTTAACTCTGACTTGTAAAATCCATGTGATAAATTTGAAGAACACTCGATCGGTAAACCGATCAGTAGGATTAGATTTGTAACTCTGACTGGCACGAGAAATTGACTTGGACGAGGTCGGCCGATCAGTAGGATTAGATTTCGTTATATTTTTGTTAGTTAGTTGGGGTGTATGAGTTTCAGGACTCAGCATGTTGGGATCTGAACTTCATAAGCCTTATTTTTGGTTGTATGTTTTGTTAAAATCTTTTTAATGAAACGCGGGGTATTCTACCCACCGTTTAACGATCATTTTTTTTTTTTTTTGAAGAACACTCGATCTTGAATCCACAAAATGTACTAATGATTCTAATTCAGTAGAAAGACAAAACTGAACTTGAACTGTGATTTCAAATCCCAAGTTGCAACAAAACATATTCTGTATTGAATTACTTTTCTAAACAAGACCCCTATATTTGATGTTGGTAACAAATTCTACATTCAGGTCCAGGTTGTTCTTCAATTGCAGGAGGAGCCTTCACCGAGCTGGGTCCATTCTATCCTAGAGGTGATGGTCGTGGCCTTCGAATTAACAAAAAATCGTGGAATAAAGGTATCGATTTTCTGTAAGCAATACTGATATGTTTATTTAACTACAATCCTCTAATACTCATAACTCCTTGATTTCCATAGTATCAAATCTCCTTTTTGTCGAGTCTCCCGCTGGGGTTGGATGGTCCTACTCAAACACAAGTTCAGACTACATTACTGGGGACGAACCAACCGGTAAATAAAGCATAAACCATCGACTAATTCTGTATTTATCCTTTCTGATGGCCTGACTGTATCTTTTTTTTTTTTACTCATGGAAGCAAGAGACATGCATACATTTTTACTGGGATGGTACAAAAAATTTCCAGAATTCAAATCCAGGGATTTATTTTTAACCGGGGAAAGCTTTGCAGGTATATAATTAAGATTCATATATATATACTAGGTTTGCCCGTTGACACGTGCCTACAGCACGTTTTCGGAACGGTGCACCTTGTTTGATCATATAAAATAGTTTTGGAGATCCAGCAAAATTATAGAAGTAGCAAACATATTATATGAGAAACTTTTGGCGGTCCAGTAAAAAATATATTATATGATTTTTTGATTTTTTTAAAATTATTTTTAAAGTTTTTAAGTTTTTAATTTTTTTAGTTTTTAAATTTTTTATTTTTAAAAATTTTTTAAAAATTTTAGTTTCTTAATTTTTTTGATTAGAAGAGGGAGGGAGAGAGAGAGAAAAAAAATAAATAAATAAATATAGGAGTTGTTTTGGGTGGGTGATTTGAATTTGAGTTTTGGAGGAAAACTTTTGGGAGGGAAAATATGTTTTGTGAGGTTAAATCTAGACCTTTGATTTTTGGGAAAATTGAAGGAGAGCCACTTGATAGCTATCTTTTTGTTTTATTTTATATATATATATATATATATATATATATATATATATATATATATTTAGTCTTATTTAAAGACTGCTGAAATGAAATAACTTCTTACAGGACACTACATACCTGAACTGGCGAACGTTCTTCTGAAACACAATAAGCATTCAGAAGGTTTCAAGTTCAATATCAAAGGAGTTGCTGTAAGTGGTAGTTATGTGCATTTTTATACCACAGTTGTTGCAGTTACGTCTCTAACTTCACAACTCAAATAGATTGGAAATCCGCTTCTAAAGATCGAGGTGGATAGCCAAGCAACAGTCGACTTTGTCTGGTCACATGGATTGATATCTGACGAGTTACGCCTTGCCATCATGAGCCAATGTGATTTTGATGATTATATGTTTGGTAGCACAAATAATATGACCCAATCATGCAATGATGTGATTAACGATGCAAAAAGTGTGGTTGGGAGTTACATAAACCAGTACGATGTGATCCTTGATGTGTGTTATCCATTAATAGCTGAGCAGGAGCTGAGATTACGGAAATCCGTGTGTATTCCATCGTCTTCTAAAATCATGTTAATTATTTTTTGAGAAGTAAAACCATATATCATCTGAAACTCATGTTACTCGATTTCAGACTACTACAATTAGCCTCAGTGTTGATGTATGCATGGATAATGAACTTGACTTCTATTTAAACCTGCCAGAGGTTCAGTATGTTCTTCATGCCAACAGGACAAATCTGCCTTATAATTGGACTGCGTGCAGTAGGTGAGTGTTCTCGCTGTCATCATAAGTATATCAATATTTTTTGCAAATAATGAAATACCTAATTCTGCCCGATGTTTAAATTATGTGGATCAAGCATTGTGAATTACAGCAACGCCGATGTGAACATCAATATTCTACCCTATCTGAGAACAATAGTAAGACATCAGATACCAGTTTGGGTTTACAGGTAACGCGCTTTTTTCCTCCAGTTATCTTTTTTTTAAAGTCAGATTATAAATCTTATAGAGATTGAAGGTATTCTTAAATCCATCAGTGGTGATCAAGACTCTGTTATACCACTCTTGGGATCTCGAACACTTGTCCGTGAACTCGCCCATGATCTGAAATTTGAAGTCACTGCACCTTATGTTGCTTGGTACCACAAAGGCCAGGTAACTGCAACAATCAACAATTAAAACCATCTCTTAACTCCATTCTTGTCTTTGCTATCAATTCATGATTCTCAGACTCCAATTTTCAAACTCATTGTACCATCTATATGTTTACATTGTCTGTGTGTGTTTTTTTTTCCTACCCCCGACATGTGGGCTCATTTTCTGTCTACTTTGAGGGAAGGTGGGTGGATGGGCTACAGAGTACGGAAACCTGTTGACGTATGCAACGGTTAGAGGTGCAGGTCATATGGTTCCCTTTGAACAACCAGCAAGATCTCTCGTCCTCTTCAATTCATTCATAAACGGGCAGAAGCTACCTAACAAAACACATCCTCTGCTCGATGAAAACACCCCTTAATTTCATTGGCTCCAGGGGTCTTCTGCATGCCGAAAACAAATAACAGCGAAGTGAATCTGAGATTTGGAGTCATTTGTTGTGTTCATGCCAGAAAGAAATAAATTTGATTGGTCTCAGTTCCAATGTAGTATTGGTGATTACATGAATAAATTGGGATTAATAAATCAGTTTATTTCTCATGTTGATTGAAAAATAAAATTCATCCAAATGTTATTGCAGCAGCCATATCTTTCATTAAGTTTAAAATGATAATGATATTGCACATAGCTCATGCAGTCAACGGTATGCATAGTCCGAGAAATTGTTAACCATTACAGAAATCTTGTTTAGTGCATCTTTGTCTCTTAATAATGCAAAACCTAGAGATTAGGTAGCATGCCTACTTGTCTTAACAATGCATCGCAATGTCATCCACTCTAACAACCCACTTGTTGAATGCATTTACCAAACTGACCCACTTTCGAAAGTATTTGTCAAGATGACCCACTCGGTATTTCAGATAGCGAGATTGTTGAAAATTCATCACTATTTGTGATAGCGAGTATATATTGAGGTGTTTCTCTACTTTATTTTTTTGTTGTTGAAGAAAGTACCAAGTTTAGAATTGCTATCTCAGATAACGAGTATGTTTGTACCACACTCGCTATATAAAACTTTAAAAAAATATCAAGTTTAGACTCACTATAGCAGATAGCGAGCGTGGTGAAAAAATCATCGCTATCTGAGATAGCGAGTGTATGTTGAGGTGTTTCTCTACCACTTAATGAAAAACTTGAAGAAAATATTAAGTTTAGATTCGCTATCTCAGATAGCAGTGTAGCGAGTGTATTTGTACCATACTCGCTATCTCAGACAGTGAGCTTGGGTTTATAAAAATCTCCAATCGACACTCGCTAGAAACACATTTTGGGGTTTGTGGATCCAATGCACGATAATGAGGTTAGAGAAGTCAGATGAGAAGGAGAGTCGAAGTGGGAACAAGAGGTCAAGAGTAGTTGGAGGGTACCTGGCAATCTTGACCCGTGACCCGTGGGTACCCACGGGTGTACCCGTACGGGCCGTGTACGGGTAAGGAAAATTTTGTTAAAAAATGAGCGGTTACTTTTTTACCTGGCCCGTGAACCCGCGGGTCGGGTCGGTTATACCCACGGGTACCCGTGGGTACCCATGTATTTAAATAAATTAAATTAAATTAAATATTCATCAACTTGTGTTGTAATTTATTTGAGTATGTTGAGTTTGAATTTTATTTGGTATGTAATTAATTTTAAGACTTTAGAAACTTGTCATATGGTTTCATTCTTTTGATTTTGCGATTGTATTTTTGATTATGTTTAAATTTTGTTTAGACTCAATTATGTCTGTATACTTTGAAAAATAATTGCTCTTTCTTTTCATGATTGGACAAATCATTGCTCTTTTGTCTTTATTGATGAAATGATAAATTGAAACACTAGTTGGATTTTGAATGTTGATACATATATTTATTTGAACAAGGAGCATAAAAAAACAACAAACGACAAGCTTATTAAATTATCGTTCTTGATTTCTGATTACATTTGTTTTTTTTTTTGTTTTTTTTAGGGAAAAGGTGGAATACGGCCACCCTGTTTCATTAATAAGAGTTTAACGAAACAAACCCATATTACTGGGCCCAAATACAAACTACAGACATAAAATAAAATATACATGAAGCAACATGACGCGTACAAACAACAACTCCCTCCAACAACCCTGAAGGGTGGGCCGACAAACCAGCTAGGTCCAGCAAAATTGTGAGTACGTTAGTTTAGCTTCGTACAGTGCCTCAACGGCACATGCACACCTACCTGAAACAAGTCTGGCAGGATTTTATTACCCGCTGCACCCTGCATTCACCTCGCTAGGGGGACCCCATCTTTGGGCCTAAGCCCCGCAGATCGAAAACTGATCCCACGGCACATGCACAACTATCACAACCTCCCACCAACTCCACCACTCATCCTACAAATATGCCAGCCGCTCCTACAGCCGCTACCAAAGAGATAGCCGTGAGGAGGATACCTTCACCTCTCACACGATAGCGCTCTTCTCCGATGATTTCTCACCAAGCAACTATCTCGCTCACCCCACCTAACACCACCCTCCAGGAGAGAGCCGTGTAGAGGATACCTTACCTCTCTCACGCTCAAGCTCTCTCCGGCGATTTCTCACCACACAGACTTATCTCACCTCAAACTCCCAATCCGAGGGAAGAGGCGACGCTGTCACGAGCCAATGGCCTAAGCTGGAGGAAGCTCAATAGCCAAATAGTATGCGTCGTGGGGACTGCACCGACGACATCGTAGGACACACCCGGCCAACCACACCCCAACCCCACAACCCCTCACCCCCAACATACCGACTTCACACGTCACGGAGGGACCCCATCTTTGGGCCCAAGCTCCACAAACGTGCAAGACAACCTAATTCCCAGCATTTTCACACGTACTACCAACCCTCGCAGGTTGCCATGACTGGCCCCGAGAGTGTGGACATGGTGGCAAGCGCGCAGAAATTCGAGCATACAATTAACAAATTATGGAGGGAACCCATCCTTGGGCCCAAGCTCCACAAACGTGCAAGATAACCTAACTTCCGACATCTTCACACGCACTACAAACCCTCACAGATCGTCATGAATGGCCCTGAGAGTATGAACATGGTGGCAAATGCGCAGAACATCCAGCAAATCATGGAGAGACCCCAATTCGAGTCTCACCCCTCAATCGCACAAAATTACAAGCTTCCTATTCCAACCACAGCAAAAGCACTGCCTCCATGCCTACACTGGCCTCATGGGCAAATCAGATCTAAGTAATTTGGTTGGGGGGGGGGGGGAGGGGCACAACTGCCCGGCTCCAAACCGCTGCTGCCTGGCCCCATACAGCCTCGCGTCTCCGTCGGCTGGATGCGCCACCCGTCAATGGCTCCACCTGAGATCGAGATCGCACAACGCCGGAAGGTCGGGGCTAGAGATTCGAGGCGATTCGCCTGCGAAATGGTGGTCGGGGGGGGGGGGGGGCACAACTGCCCAGCTCCAAATCACTGTTGCCTGTCCCCATACAGCCTCGCGTCTCCGTCGGCTGGACGCGCCACCCGTCAATGGCTCCACCTGAGATCGAGATCGCACAGTGCCGGAAAGTCGGGGCTGGAGATTCGAGGCGATTCGCCTGCGAAATGGTGGTCGTTCGCGACAGGGGAAAGGAGAAGTGGAATGGTGGCCACGGTAGGACGTGGAGTAGAGGTAAGGGGGACGACGGGGAGGGGGGGCGGCGCTGAGGGCAAGCCACCGCCGCCCCTAGGGGTTAGATCTAGGGTTTTGTTTTAGTGTTTTTGGGTTCGGGAGTAGGTAGGAGGAAGAGAGAGGAACAGTGGCAATTCATGTAAATTGTTCTCTGATTACATTTGTTGTTGTTTCAGTTATTCAATTTTATATTTTACATTTAAAAAAAAATGATACCATGTTGCTAATGTTTTTAATCAGTTATTCAATTAAAATAAAATTTTGATTTTTTTTTTAAAACCCCAAAACAAACTCAAAATAAACAATGAAATATTGGCGGGCACCCGCGGGCCGGGTCCGGGTCCGAGTTGGAAAAAAACTTTTTAAAAAATTGCGGTTACTTTTCGACCCGGCCCGTTGGACCCGTGGGTCAAGCAACCCGTACCCAAGGGCACCCGACCCGGCCCGTTTGCCAGGTCTAGGTACAGCAGAGTTGCGGTCGAACGCACCCCCCGGCCGCACCCAGGCAAGACAACCGGTCGACCGCGCAGTCGACAGTCCCGCTCTCTAATACAACCTGTATCTTGAAGGAATTACCGGTCGACCTCGCAGTCGATCGACCTGCTCTCTATTGGAACTCGTGCAATCGAAGGAGAAGAACGGTCGACCGTCGCAGCCATCTCTATGTTGACGATGAGGGACACTCCCGAATAGATTCGTCCTGTGCTGAATATTGCTCATCATGATCTGATAGTTGTGGATACTTGCAAAGTGAGTTAATCTTTTGTTGGAAAAATAAATTGCAATAATTTGGTAATTTAGTTTGAAATTATTGAACAAATTAGCCTTTATACACAACAATTTTATGAATCATGCATGGAGTGGACAGAAACATATATATTCGTTTCATCAGAAAAAAAATTCTCAGGTATTTGGAGAAATCTACTTTGCATTTCTCACCCAACTTTTATAAATTTACCAGGCATAAGATCACTCTGTTTTATTTACTGTTAAATAACTCATTTTCAAACTGAGCTAAGCTAGTTTAGCTGGTTTTTGTTGTTTTGTTTTATCTTTATTATTCTCTTGATTAAAAAGAAACCAAAACTATTCAACAAACTTAATTTAAGTGTTTTTTTTCTTCATTTGAAAAGGATTGAGCTCTTGGCTTATCTTATGTAACTATTAATAGGCAAATAATTGAATTGAATTTTTACCTAAAATCCGAAAAAACTCATAGTCTTGTTTTGCATCACATCAATATCATGTGGTTAAACTAGGTTTTTGGATGATTCAAGTCAAATTGCTCACATCAAAGAGTCAAGTCTTAACTTTGTCATGGTTCACAGTCAAACAATATACTTACCAAATTCAGTTCCTCTCCTTCTCTCCTATTTAAAATGTTTGTGGTGGATTCTGTGAGGAATTAAGAGATGGATTTGAAGGTGATAACTTTGATTCTAATGGTGGTAGGAGTTGGTAGAATTGAAGGGTACCCTGAAGAGGATTTGGTGGTGGGTTTACTTGGGCAGCCTAAGGTTGAATTCAGGCAATATGCCGGGTATGTTGATGTCGATGAGAAGGCAGGAAGAAGTCTTTTCTACTACTTTGTTGAGGCTGAAAAGTTTGCTGATCAGAAACCTCTCACTCTCTGGCTCAATGGAGGTATCCTGTGAACTTACAGATTATCATTAGTATTGTGAAGTAGCTTTGTAATAAGTCTCTATTCAGTTGATAACTCTGTGCTATTATAAGTAGATTAAAAAAGATGATTACGTCAAGTCTTCACCTCTTCAAAGTTTTCAGCTGGAAGTGTTTATATGTTAAAAAAAAAAAGTAAAAAAGAAGAAGATTTCATGTTTTTTATAGTTAAGAATGCATGTACTTCATTTAATAAGAATGGTTAATTTAACTCGGGCTTGTAAAATCAATGTGATAAATTTGAAGAACACTCGATCGGTTGGCCGATCAGTAGGATTAGATTTGTAACTCTGACTGGCACGAGAAATTGACTTGGACGAGGTCAGCCGATCAGTAGGATTAGATTTCGTTGTATTTTTGTTTGTTAGTTGGGGTGTATGAGATTCAGGATCCTGCATGTTGGGATCTGAACTTCATAAACCTTATTTTTGGTTGTATGTTTTGTTAAAATCTTTTTAATGAAACGCGGGGTATTCTACCCACCGTTTAACGATCAAATTTTTTTTTTTGGAAGAACACTCGATCTTGAATGCACAAAATTTACTAATGATTCTAATTCAGTAGAAAGACAAAACTGAACTTGAACTGTGATTTCAAATCCCAAGTTGCAACAAAACATATTCTGTATTGAATTACTTTTCTAAACAAGACCCCTATATTTGATGTTGGTAACAAATTCTACATTCAGGTCCAGGTTGTTC
Organism: Hemerocallis citrina; assembly: GCA_017893485.1. Classification (NCBI taxonomy): domain Eukaryota; kingdom Viridiplantae; phylum Streptophyta; class Magnoliopsida; order Asparagales; family Asphodelaceae; genus Hemerocallis; species Hemerocallis citrina. The sequence continues at coordinate 215,299,760 of CM030368.1, forward strand.
TTCAATTGCAGGAGGAGCCTTCACCGAGCTGGGTCCATTCTATCCTAGAGGTGATGGTCGTGGCCTTCGAATTAACAAAAAATCGTGGAATAAAGGTATCGATTTTCTGTAAGCTATACTGATATGTTTATTTAAATACAATCTTCTAATACTCATAACTCCTTGATTTCCATAGTATCAAATCTCCTTTTTGTCGAGTCTCCCGCTGGGGTTGGATGGTCCTACTCAAACACAAGTTCAGACTACATTACTGGGGACGAACCAACCGGTAAATAAAGCATAAACCATCGACTAATTCTGTATTTATCCTTTCTGATGGCCTCACTGTATCTCTTTTTTTTTACTCATGGAAGCAAGAGACATGCATACATTTTTACTGGGATGGTACAAAAAATTTCCAGAATTCAAATCCAGGGATTTATTTTTAACCGGGGAAAGCTTTGCAGGTATATAATTAAGATTCATATATATATATATATATATATATATATATATATATATATATATATATATATATATATTTAGTCTTATTTAAAGACTGCTGAAATGAAATAACTTCTTACAGGACACTACATACCTGAACTGGCGAACGTTCTTCTGAAACACAATAAGCATTCAGAAGGTTTCAAGTTCAATATCAAAGGAGTTGCTGTAAGTGGTAGTTATGTGCATTTTTATACCACAGTTGTCGCAGTTACGTCTCTAACTTCACAACTCAAATAGATTGGAAATCCGCTTCTAAAGATCGATGTGGATAGGCAAACAACATACGACTTTTTCTGGTCACATGGATTGATATCTGACGAGTTACGCCTTGCCATCATGAGCCAATGTGATTTTGAAGATTATATGTTTGGTAGCGCAAATAACTTGACCCAATCATGCAATGATGTGATTAACGATGCAAATAGTGTGGTTGGGAGTTACATAAACCAGTACGATGTGATCCTTGATGTGTGTTATCCATCAATAGCTGAGCAGGAGCTGAGATTACGGAAATACGTGTGTATTCCATCGTCTTCTAAAATCATGTTAATTATTTTTTGAGAAGTAAAACACTATATCATCTGAAACTCATGTTACTCAATTTCAGACTACTACAATTAGCCTCGGTGTTGATGTATGCATGGATAATGAACTTGACTTCTATTTAAACCTGCCAGAGGTTCAGTATGTTCTTCATGCCAACAGGACAAATCTGCCTTATAATTGGACTGCGTGCAGTAGGTGAGTGTTCTCGCTGTCATCATAAGTATATCAATATTTTTTGCAAATAATGATATACCTAATTCTGCCCGATGTTTAAATTATGTGGATCAAGCATTGTGAATTACAGCAACGCCGATGGGAACATCAATATTCTACCCTATCTGAGAACAATAGTAAGACATCAGATACCAGTTTGGGTTTACAGGTAACGCGCTTTTTTCCTCCAGTTATCTTTTTTTTAAAGTCAGATTATAAATCTTATAGAGATTGAAGGTATTCTTAAATCCATCAGTGGTGACCAAGACTCTGTTATACCACTCTTGGGATCTCGAACACTTGTCCGTGAACTCGCCCATGATCTGAAATTTGAAGTCACTGCACCTTATGGTGCTTGGTACCACAAAGGCCAGGTAACTGCAACAATCAACAATTAAAACCATCTCTTAAGTCCATTCTTGTCTTTGCTATCAATTCATGATTCTCAGACTCCAATTTTCAAACTCATTGTACCATCTATATGTTTACATTGTCTGTGTGTGTTTTTTTTCCCTACCCCCGACATGTGGGCTCATTTTTTGTCTACTTTGAGGGAAGGTGGGTGGATGGGCTACAGAGTACGGAAACCTGCTGACGTATGCAACGGTTAGAGGTGCAGGTCATATGGTTCCCTTTGCGCAACCAGCAAGATCTCTCGTCCTCTTCAATTCATTCATAAACGGGCAGAGGCTACCTAACAAAACACATCCTCTGCTCGATGAAAACACCCCTTAATTTCATTGGCTCGAGGGGTCTTCTGCATGCCGAAAACAAATAACAGCAGAAGTGAATCTGAGATTTGGAGTCATTTGTTGTGTTCATGCCAGGAAGAGATAAATTTGATTGATCTCAGTTCCAATGTAGTATTGGGGATTACATGAATAAATTGCAATTAATAAATCAGATGATTTCTCATGTTGATTGAAAAATAAAATTCATCCAAATGTTATTGCAGCAGCCATATCTTTCATAAAGTTTAAAATGATAATGATATTGCACATAGCTCATGCAGTCAACGGTATGCATAGTCCGAGAAATTGTTAACCATTATCTTTGTCTCTTAATAATGCAAAACCTAGAGATACGGTAGCATGCCTACTTGTCTTCACACTGCATCGCAATGTCATCCACTCTAATGACCCACTTTTTAAAAGTATTTACCAATCCGACCCACTTTCGAAAGTATTTATCTAAATGACCGACTCGGTATTTCAAATAGCTAGTTTGGTGAAAAATCATCGCTATTTGAAATAGCGAGTATATATTGAGATATTTCTCTACTTTTAAAAATAATTGAAGAAAGTACCAAGTTTAAACCTGCTATCTCAGATAACGAGTGTGTTTGTACCACACTCGCTATATAAAACTTTAAGAAAATACCAAGTTTAGACTTGCTATAGCAGATAGCGAGTATGGTGAAAAAATCATGGCTATCTGAGATAGTGAGTGTATGTTAATGTGTTTCTCTACCACTTAAAGAAAAACTTGATGAAAATATCAAGTTTGGACTCGCTATCTGTATCTTAGATAGCGAGTGTAGCGAGTGTGTTTGTACCTTACTCGCTATCTCAGACAGTGAGTTTGGGTTTATAAGAATTCCCAATCGACACTCGCTACAAACACATTCGTTGTCTCAGACAACGAATCTAAATCAAGCATTTTTTAAGTTTTTCTTAAAGTTAGCGAGGCTATTTTTACCAAACTCGAATATAGTGAGTGGGTCATTTTGATAATTAGTTTTGAAAGTGGTTCGGTTTGGTAATGAGTATCCTCCATTCCTGACCCACATCTTATTTTGAGCATTTCCACGAACATGTCGTGGGCTTTTGGATTTTGTTTTTCCAATTACTCTATGCCCGCCCCCATGATTTCTAAATTCATCCTCTCAGTGCCCTCTCCACTTTCCCCACCCCCGTGACTCCCTCCCTCTTCGTCCTCTTCCCAAAAAGCATACTCCAAGATCTATATATATATATATATTTAATCAAGATCCCTAATGAATTACAAACCCCACCTCAAACTCTTCGTCCTCATCCTCATCCCCATGCTCTCCCTCCTCTCTCTTCTCTCCCTCTCTCTCCTCTTCCCCTCTCTCTCTCTCTCCTCCACCTCCACCTCCACCTCCACCTCCATCATCCAACAAGCTTGCCAATCCTCCCTCTCCCCTCCCCAATGCATCTCCACCCTCTCCTCCCAAAACCCATCCCCTTCCCCTTCCTCCCTCATCCTCTCCCTCATCTCCCTCTCCTCCCAAAACCTCGACACCGCGCTTTCTTCCTCCCGCTCCCTCCTCGCCTCCTCCCCCCCTTCCAACCCCGCCCGCACCAACGCAGCGCAGAACTGCATTGACCACCTCTCCCTCTCCTCCCGCCGCCTGGACACAGCGGCCAACACTCTCTCTAGCAGCAGCAGCAGCAGCGTTCTGGCGGTGGAAGCGCGTGCGTACCTCTCTGCCGCGCTTCTCTACCAGTACGACTGCTGGTCCGCCCTAAAATACGTCAACTCCACCCACCAGGATTATTCTTTTGGAACTGTTTAAGCTAAGAACTACATCCTTTAAAAGCATGGGTGGGAGTCCCTTTTCTCCCCTCCTTTTTGGCTTTTTGCCTTTCTGGTTCACCTTCCAATTTATGAACTGAATCTGAAACACTAGGTACATAGTGCAATAGATCTAGGGTTTACTTATTTATTTTGCTCAATTATTATTTTTTTTTGAAATAAAAGTGACTCGAGATCGAATTTTTTCCACAAACGGCCCTTTTTATGGAAGTTTTTCCACAAACGACCTGTTTTTTTTTAATTCCGTAAACGACCCACTCGCTTTTTGAAAAAGTATAATCACCCACGCTTTTTCAAAAAGCGAGTCTTAGGGTTCAGAAAATTAGAAACCTAAAACTCGCTTTTTGAAAAACCGCGGTGTTCAGACCTAGACTCGCTTTTTCAAAAAGCGAGTCTTGGGTCTGTATTATTTTTGCTAGCAGACTCATTAGTTATCAATAGATTCAAGACTCGCTTTCCCAAACACCGCGCTTATTTATACCAAACTCGCTTTCTGAAAAAGCGAGTCTTTGGCTTGTTGAAAAAAATCTACAGGCGGAAGACTCGCTTTCGGAGAAAGCGAGGTGCTCTGTATAAGACTCGGTTTTTGGAAAAGCGAGTCTTGCCTGTGTTAATGAAATCTTTAAATTACATTACGATACTCATAAGGCAACAAACACACTAGGACAATTTAGGATCCACACAAACGAACAGAGAAAATTAACGGGGATTAGATTACTCAGAAACGAAGACAAAAATGATTCATGGAGGTAAATTTGTGCTGTAACTTGTTTCACACATTTGTACATGGTTAATCTATATTGTGGAGTGGTTGTGCATTTGCTTGCTTGTTTGTTTGTTTGAAGATGGCAGCCATTACATCTTCCGCTGTTAATCAAGGTATGTCATCTTAAACAATAGATCATATTAAGCTTTGTTTGTGAAATATTCGGTTTTGGTGATCTTTGGGCTATTAATAGGAATTGTTCATAATTAATCATGAAAGATCGAATAGACAAGAACAGTTTCTAACATTTGGTATCAGAGCCATGCCAATCAATAACTGAATATTTTCTATAATTGACATTGATCTGTTCTATGCTTTACTCATGATGGTTAATAAAGTTCTGCACATTCTAAGGGGCATAACTTTTGATCCGTCCGTCGGATCGGGCTGAAATTTTGACACGAGCTCCCCAGCCCCAAATCCAAGCTAACTTATTTTCCAGCCCGATCCGACCGTCGGATATGGATTTTTCGGAGTTTTTAAGGTCTTTTCGTGCATCATTTACTGTTTTGACTTTGCACGATTAAAGTTTACTGGTTCAAAATAATTGTTTGAAATTTGGGCATTAAAGTAATTGTTCTGTGACTGATTGTTTTGGATATAGTATGTGTTGTAAGTCATTTATGCACATGAGATTTATGATTTTGTTAATCACCAAAGTAGTCAAAATCAGAATAATCATTTAGATCAAGGTATGTCATCTTAAACAATAGATCATATTAAGCTTTGTTTGTGAAATATTCGGTATTGGTGATCTTTGGGCTATTAATTGAATTGTTCATAATTAATCATGAAAGATCGAATAGATAAGAACAGTTTTTTTACACATATGCCAGCTTTCTATAGCTAATAACCGAAGCAACACAAGTTAAAATGGAAAAAGACGGGTACAATTCATTTACATCACTTCACTTCTAACCTAACATAAGCAGAAGATCCAATACCAAATTCCCTCGAAAAAACTGTCTTCATACTTAAAAGTAGTAAGGAGAATGGGAGAGTTGAACAAGAATGAATACTAACATGATTGCATCTAAGAAAGCGAGTGTTGCTGGGCAAAGAAGGCCAAGACTCGCTTTTTGAAAAAGCGGGTGTGGCATAATTACCCACGGTTTTTCAAAAAGCGAGTCTTAGGTTTCTTATTTTCTGAACATTAAGACTCGCTTTTTGAAAAAGTGTGGGTGATTATACCACACTCGCTTTTTCAAAAAGCGAGTCTTAGGTTTCTTATTTTCTGAGAACCCTAAGACTCAATTTTTGAAAAAGCGTGGGTGATTATACCACACTCGCTTTTTCAAAAAGCGAGTGGGTCGTTTATGGAATTAAAAAAAATAGGTCGTTTGTGGAAAAACTTTCATAAAAAGGGTCGTTTGTGGAAAAAATTCCTCGAGATCACGTGTTTCATTAATGATAAGTTAACGAAACTGATAGTACCAAATATTACAAACCAGTCTAATGAAGTCCACAACTCTAAGCAAAATAGCTATACATTAATTGCCAGACTATCTACTTAATCTGACCACCAAAAAGGCATTAACCTCTAGCTCGCCCCTTGTGAGATGGGATGCAATAGTCCACTAGTCCACTACTCAATTATTATTATTATATCATTCAGTTTGTTGCTATTGGTTACAGATTGTAGTATCTATAACTATTATAATGGGAGAGATGGGGTTGGTAAACAAATAAACAATTTTTTAATTTTTTTTGTATGTGTGCAAACACGTGCAGCGCACGTGTTGGTATGTTTTTTTGTCCTTTTCCTTCCTCCTCCACGTGCATCGCACGTGCATGATAAGGTTGGGATGGATAAAGAGATATCTCAGGTTCAAGGTTCGAGGTCAGACGGCCCAAACTACAACGTGAGAGAGAGTAGCTAACCCTAATCCAAGGCTAGATATTACTGATATAACTTGACTCTTACTGTCAGCAGTTTCATTCCGATTGGTTCTAGATCTAGCCATTAATGGGGATTGAAGAAGGATTTGAGGAAAAAAGAAGAAGAAGAAGAAGATAGGGAGAATTCTAGATGCTTTTATTCATATCTGAAAAAGGATTATTACAAGATCCTATATAGGTCGATGAGGGGAGAGACGGTTACAGATATTTTTACAATCAAAAATAAAAACGTGCATTATACACTCATCCGCTCTCCCGCCCTCTTCCCGCCTAAAACAGATGAAATAGAAAAAAGTGCGCACAGCGCGTATAATACTGATATATCAGATACTCTTCTTCTAACTCAGATACTCTACTGCAGATTGGATTGTTTCATCTTCCTTGGTGTGCTCTTCATCTTCCCTGGCTGCCGTGACCTCCATTGTATCAGCCATAGTCCGGTGATGGTCGGGGATCCCTGACAACTCCCCCTCCCTTAAGAGCGAACTTGCCTCAAGTTCGAAAGCCGGAAACCGCTGTCTGAATTCATCGATATCTACCCAAGAAGCTTCATTGAATCCTGAATTCTTCCATTTAACCAATAGTTGGATTCCAACTCTGTTGAGCTTTTTGAATATGCGGCGATCTAAAATCAACTCAGGCTCCTCGTCCCCATCTTCATGAATCCACCAAGAGGGAAACTCAGATGACACCGCAGGAGGATGATTCCCATGGCAATGTTTCAATTTAGAAACATGGAACACTGGGTGGATAGAAGCAGAGCTGGGTAACTCCAATTTGTAAGCAACAGAGCCAATCTTTTCAACAACTCGATAAGGACCAAAGTATCTTGATGATAGTTTTTGGGGTATGGGGTTTCTCACAGTCGTCTGCTTGTAAGGCTGCAACTTGAGGAAGACCAAATCTCCTACTTCAAATGCACGTTCGGTCCTCTTCCTATCCGCAAAAAATTTCATTCTACTTTGGGCAGTTGCCATGTTATCCTTCAGCAATGTGAGAATGGCATCTCTCGACATTAATCCTTCTTCCACCACAGGCAAAGCAGCCGTTCCCATAGTGTAACGCAGTAGAGAGGGTGGGGGTCTGCCGTATACACTCTCAAAGGGAGTAAGCCCCGTCGATACATGCCAGTTGGTGTTATACCAAAATTCCGCCCATCCAAGCCATTTGCTCCACTCCGTAGGCTTCTGACCACAAAAATACCGTAGATACATCTCTAATGATTTATTAACTACCTCAGTTTGGCCGTCGCTCTGGGGGTGATAGGCTGTAGAATGTCGAAGTTTGCATCCTTGTTGCACGAAGAACTCTTGCCAGAGCTTGCTAATAAAAATGGGGTCGCGATCGCTTACTATACTGCGGGGCATTCCGTGCAGTTTATAAATGTTGTCGACGAACACTTGGACGATTGATTGGGCTGTGTAAGGATGTGCGATACCAACAAAGTGGGCGTACTTGGACAAACGGTCGACCACGACCATGATTGAGCTCCTCCCGCAACTTTTGGGCAATCCATCTATAAAATCCATAGAAATATCCTCCCATATGCGATCAGGGATGGGTAAGGGGTTTAACAATCCGGCCGGCATGAGAGTTTCACTCTTGTTGCGTTGGCAAATTAAGCACTCCCTCACCATAGCCTTTACATCACGGCTAATTCCTGTCCAAGTGAATGCTCGTCTGATCCTGTGGAGGGTTTTATGAAACCCTGAATGTCCTCCCATGGATGAGGCATGGTGGTCGAAGAAGATTAACTTCTTCACATCAGCTGTAGGGCTAACTAAAATTTTGCCTTGATGATACCAGATTCCCTCAAAGAACCTGTAGTGATCGGGATTGAGAGACCCGTCTTGTAACTTCTGTGAGAGCTGCTGATAGTAAGGATCTTGTTCCACCAGTTTCTTGAGTTCTTCCACCCACTGTGGAACTACAAAAGTGATTTCAAAACATTCATCCTGGTCTCCTTGCTTCCTCGACAACCCATCCGCCACCTTGTTGTCAACCCCCTTTTTGTATTCAACTGTAAAGGAGAAGCCCAACAATTTCCACAACCATCGCTCTTGGATCTCCGTATTAATTCTTTGCTCCAAGATGTGTTTGATGCTTCTTTGGTCTGTCTTGATTACAAATGAAACTCCTATCAGATATTGACGCCATTGCTTAACGGCTTGTAGGATGGCTAGAACTTCTTTTTCGTATGTCGATAAGGCCAGTGCCCTCCCCTTTAAGGCCTTACTTAAGTAGGCGATGGGATGAAGCTCTTGCATTAACACCGCTCCGATTCCCTCCTTGGATGCATCAGTCTCAACCACGAAGACTTTAGAGAAATCTGGAGCTCGAAGCACGGGTGTTGTAGTCATCGCAGACTTGAGAGCAAGGAAGGCTTGCGTCGCTGCTGGAGACCAATTGTAGGAGTTTTTCTTCAACAGTTGCGTCAATGGGGCTGCAATACTCCCATAATGCCTTACGAATCTTCGATAATATCCTGTCAAACCCAGAAATCCTCTTAATTCCTTCACATTCCTGGGTTGTGGCCACTCCTCGACAGCTTTAATCTTTTGAGGATCAACAGCAATGCCCTTAGCACTAATGATGTGCCCCAAGTATCCGATCTCCTGCTTTCCAAAACTGCACTTGCTGGCCTTCGCGATCAGCTGATGAGAACTCAGAATTCTCAGAGTGTGAGTCAAATGAACCAAATGACTCTCCCACGAGGGACTATAGACTAGGATGTCGTCAAAAAAGACAAGCACAAATTTCCTTAGATATTCTTTGAAGATGTCGTTCATGAGACTTTGGAAGGTAGCTGGCGCGTTGGTTAGTCCGAAGGGCATAACAACAAATTCGAAGTGGCCGTGATGTGTTCTGAAGGCTGTTTTTGGAATGTCGGAGGGATTGACCCTAATTTGATAGTATCCCAATCGCAGGTCAAGCTTGGAGAAGTACCTTGCGCCATTAAGTTCGTCTAACAGCTCATCCACCAAGGGAATAGGGAACTTGGCCTTGATTGTCTGTGCATTAAGGGCTCTATAATCTATACACAACCGCCAGCTTCCGTCAGTTTTCTTAACCAAAATGACGGGGGAAGCAAAAGGGTTGCAGCTTGGTCGAATGAATCCCGAAGCTATCATCTCTTTAATTTGCTTCTCTATTTCATTCTTATAGTAGTGCGGGTGTCTATAGGGACGAATACATACTGGTTTTTGGCCTTCAATCAAGGGAATCTGGTGGTCGATTTCTCTTTGAGGTGGAAGTTTCATCTCATCAGCGAAGACTTCTGGAAATGCCTGAATGATATTCTTGATTTCTAAGGCTGCTTGCTCACTGAGTGCGGTACTGAGCCCCTCGTTCTCTTCCTCTGGAGTAGCTACTCCTTTCATCTGTATCATGAAAGCTTGACAAACAAAGTTCCCCATCTTTGCAAGCTCCTCTGCCTCCATATATTGCAGCTGTGTATGAACAATTCCTTGCAACCTCTTCCAAGCTCCATCGACTTTAAAGGATATGGACATTTCATTGAAGTCCATTGTTACGGGGCCTAAAGATCGGAGCCAATGTGCACCAAGAACCATCTGCGCAGGACCCAATGGAAGCAGCAACAACTCCGCTTGTAAGCCAATCCCTTGCACCGAGAAATTGACCTTATCGATCTTCCCTTCACTATACATGACTTGGCCATTTGCTACAGTCACTCTGTATCGGGGTTCTTTCATGATTGGTAGGTTAGATTTGATGGCGGTTTGGGGATCTAAGTAGTTGTGGGTGGAGCCAGTATCGATCAAAATGTTAACCTCCTTCCCGTTGATGGTGCCCTTGACACGCATGGTTTGTGGATATGATTGAGTGCCCACCAGAGCATGGAAGGATATTTCAGGGTGGGAAAGGTTGTGTGTGTTGGGTTGGATCAATGGTGAAGAGTTTTCTTCTATCAGCTCAGCTCCAAACTCATCCCCTCCTTCATTTTCCTCTTCTAAGCATTCAATATAATAAAACTTCTGCGATTTACAGAGGTGCCCAGGGGTGTATTTCTCATCGCAATTGAAACACAGTCCCCTAGCCTTCCTCTCCCTCATCTCATGAATACTCAGCCTTCGGGGAGCATACGGTGTAGCTGGACTGCCTTCGGGGAGTTTTGCAGGTTGTGCAGGATTTGGAGAAGTGCTAGCAGGAGCTCTGTGAGTGAAGGAGGGTCGGAACGTCTTCTTCAAGCAAGCATACTTCTCCTCGTACCCTCTTGCTAAGCCCACCGCCTCATTCACGCTCTGGGGTCTTTGTGATTTCACATCCCACCGGATTTCATCTCGGAGACCGCTCACAAAAGTGCTGAGGAAGTGCGCCTCCGACCAATCTTCGACGAAATTTGAGAGTCTGTCGAACTCTTGGATATATATTTCTAGATCTCCTTTTTGCTGCAGCTTCGAGAGGAGCCCCCCATGATCTTGGAAGACAGTAGGGCCAAACCGGTTGATCAATTCCCCCAAAAATTTTGCCCATGAGAGCTCATGAACTCTTGGCTTAATATACCTTCGATACCATTGAGCGGATCTTCCTCTCAGATTTAACGAAGCGTACTTCAACCTCTGAGACTCTGGAATGTCGTAGAAATCCAAGAATTGTTCAACACCGCAGATCCATTATGTGGGGTCTCCATCGTTGAAGATCGGAAATTCTACTTTGAAGGGTGTTCTCAGCAAATTTCCTCCCTCACCTTGCCCTGTAGAATTATTGAAAACAGAGTTAGATGGATTTACATCTCTAGCAAAACCTGGTGGTGGGTTTGGAAACAATGGGGAAGTGTGAGAGTGGGAAATTGGGGGTCGCTGCATCCGAGCTATCATGGATTCCAGCCTGGAGAACCGCTCTCCGATGCTAGCGGCGATGGCTTCTACACGCTCAGTGAGGTACCCATTGTGGATTTGGGCCTCCGCCATCTGGCTTTTGAGCGTCGCCACATCCCCCTCGATCGCCGTACTACCCTCGTCGCGCTCATCTCCTTCGAGGGTGGCTGGCTCTGATACCAGATTGTCAGCAGTTTCATTCCGATTGGTTCTAGATCTAGCCATTAATGGGGATTGAAGAAGGATTTGAGTAAAAAAGAAGAAGAAGAAGAAGATAGGGAGAATTCTAGATGCTTTTATTCATATCTGAAAAAGGATTATTACAAGATCCTATATAGGTCGATGGGGGGAGAGACGGTTACAGATATTTTTACAATCAAAAATAAAAACGTGCATTATACACTCATCCGCTCTCCCGCCCTCTTCCCGCCTAAAACAGATGAAATAGAAAAAAGTGCGCACAGCGCGTATAATACTGATATATCAGATACTCTTCTTCTAACTCAGATACTCTACTGCAGATTGGATTGTTTCATCTTCCTTGGTGTGCTCTTCATCTTCCCTGGCTGCCGTGACCTCCATTGTATCAGCCATAGTCCGGTGATGGTCGGGGATCCCTGACACTTACAGTGGTCATTTTCTAGGGAAAGGAAAACCCGGCGAACAAACAAACAAACAGAAAGACTAAACATTAGTACCAGTCCTCTCTAAGTTCCAATATCATTAATCTCTTGTATTATCTTCATAGTTGCCCGTGTAGTAGAGTTTCCAAAATCTCAAACTAGTCTTGTTTTATCTCTTTACAAAACCTAACATGTTCCTCTTTTCTTTGTCTACCACCAACTGTCATCTCTGCTTTCTCCTCTGCTTCTTACACATAGAAGTATCCAAAATCCATCCTTACCAACCAAGGGACATATTTCAACCAGCACCATTTATTTAACTAGGAGATCTTATGACAATCGGAATCTAATCAGAAAATATTATTTTTCACACGACCTACCTACATTAAAAATACCATAGTTAAGAAAATGGATCAAAAGTTTCTCTAGTGTGCAATTTTTTTGGGCTGACCAGGATTAAATCTAGTCAATGTTTGTTGCTAAAGTTCGGAAGTATTAATCTAATTAATATCCAAACATAGTTTTATAAGTTGTATTGTTAGGTTTTGATGGCTCTGTAACACTTGTGGGGCTATGCCATTAATCATTTACATGTGCAAGTGCAGTACAGGATGGAGAGAGTTTTGTCTAAATGGAAGGAGGACAAAGCATAAAAGTCATACATCAGGAATTGATTTTTGTTGTTGTTGCTATTATGTAGATATTTTTGGCAAGTGTAAATGCATGTGAATAAATGGTTCTGTTCGGTTAAATGAGTTGTTACCTATAAGTACTAGTTCAAGTTCCAGATACATTTCAGATAAAAAATAAACATGGGTATAGCTAAAGTATAAAGTGAGAAAAAGATTACTCGATCGTATACTAAAAGTGTAGAATCGAGAAAAGTACCTCTCGTATGTGTATATATGAGTAAATCTTTCATGTAACTTGATTATAATCATTCGGTGACCCGCTTGTGTTCTGAATATTGCTCATCATGATCTGATAGTTGTGGATACTTGCAAAGTGAGTTAATCTTTTGATGGTAAAATAAATTGCAATAATTTGGTAATTGAGTTTGAAATTATTGAACAAATTAGCCTTTATACACAACAATTTTATGAATCATGCATGGAGTGGACAGAAACATATATATTCGTTTCATCAGAAAAAAAATTCTAAGGTATTTGGAGAAATCTACTTTGCATTTCTCACCCAACTTTTATAAATTTACCAGGCATAAGATCACTCTGTTTTATTTACTGTTAAATAACTCATTTTCAAACTGAGCTAAGCTAGTTTAGCTGGTTTTTTTGTTTTGTTTTATCTTTATTATTCTCTTGATTAAAAAGAAACCAAAACTATTCAACAAACTTAATTTAAGTGTTTTTTTTTTCTTCATTTGAAAAGGATTGAGCTCTTGGCTTATCTTATGTCCTTACACCAAGTCAAATTGAATGATGTTACGTATGCAAAATTCCATATGTAACTATTAATAGGCAAATAATTGAATTGAATTTTTACCTAAAATCCGAAAAAACTCCTAGTCTTGTTTTGCATCACATCAATATATCATGTGGTTAAACTAGGTTTTTGGATGATTCAAATCAAATTGCTCACATCAAAGAGTCAAGTCTTTTAACTTTGTTATGGTTCACAGTCAAACAATATACTTATCAAATTCAGTTCGTTTCCTTTTCTCCTATTTAAAATGTTTGTGGTGGATTCTGTGAGGAATTAAGAGATGGATTTGAAGGTGATAACTTTGATTCTAATGGTGGTAGGAGTTGGTAGAATTGAAGGGTACCCTGAAGAGGATTTGGTGGTGGGTTTACTTGGGCAGCCTAAGGTTGAATTCAGGCAATATGCCGGGTATGTTGATGTCGATGAGAAGGCAGGAAGAAGTCTTTTCTACTACTTTGTTGAGGCCGAAAAGTTTGCTGATCAGAAACCTCTCACTCTCTGGCTCAATGGAGGTATCCTGTGAACTTACTGATTATCATTAGTATTGTGAAGTAGCTTTGTAATAAGTCTCTATTCAGTTGATAACTCTGTGCTATTATAAGTAGATTAAAAAAGATGATTACGTCAAGTCTTCACCTCTTCAAAGTTTTCAGCTGGAAGTGTTTATATGTCAAAAAAAAATGTAAAAAAGAAGAAGAAGATTTCATGTTTTTTATAGTTAAGAATGCATGTACTTCATTTAATAAGAATGGTTAATTTAACTCTGACTTGTAAAATCCATGTGATAAATTTGAAGAACACTCGATCGGTCGGCCGATCAGTAGGATTAGATTTGTAACTCTGACTGGCACGAGAAATTGACTTGGATGAGGTCGGCCGATCAGTAGGATTAGATTTCGTTGTATTTTTGTTTGTTAGTTGGGGTGTATGAGTTTCAGGATCCAGCATGTTGGGATCTGAACTTTATAAGCCTTATTTTTTGTTGTATGTTTTGTTAAAATCTTTTTAATGAAACGCGGGGTATTCTACCCACCGTTTAACGATCAATTTTTTTTTTTTTTTTTGAAGAACACTTGATCTTGAATCCACAAAATTTACTAATGATTCTAATTCAGTAGAAAGACAAAACTGAACTTGAACTGTGATTTCAAATCCCAAGTTGCAACAAAACATATTCTGTATTGAATTACTTTTCTAAACAAGATCCCTATATTTGATGTAGGTAACAAATTCTACATTCAGGTCCAGGTTGTTCTTCAATTGCAGGAGGAGCCTTCACCGAGCTGGGTCCATTCTATCCTAGAGGTGATGGTCGTGGCCTTCGAATTAACAAAAAATCGTGGAATAAAGGTATCGATTTTCTGTAAGCTATACCAATATGTTTATTTAAATACGATCTTCTAATACTCATTACTCCTTGATTTCCATAGTATCAAATCTCCTTTTTGTCGAGTCTCCCGCTGGGGTTGGATGGTCCTACTCAAACACAAGTTCAGACTACATTACTGGGGACGAACCAACCGGTAAATAAAGCATAAACCATCGACTAATTCTGTATTTATCCTTTCTGATGGCCTGACTGTATCCTTTTTTTTTTTACTCATGGAAGCAAGAGACATGCATACATTTTTACTGGGATGGTACAAAAAATTTCCAGAATTCAAATCCAGGGATTTATTTTTAACTGGGGAAAGCTTTGCAGGTATATAATTAAGATTCATATATATATATATATATATATATATTTAGTCTTATTTAAAGACTGCTGAAATGAAATAACTTCTTACAGGACACTACATACCTGAACTGGCGAACGTTCTTCTGAAACACAATAAGCATTCAGAAGGTTTCAAGTTCAATATCAAAGGAGTTGCTGTAAGTGGTAGTTATGTGCATTTTTATACCACAGTTGTTGCAGTTACGTCTCTAACTTCACAACTCAAATAGATTGGAAATCCGCTTCTAAAGATCGAGGTGGATAGCCAAGCATCATACGACTTTTTCTGGTCACATGGATTGATATCTGACGAGTTACGCCTTGCCATCATGAGCCAATGTGATTTTGATGATTATATGTTTGGTAGCGCAAATAATATGACCCAATCATGCAATGATGTGATTAACGATGCAAATAGTGTGGTTGGGAGTTACATAAACCAGTACGATGTGATCCTTGATGTGTGTTATCCATCAATAGCTGAGCAGGAGCTGAGATTACGGAAATACGTATGTATTCCATCGTCTTCTAAAATCATGTTAATTATTTTTTGAGAAGTAAAACACTATATCATCTGAAGCTCATGTTACTCGATTTCAGACTACTACAATTAGCCTCGGTGTTGATGTATGCATGGACAATGAACTTGGCTTCTATTTAAACCTGCCAGAGGTTCAGTATGTTCTTCATGCCAACAGGACAAATCTGCCTTATAATTGGACTGCGTGCAGTAGGTGAGTGTTCTCGCTGTCATCTCATAAGTACATCAATAATTTTTGCAAATAATGAAATGCCTAATTCTGCCCGATGTTTAAATTATGTGGATCAAGCATTGTGAATTACAGCAACGCCGATGGGAACATCAATATTCTACCCTATCTGAGAACAATAGTAAGACATCAGATACCAGTTTGGGTTTACAGGTAACGCGCTTTTTTCCTCCAGTTATCTTTTTTTTAAAGTCAGATTATAAATCTTATAGAGATTGAAGGTATTCTTAAATCCATCAGTGGTGACCAAGACTCTGTTATACCACTCTTGGGATCTCGAACACTTGTCCGTGAACTCGCCCATGATCTGAAATTTGAAGTCACTGCACCTTATGTTGCTTGGTACCACAAAGGCCAGGTAACTGCAACAATCAACAATTAAAACCATCTCTTAACTTCATTCTTGTCTTTGCTATCAATTCATGATTCTCAGACTCCATTTTTCAAACTCATTGTACCATCTATATGTTTACATTGTCTGTGTGTGTTTTTTTTTCCTACCCCCGACATGTGGGCTCATTTTTTGTCTACTTTGAGGGAAGGTGGGTGGATGGGCTACAGAGTACGGAAACCTGCTGACGTATGCAACGGTTAGAGGTGCAGGTCATATGGTTCCCTTTGCGCAACCAGCAAGATCTCTCGTCCTCTTCAACTCATTCATAAACGGGCAGAGGCTACCTAACAAAACACATCCTCTGCTCGATGAAAACACCCCTTAATTTCATCGGCTCGAGGGGTCTTCTGCATGCCGAAAACAAATAACAGCAGAAGTGAATCTGAGATTTGGAGTCATTTGTTGTGTTCATGCCAGGAAGAGATAAATTTGATTGATCTCAGTTCCAATGTAGTATTGGGGATTACATGAATAAATTGCAATTAATAAATCAGATGATTTCTCATGTTGATTGAAAAATAAAATTCATCCAAATGTTATTGCAGCAGCCATATCTTTCATTAAGTTTTAAATGATAATGATATTGCACAAACTAGGAGGGCTTTAGCCAACCCTTATGATCAAAAAAAAGATAATGATATTGCACATAGCTCATGCAGTCAACGGTATGCATAGTCCGAGAAATTGTTAACCATTACAGAAATCTTGTTCAGTGCATCTTTGTCTCTTAATAATGCAAAACCTAGAGATAAGGTAGCATGCCTACTTGTCTTAACAATGCATCGCAATGTCATCCACTCTAAATTAATGACCCACTTTTGAAAATATTTACCAAACTGACCCACATTCTAAAGTATTTATCAGAGACCCACTCGGTAAAAACCTGCTTTGTTTTTTTTTTTTTTTCAAAAACGTTTGTTGCTGACGTGTCCAAAACTGGATCAGTTCACTAATTGTTTTCGAAAATGGATCAGAGCGTCAAATATTTTTAAAAAGTGGGTCAGAAAGGCAAAAAATTCGAAAATGTTAACTGTTACCGCTGAATCTGGTGTGGGGGTAAACAGATAAGATTTGTGAGTTCGTGGAAAAACCTGAATAGCGGATCCAAGCCTGCTGATCCCTGCCGCTCACCTACAAGGAAGTGCGATACACCGGGGTTGATTTCGGCGACGCACCCTCCGACGCTCTTGTCAGTAACCAGTGATGATTAAGAAAGAGCTTAAGTTGGAAAAAGAGTGATTACCTCGTCATAGTGGTAGGTAGGAGGTATTTATAGTCGCCATGGGAGTCTGATTAGGGACCTGATTTTCTGTGAAAACGTCAGGGGTAAAATCCTCATAATTAGTTTAGGAAACTGACCCCTGATTCCAGGTGAGAGGATAACTGCAAATCAGTCCCGTTGATTTAGTCAAATCAGAGACCCTGATTTCCTCTTGCTGGTCTGGGTTTGTCTTGGGTCGGAACCCGTACCCAGTTGAAGTGGATCCGTTCGCGGGTTATTGGATCTGTGGAGGAGAGATCCAGTGCCCGCTTAGGGTCCATCTATATGCAAAATTACCGTTTTACCCCCGAGCTTCAAGATTCGTTCCCAATCTGGACGGTCCCGATTTAACCCCATTTTTAGGCATATCATTAACCATTACAGAAATCTTGTTCCGTGCATCTTTGTCTATTAATAATTCAAAACCTAAAGATATGGTAGCATGCCTACTTGTCTTAACAATGCATCGCAATGTCATCCACTCTAACGACCTACTTGTTGAATGCATTTACCAAACTGGTCCACTTTCGAAAGTATTTGTCAAAATGATCCACTCGGTATTTGAGATAGCGAGATTGTTGAAAATTCATCACTATTTGTGATAGCGAGTATATATTGAGGTGTTTCTCTACTTTTTGTTTTTGTTTTTTTGAAGAAAGTACCAAGTTTAGAATTGCTATCTCAGATAACGAGTGTGTTTGTACCACACTCGCTATATAAAACTTTAAAAAACTATCAAGTTTAGACTCACTATAGCGAATAGCGAGCGTGGTGAAAAAATCATCGCTATCTGAGATAGTGAGTGTATGTTGAGGTGTTTCTCCACCACTTAATGAAAAACTTGAAGAAAATATTAAGTTTAGATTCGCTATCTCAGATAGCAAGTGTAGCGAGTGTATTTGTACCATACTCGCTATCTCAGACAGTGAGCTTGGGTTTATAAAAATTTCCAATCGGCACTCGCTACGAACACATGTTGGGGTTTGTGGATCCAATGCACGATAATGGAGTTAGAGAAGTCAGATGAGAAGGAGAGTCGAAGTGGGAGCAAGAGGTCAAGAGTAGTTGGAGGGTACAGCAGAGTTGCGGTCGACCGCACCCCCAACCGCACCCAGGCAAGACGACCGGTCGACCGCACAGTCGACCGTCCTGCTCTCTGATTCAACCTGTATCTTGAAGGAGTGACCGGTCGACCGCGCAGTCGACCGACCTGCTCTCTATTGGAACTCGTGCAATCGAAGGAGAAGACCGGTCGACCGTCATGATGTTGCGGTCGACCGTTCCGATGCTGATTGATTAAGGCTGAGATAGAAAGTTGTGAAATCCTATATATATTGTATTGTGTACGATTTTAGGGTTAAGTGAAAAGAAAATAGAGATCTACCAACCGTAATTAAGAGAGAGTGAGATAGAGAGAAACCCTACACCTTGGTGGTGAGTTCTTGAGAGATTTGTAAACATAATCTTCATATTTCTAGTGGAAATCGCAGAAGTGCCTCTGTGCGAGGAAGTAGCCATTGTTTTCGGTGAATCTCTAAAAAATCTTGTGTGTTCTTGTTGTTGCTTTTGGTTGTTCTTTATTCTCTTGTTTTGATTCTATAGTTCTTGCATCTCGTCATCGTTGTTGAGTTTATTCCGTAGTTAAAATTCAACAACACACTCGTTGTCTCAGACAACGAGTCTAAATCAAGTATTTTTCGAATTTTTCTTAAAGTTAACAAGGGTATTTTAACCAAACTTTTTCTTATAGTTAACAAGGGTATTTTAACCAAACTCGTTATCTCCTCATATAGCTAGTGGGCCATTTTGATAATTAGTTTTGAAAGTGGGTCGGTTTGGGACTTAAGTTTTCTCCATTCCTGACCCACATCTTACTTTGAGCATTTCCACGAACATATCGTGGGCTTTTGGATTTTGTTTTTCCAAGTACTCTATGCCCGCCCTCATGATCTCTAAATTCATCCTCTCTCTCTCTCAGTGCCCTCTCCACTTTCCCCACCCCCGTGACTCCATCCCTCTTCGTCCTCTTCCCAAAAAGCATACTCCAAGATCTATATATAATTAATCAAGATCCCTAATGAATTACAAACCCCACCTCAAACTCTTCGTCCTCATCCTCATCCCCATGCTCTCCCTCCTCTCTCTCCTCTCCCTCTCTCTCCTCTTCCCCTCTCTCTCTCTCCCCTCCACCTCCACCTCCATCATCCAACAAGCTTGCCAATCCTCCCTCTCCCCTCCCCAATGCATCTCCACCCTCTCCTCCCAAAACCCATCCCCTTCCCCTTCCTCCCTCATCCTCTCCCTCATCTCCCTCTCCTCCCAAAACCTCGACACCGCGCTTTCCTCCTCCCGCTCCCTCCTCGCCTCCTCCCCCCCTTCCAACCCCGCCCGCGCCAACGCAGCGCAGAACTGCATTGACCACCTCTCCCTCTCCTCCCGCCGCCTGGACACAGCGGCCAACACTCTCTCTAGCAGCAGCAGCGTTCTGGCGGTGGAAGCGCGTGCGTACCTCTCTGCCGCGCTTCTCTACCAGTACGACTGCTGGTCCGCCCTAAAATACGTCAACTCCACCCACCAGGTCGGTGCCATGATGACCTTCCTTCACACATCTCTTGTTGGGGTCACCAGTGATGCGCTGGCGATGGTGAATGCACTGCAGAGATTCGGCGCGGGTGATCTCGGTCTCTGGCGCCCGCCGGAGACCGAGCGAGACGGGTACTGGCCGAGTACCGCCGACACTGGAGAGAGATTTGGAGTAGATGATGATTTTAGTTTTCCGGATTTGGGTAATGTCGATGTTACGGTGTGTAAAGATGCAGGTTGCAGCTTCCAGACTGTGCAGGAGGCGGTGGACTCTGCGCCTGATTTTGGGGCGAAGAAGCGGTTTGTGGTGTACATCAAGGCTGGGGTGTACGAGGAGACGGTGAGGGTTGCGTACGAGAAGACGAATGTGGTGTTTGTAGGGGACGGGATGGGGAAGACGGTGATAACGGGGAAGTTGAACGCGCAGATGGTTGGTGTTACCACTTACAATACTGCGACTGTCGGCGTTGTTGGGGATGGGTTTATGGCGAGGGATTTAACTGTTGAGAATTCTGCGGGGCCGGGGGCGCACCAGGCAGTTGCTTTCCGGTCAGATAGTGACCGGTCTGTTCTGCATTCGGTTGAGTTCTTGGGGCATCAGGATACGCTTTATGCGCGATCAATGAGGCAGTACTACCATGAGTGTAGGATCTCTGGAACTGTGGATTTCATTTTTGGTAACTCAGCTACGGTATTTGACAACTGTTTGATTGTAGTGGTGCCGAGAATGGAAGGGCCGGAGAAAGGGGAGAGCAATGCACTGACCGCGCATGGTCGGACTGACCCTGGGCAGGCCACGGGGTTTGTATTCAGGAACTGTACAGCGAGCGGGAGTGATGAGTATATGAGGTATTATAGGCAGAGGCCTGGAAGGCATAAGGTGTATTTGGGGAGGCCGTGGAAGGAGTACTCGAGGGTGGTGTATTTGGGGTGTTATTTGGAGGAGATGGTGAGGCCGGAAGGGTGGATGCCGTGGAGAGGGGAGTTTGCGTTGAAGACATTGTTTTATGGGGAGTATGGGAGTTCGGGTCCAGGGGCGAACGAGAGTGGGAGGGTAGAGTGGAGTAGTCGGATTCCGGAAGAGTATTTGGGGGTGTACTCTATGAAGAACTTTATACAGGGAGATCAATGGGTGAGCTCTAGTTAAGTACAAGGGGGGCATTATGTCTTGTGAGATTATAAGGTTGGGTTTGCATTAATGTGCAAAAATTTGTCGATCGATCCCTGGGCTGATGTTCATTCAATATGGTGCTAAGCCTAAATCCAATGCAACACTGTAAACTGATTGAATATGGTCAATGCAAGTACATGATGCAAGATAAAGAGGTTGATGTGAATTAAGACCCGATCATGTGAATTTACGCCGTTCATTTGGTATGGAGAAATGAGGTCCTGTTGTAGCATCAGAGTTTCTGGCTGATTTTTTGAGCTGTAGTCGTATGCATTCTTACGTCGGAGATCAGCTGTTCTCTATTGTAATTATGCTGAATTGTGAGTCATCTGGGCGTGTACTGGTCTGCTCTTGTAGCTCTTCTTGTGTCGAATTCTATAAATCTATGTAGAGAGCTTGTCAGCTTGAGGTGAATAAGGGTGTGGTTGCAATACTGTGTAAATGATACATTGGTTGTAGCTACTTTGCAGGAACTGAAAATTATACCTTTCTTTCTGATCGGTATTGGAAGTTGTAGATGTGGTTGTATATGTTTGATGGCTATGTCGTAGTTGGGTTCATACAGTATCTTCATTAACTCTTTGTTCGCAGTATCTGTTTGAAGTTGCTGGTCAGCTTTGATTTTTTGCTCAGGATTCTTTTATAGTGAGTGAATGAGATTTGGGACCTATACATGAAACAATGACGTTTCATCTTCTTTGTATGTCATTCAGTTCGACAGGAACTGTTCAATCTTTCAGTCTGAAATAGAGGTGAGCTCTCAAGAGAAGGGAAGCCAGTCTAAGTACGATATCCTTGAAGTACTGAGAATCATGGCAAAATGGCTATACGAAGCTGTTCTGTTTACTCTTTTTCCTGAATAAAATTTTCTGTCTGTATTCTCAGGGGAATACAGAATTGATCTGAGCTGTTCTGTTTACTCTTTTTCCTGAATAAAATTTTCTGTCTGTATTCTCAGGGGAATACAGAATTGATCTGATTGTACTTGTGTAACATCTCCACACAGCCACTCACTGTGACACAATTCTACGCAATTCTCAGTTCGACTTTGTTCTCTATTTTGTATTACATTACTTGGTGTATTCTGAGCATCAACACTATATTACAGAAACTGTCAAATATGGGTAAAAGTCAAATATGGGTAAAAATAAAATTAAATCGGGATCGTTCAAATCAGACATAAATCTTAAATCTATCAAGTAAGATGGTAATTTCACCTATAAATGGGTCCATAAATTGAAATTGGGCATCTTTCAAGCCCAATAACCCAAAAACGGATTTGTCTTATTGAGTTGTCATAATAGCCTCATACAAATAAGTCCAGATCATTTAAAAATGATTTAAAATCAAGATTATCTATAAGAGACGGTTCAAAAAACATAACTCTTATCTAGGGGAGAGTTTAAAACTCAAATTCCCTCAACTACTCTTATCTCTTCACGAAGAAGATATAACTAATTCAATCCAAAAACACCAGGAGTAGAGATAAATTATTATCTTGAAACTGACCCCCAAGGTGACTATAAATACCCCTCTATACCCACTATAAAAAGGTAATGAGTATTTTCTTCATAAAAGCTCTCTTTCTATTCTTGAGTTCTAAATTGAGCGTCGGAGGGTCTGTCGTTGGGGTCATATCATCAGACTTTTGCAGGTCAATCGGAGCGATTATCACCATCAAGATTAGATCCAGCGGTGTAAACGAGTCAGATTCAACGGTCAACAACAATTGAAAGCAGTCAATACTGACGAAAGTCAAAAAAATCAGTTTTTTATTGTTTGTAAAAGAACTCATATCATCTGTTTGTTCACACACATAAATTAGCAACAACAGATTGGTGTCGTATGTGGGAAACTTCAAAATGCAATCTGACCAAACTTTGCCGGTAAAAACAGTTTTAAGTCATGCCTCCAAATGGGAAAAGGAAAGCGGCGGCCTCAAGCCGACGAGCCAACCCTCTTCCTCCGCCTCCTCCTTTTGAGAACGTCCCTCATACCCTTCAGCCGAATCAACTTCTTCAACTGAAACAGCCTCAACAGCCTACTCAACCCCCTCCAAAAAACTTCCACCGAGGGGCTCTCGAAGAAATCAACCCCCTGTACAACACATTGGAGAGAACACAGGGACGGTCTACACCTCTACACCCTCCACCGTGCCTCCCGAGGCACCTTAACCTCAACAAGATCTCCGCCATCTAATGAATGCCAGACAGTAGGAGTCCGAATGTAGGGGCTATTCAAGCATGACACATCCATCACATCAGGTAGGCGCGATGACTCCCTCTCCTCAGAGGCCGCGATCAAGAAATAGCTCCTTCTCCAAGGAGGCGCGGAAGAACTCCCTCTCTTAGAAGACGAAGGGGACCCCCCCTCTCCTAGGGGCGCAAAGAAGCCACCGCTCCCCAAGGGACCACAAAAGAACTCCTCCCCGAGAGAAGAGGCATCCAACTCCAATCAGCATAATAGCCCCTAAAAGAGGGAGGGAGGAAGAAGTACTTGTCACAAGAATAAAACTCCGAGAGTTCAAAGACGAAATTCTTTAGGCCCTTGACATAATTCCTCCGAAGGCCCGACGAACCAGCCCTCACCGCTCTACTCCTCTGCACCGAGGAGAGTTTTATGGGTCCACCAGTTCCGATCAGCAAGAGGACGTCGTCCTTCGAAGCCTCTGAAAAATAGAAGATCATCTAGCACTGCTGAAGCTGGACGAAGAAAAACATGAAAGTAGATACCGTCCTGTCAGACCCTCATTTTTCAAGAAGATCATTGAGGCTCTTGTCCCTATTAACTTCAAGATCCCATCCTTCAAATCATACAACGGGAAAATCGATCCGGTAAACCACATTGAGAGATTTAAAATTCTCATGATGATCCACCAAGCATCCGACTCCCTCATCTGCAAGACTTTTCCAGCAACTCTGAAGGGATCCGCACAGGAGTGGTTCTCTCGTCTCTCTCCAGGGTCCATCTTCTCATTCGACCAACTTGATGAGCGCTTCCTCACACACTTCATCACCAGCCACAAGACAGAGAAATCAAGTGCCTCCATACTTGACTTGAAGTAAAGAGACGGGGAGTCCCTCAAGAGTTATGTTCGGCGCTTCACAGCCGAGTCTCGGTCCATCCCCTCACTCAACTCAGCCATAGCCATGGCTACCTTCAGGCACAATGTAAATCATGATTACCTCAAAGCTTTTCTTATCAAAAGACCTCTTCGGGACTTCTCCGACCTCCTTCAAAGAGTCAAGAAGTACATTCGAGTGGAGGATGGTATTCGACCTCGAGAACAGAAGGTGACCTCATCCAGGAACAAACGGGATAGCACTGACGAAGACGAACCTAGTAAATCCCAGAAGGATGCCACATGCCAACTCTGAACCCTTAGAAGAACTAGCAGAAATCTCATTCTCCCAAGAGAATCAAGTCAAGTGTCTTTGGGTGAACAAGGCACTCCCACAAGTTAAGGAGCAACTCGTCACTTGTATTAGGAAAAAATCGGAGTCTCTTCGTTCGGAACACCGAGCACCAGATGAAGTACAACGAGGACGCTTAACAACTTCCCCAAGTAGTTAGCTTCAAACATGTAATAAAGACCGATAATCATAACGGTCACAACATGTGATAAAGGCTAGCATCAAAGCAGCCGCTTGGTTTTATTCTTCAATAAATTTTTTGTGTTGTACTCTTTTTCATTCGCTAAGGATTTTTCCCAAAATTGGGTTTGTCTTTAGGAAAGTTTTGAATGAGGCAACAATTTCAACGTGGGCATCAAAGGGGGAGTATTGTGAAATAGTGATCACCTATTAGGTGGATGTCGATCTATTAAAATAGCGGCCCAAGCCCACCTATTCAGGTGACGGCCCATGCCCACTACCATACCATAACCCTAACTTCCTCTCTCTATATATGATATGAATAAAGAGCCATAAGATTTGGATTTTCTGCGCTACACCTCTCCTCCTTATACATATGATATTTATTTTCTTTTCATTTATTTTCGGCTTCAACTCACATTTTGTCTGCAACATTCTTAGGAGCTTTGTAAAACATCACTTTCGCCCATTCTAAATCAGCTATTGCAGCTAACACACCATCCTCACCGGTCTCACAGCCTTCCACCTTCACTACTCATCTACCAAACCCTGCTCCACAAAACCCTAACCAAACCTGACATCAAGGCACCAACAATCAGTAGTCATACTACCCCCAAAATGGCAAAACCAGATTGTTTTGTAATTTCTATAGAAAAAGGAAATGTTGCAATTTCTGAAGAAAAAAAAAGGGAACTATCTATAATTTCATCAACTAAAGTAAATTTCAAAATTATTAAATGGGCTTTCTGTTGGGCTAGCGATAAAAAAAACATCTATTTCCTCATTATAATACATGGGCTATATATTAAACAAAATATATTTTGGCCCAATCTAACATTCTAACTCCACAAAAGATGTAACAATTTTGAACTAGGTCAACATATTCTATCTGGTCAACTAGGGGTTTAAATTAATATCTCTAATCTCTAATATTATAATGGAACTAGATTTGCCCGTGGGCACGTGCCTACGGCACGTCTTCGGAACGATAAAACACACGAAAAATTCTGTAAATAGTAAAACAACAATTATGTAGTTCAAGTTTGAATAGTATGATAATAATTAGTTGTAAATAAAAGTCAATGTTTCTATTAGTATATGTCGAAAAATAATTATAAACGAGGGTGTAAAATCCAACTTCTTAGAACTTTAAGTGTGGAAAATGATGAAATTTAACTGTTGAAGAGATATTTGCTATTTTCAATATAACACGTGCAATAAAAAAACATAAAAATTCTGAAAATTTTACAAACCTGAACCTTTAAAATATAAATTTCTAAGTAAATAAAGAAAGAATGGGAGAGAGAGGGAGGGAGAAAGAGAGAAATATGAAAAAGTGAAGAGAGAGGAAAGAGATAATAATAAAGTAATGAGTTTTTTAGTTTTGGGGGAAAATTTTAATTTTGGGGTTTGATATTTTGGCCGGAAAAATATGTTTTGTGAGAATCAATCTAAGCCATTGATTTTAGGGGAGATTGAATGAGAGCGACTTGATAGCTTTCTTTGTAATTTATTATATAGATAATATTATAATGAGAAAGTTGGAGTTGTAATGTTGTCAACATACAAACCTGTGCGTTGCACATGCAACTCCAACTCTCCCATTAATTACAACAAAAACAAACAAAAAAAAAAAAATTCTACGTGCAACGCACGTGCAAAACAATTGTACAATATTTTTTTAACACTAAACATACACATATATTGTACGTATAACTCAAATTTCTACATGCATTGCACGTACAAATTGTAGCCTTCAAAATATTTTTACCAATTACGTGCTATGCCTGTCCAACTCTAAAATTATTTTTTGACACGTAAATCCCATGTGACAATCCTCCAACTATTATCAAATCGTGCATTGCACTTGAATATACTAGTTCTATTTAACGAAAATCATAGTTTTTTCCCCTTTCATTGTTTATTCTCCTTCTTCAACCCGATCACTTCTCCTCACTCTCTAATGGGTTTCAGGTTTATGAGTTGTGGATCGCCGATCGTCGTCGACGAGGGGTCGCAGGTGTAGCCAACTCCGAAAATGGGGTAAGTTCTTGCTCTCTCTCATTATTATTATCATTTTGTAAGGGCCCCCTAAAAATGGCCAAAATTTGGGAGCCGAGGCGGTCGCCTCTCTCGCCTCTTTGTCAAGGGCGACCCTAATGGAAAGCCAACCAATATTTTATATATAGTATCTTCTATATGACACATGCATTAAACATATCCATACAACTAACTGCTTTAACGGTTCGTAGCAACATAAAATTTATTCATTGCTTGCAATTTTTTAAAAAAAATCTTTAATGGATCTTTTATTTAATTTAAATATAATCTCTAATATTATAATGGGAGAAGGCCTTAGTATTGTTTGAACCTCACTTTAAAAATAAAAATTTAGACGTAGTCTTGATTTGAACCTAGGACCTCCTTTATAATAGTTATGCACGTGCGTTACACGGGTTGGTAGAATGACAATATATTTACAAATGACACTAAGGCATTCTCCCATTATAATATTAGATTAGATATTAGATATAATATATAATGACTACTTTATTAATAGGAGAGTTGTCAAATAAACAAACAAAATTTTATTATTTTTGTTGTCACCAAACAAACAAATAATTTTTAATTTCTTCTACTATTTTAATGGGAGAGTTGGGGTTTGTAACAAACAAATCCTAACTTTGTAACTATATAAACACGTATAATACACGTCTAAATTATATCCAACAAATATAATGTGCACCGCGCATATAGTCCAAATTAAAATATTCAAATATAAATTTTTTTTTTATTCAATATATATTTATTTAATTTGATGACTTTATTTTTTTTTAATGCACGGACATTATACTAGTTCTTTATAGTCACAGAGAATGGTTGGTCTGCCTAAAACAAAAGATTTTTCTCTATTTTTTCTTAAAAAAGAAAATGAAATATGAAAAAGAGAATGCCGCATAGAGTAAAATTATACGGCAATGTGTATCTTCTTCTAATTCTAAGGTGATGACGGTGAGGGTTCGTTACTTGGTATTTTTATTTTCCTCTTCTATTTCTATTAGCAACCGATTTTGAAGAAGAAGAAGACCTCTCTCTCTCCTTCAATCCGCCATCAAGATTGGTAGCTATCTCTTCTTCTTCCCGATTTCGTTACATGTCGAAAAACCCTAACTATTTTGGAATTTTTTCTTTTTTTTTGGGTTATTTTTTCTAAATTTGGTAAAGATACTGTCTTTTTGTAAGAATTAGGGTTTGAAGTTGTGGGCAATGTGAGCTTTGATGAAAAGTTTCGTTCTTGAAGTTGTTGATATTCGATTGTTTATTGATGGATGTTGATAGTTAGTATGATGATGGCGATTCTGTAATTTATTATTATTGGATAGTAATTAACAAGCATGAAGAAAATAGGGTTAAAAAAAGGAGTAAATTTTGTGCTGCTTTGAATCAATTTATTTATTATTATTTAGAAGCAGAATAGTAGAAGATAGTAGAGACAGAAGGCGACTAATTTGAAATTTATTGGTTAAGTTTAGTTGATCAAGTTGGAAGATTCGTTGATTACTTATTAATTTTGCGGTGCATGCGATGGTGGAAGTGGGCAGTGTAGGGTGGCGTTTAGGTTGAGTTAGTGGGTTTAGGAACGAGTTTGGACCATTTCGGTTTGATCCCTTTTTCCCCTTTTTTGTGGTAATTGAAACACGTGAACTAAATTTGGTATTTTTGTAACAGAGAAGGTTGGTGATCACTTTTTATTAGGGTAGATCGATGTCAATTGTTTGTCCGATCAACCTATGCTTACTTTAAATGGCTTGTCATTGATCTAATTGTAACCGTTGAGTTGTGGTTAACTTGGATGCTGTCCTAAGATCCATATTCAAATGAAAACTTAATAGTATAGACGCTTATAATTATTTTTTAAAAATAACGTATGAAGAGACAAGTGATTAATTTAGTTATAGTGGTTGAGGCGTATGGCCACAGGACAATAAGTTAGTCCATATCACGTATTTGCTATTGTTTATGTAAGCTAAGCTGTTACTAATTGGTTTGCATACTAAAATGGTTAATTTGTGTCATTTCAGGTACTAGTGCAGTGATACAGACTGGTCTATTCGAATTTCTATTTCGTCGGACCATCTTTGTTGAGTTTGAATCCAGAGTTGAGTTACCTTTTCATGCACAGGAAAGAAAGAACGTGCATATTTTTCAAAACAGGCTACTTTGGGGATTCTGGCTATTAATCATGTGGTTTCTAGTTCTGAAGTTGGTACTCTGATACAAAATTTTGCTTGAATGGCCTGGAAGGGAGTTTTATGTTCACTACTGCTGCTTCTTTCCGTGGCTGAGTCATCAAGCCGTGCATGGAAGGTTTTCTCTGAAAACTCAGGTGTCCGCTCCGGCGTCCAGTCAAGTTTTTTGCCCAGCTGGCCAATCCTGAGTGCAGGCATATTTGTGACGGTTGCAGTGGTGTCGTCAATGTTTCTTATGTTTGAGCATCTCACTGTTTACAACCAGCCTGCGGTATATTTCTTATCCTTAATTGCTTACTTTGTTATCTTTCTATCATCATCTATGGGATGTTTTTACATATCATAAATAATCTTGATTTACAAGTTATATTCACTTCTTAAATATTAGCAATTACTTGGTTACTATAGCTCAGATCGTTGTCCTTAGGCTTATACTTGTTTGGTATATTTTCTGCAGGAACAGAAATTCCTGATTGGACTCATTTTGATGGTTCCTTTCTATGCAGTGGAATCGGTGAGTACAATTATATTAATATTTGGTTTTACTATCTATTTTGGGGTTTCGGTTGGCATTCGTATGTGATTGAGTAAATACCAAAAATGTGATGTTTATTATATTAACCGGGGAATTCACTAAATGGCTTAAATATACTACTAAAGGTGTAAGCTCTTGAATCTCAAAGTAGGCCATACAATTAGTTTAGTTTTGGATATTTCATTTCGTGAGGCTTATTTAGTGTTTATTTGATTACGCAGAAACGCCTTGTTTATATTTTAGCACTACTTAGTTTCATAATAATGCATGGAAGATTCTTTCAGGGTTTTATATTCCTTACTATGTTGATTGGACATTTATTTATGTTGGATTTTGTAATTTAAATTTAATATCTGGTTGTGGCCCTTTTACTCCACGCGAAGAGTATTTAATGTAGGATAAGCCTCCTTGATTTTACAGCTCTTATCTTTTGATAAAAAGTGACAGTTTCCTGTATCCTTTTGTCTTTGCAGTTCTTATCGCTGTTGGATTCAAAGGTTGCCTTCGTATGTGAAATAATGCGGGACTGTTATGAGGCATTTGCTTTGTATTGCTTCGAGAGATACTTGATTGGCTGCTTAGGTATGGCTGCTCAAATTTGTCTATTTCTTTTAATGCTTTATTTGAACTATGCTTGAATCCCCCATAGGTCCTTAAATGTCTGAACTTTTATATGTTGAATTGGCCAGCAAAGGTACATTTTCTCTTTGATAATTGAACTGTTAAAATAATTTTTTCAACAACCCAGCATCATTAAAATAACTGAACTGTTAACGAAATATTCTAAAAATCAAGCCACTGTTTAGTGACCTAATAAAAAGAAAAGGTGATAGGAACTTAGAAATTAGAATAGTGGTTTAGTTAAGCTAGTTTAATCATGGGAGGTGTAGGTAGTGCAGATATTGTCCAAACAGTACAGAGGTTATAAATACATACTGGATGTTGAAATGTATTCTCATATGAGGAAGGAGGGACTTCTAGCATCAGAACTAGTTCTGCGTCCAGTGGGAGTTGATCATGGTTCTTGGCATTTGTTTGTATTATTTAGAGCATAGTCGGAAAACATTGGTTTGGTGTGAAGTATATGTCTATCATTTATCTCTAATATCAGACATACTCAGTAAGTTAAATCCGGACTCATTATGATTGGTACATCTCAGTATTGGAACAACACATGACTCCTGTAAATTGATGAATTGGCCTAAACTAAGGAGATTTTTTTAATTAGAAAAAATGGTGGGGTAACTTCATTTCCTTCCACGCGTTTCATTAAAAAGGATTAAACAAAACAAAATAATTTAAAAGTGTTGAACGACACATGACTCCTGTAAATTGATGAATTGGCCTAAACTAAGGAGGTTTTTTTAATTAGAAAAAATGGTGGGGTAACTTCATTTCCTTCCACGCGTTTCATTAAAAAGGATTAAACAAAACAAAATAAAATAAAAGTGTTGGAACGACACATGACTCCTGTAAATTGATGAATTGGCCTAAACTAAGGAGGTTTTTTTAATTAGAAAAAATGGTAGGGTAACTTCATTTTTTTCCATGCCTTTCATTAAAAGGATAAAACAAAACAAAATAAAATAAAAATGAAGAGAATGAGCCTCATACTGGCCGTTCATTTCCTAACAACAGAAACTACCACCGTATTCTGTAGAAGAGGTTAGGCCAATCAATTCCAAATATAGGAATGCAATTCAATAGATGTATCAATTTAAAAGAGATCTGGAGATCTCATTACAAGTTTTCTTGATATATTCTCATAGTGCCACAATATCTTCATTTCACATTGTGGTCTTAAAACTTAAAAGATTATTGTTGTCTCACATATGACAAAGGCACTTTTCTGCTGGTTTGTGCTTTGCATAAATTAGTTGATTGATGATCATTTATGTAGTTATCACTGATTCAAAAATTTCCCATTCTAAAAGGTGGCGAGGAAAATACTCTTAGGCTTATGGAGAAGCAGGTCAAGATCAGCTCTACCCTGCCACTTTTAGAAGAACTAACTTATGAAGAAGAGGGTGTTATAAAGCATCCGTTTCCCTTAAACTTCTTGTTGAAGCAGTGGTATCTGGGCTCTGATTTTTATCATGCTGTGAAAATTGGGATTGTTCAATATGTATGTATGACTAGATCTTTTGGCTTGATTCTCATATTCAGTCAACCATATAATTTTCTAGTATGTTTTTCCCTTTTAAATCCAGATGATACTGAAGACAATATGTGCTCTACTAGCAATCATTTTTGAACTTTTCGGGGTCTATGGAGAAGGGAAGTTTGAATGGAAGTATGGGTAAGGTTATCCTACTACTTTTTATATCAGATTTTATGGTTGTGTATACTCATCTATACTCACTGCAGGATGTGGTGTTCTTGCTCTTATATGGAGTTATAAAATTGCAATGTTTTTGTAGTGACACCCTTCTTTGATTTGCCTGCACAGGTACCCCTATCTAGCTGTTGTCTTAAATTTCAGTCAGACTTGGGCTTTGTATTGCCTCATACAGTTCTATACTGTAACAAAGGAGAAGTTGGCTCATATTAACCCACTGGCCAAGTTTCTTACCTTCAAGTCAATTGTATTTTTAACTTGGTGGCAAGGTGTTATTGTTGCTTTCCTCTTTTCAACCGGACACTTTAAAGGCCATTTGGCACAAGAGTTGAAAACTCGCATCCAAGATTATATTATTTGCATTGAGGTAATGTTCGTCACCCTGTCAATCCTTGTGTTTGTTTAATTAACAGCCAGGGAGAATACTTCTCTATTTTGGTCTCTGTTTTGGGGGTGTTTTGGGGTACTGTTCATAAAGTTAACCGTCCTTACTTGACATTGCAACTAAATACGTAAATCAAAATTTTCTACTGAAATTGGATTTTACTATATTTTGTGAAAGTTGCTGATCTGGAGCTCTGCTCTAATTAGAATGCTTTATTTCTAGGAGCAAATCCCTATCTTAATGGATATTCATTACAGCACAATAGTTTTCTCCCCATGTGCTATAAATAACTTAACATGATGAATCATTCGTATTTTCATTGAGCCTAGCTCCCAATGTCTACCAGTCTATAGCAGCTATGCTAATAACTAATTCTCCATAACAGATGGGGGTCGCTGCTATAGTTCACTTGTATGTATTCCCAACTACACCTTATCTACATGGAGAAAGATGTCTCCCTAATGTTGCTGTCATGGCTGATTACGCATCATTGGGAGCTCCTCTGGATCCAGAAGAAGTTAGAGAAAGTTCAAGGCTGACGAGGACACCCACTGCGCGTTCTGATGACCTAGAGAGGCGGCTAAGCTTTCCTCAAAGTGTTCGTGATGTGGTCTTTGGAAGTGGTGAAATTGTAAGTTTCCTACCCATAGATATGCTTTTGTACCGTATATTGAACTGTTTCCACTGGAGCACTTCTACACCCATAGAGTGCATTTCGTAGCGGTCTTTTTGTTTAATAATTCAAAATTACTGTTAGGTCAATTATAGAGTAACTCTTACCCTCTTATTTGTGTGGGTGTTGTGGGGCTCTTGGCGGTTGATGGCAGCTGTTGTGAAGGCAGCTGTTGTGAAGGCAGTGGGTGGAAAGCAGGTTAGTCATGGTGTGATGGCGGCCATCGCTAATGGCAGGTGCTGGGGGGATGATATGTGAGGTCTAGAGGCTATAATTTACAGTACACTACTTAGTTGGGGAGCATAGCTGCAACTGCTCCCCGACCGCCATCAACCACTCTTAACCCCACATGAGTTGGGAAAATGAGAGGTGAGGAAAAGGGTTACGTTATAGTAGGCTATATTTTGGGTATAAAAATAAAACATAGTTAAGAAATCTACTTTAGATGGGGTAAAAGTGTTCAAGTTGAAACATAAACTTTTTCTAATTTATTAGCGATGCTTTCTACTATTGCTGTTTGGTTAATTTCTTTTCATTAACTATATGTGCGCAGATGGTTGATGATGTCAAGTTCACTGTTTCTCATGTGGTTGAACCAATGGAGCGAGGCATTGCAAAGATAAATCGAACTTTCCAACAGATATCGGAAAATGTGAAGCAGCATGAGAAGCGAAGGAAGGCAGCCAAGGATGATAGCTATCTAATTCCTCTAAAATCATGGTCGGAAGAGTTTCCGGATTTGCATGATCTTCCAGAAGGAAGTTTCAGTGACAGCGGTTTGACAAGGAAGAGAAACCATTTAAGAAACTAGGATGTTTTATACTTGAAACTGATGGGAAACAGAATGGGATTTCCGACAATACTAGTTCGACTGATTTCTTCTGTTAACAGTCAGCAAGTGGTATGCTGAATTACGTACTCGGACCTGCATTTTAAGCTCTAATTGATTTGGTTTAGAACAGCAGCACAGCGTTGCCCATTTCTGACCGAAACAAGCCCAGTGTAGGCAACAACTTACACAGGGAAGGAACATAATTCACTCTGTTAAAAAAGAACTAACTTCAATGACAGACAGATAAAACGGTGAGATGAACAGCAAATTCAGGACAGACTAATTTATTCAATTATGATAGTTTTAAGCTTTGTTTTTTTTTTTCTTTTCCATTTTTTGGTTTCAATGTATACTTCAGAATTTCGTACGGCTCTGCAAAAGCACACATTGAAAATTGGTCTAATGATATGCAAAGGCAAAATGCTAGACATACATGAGTTTTTACTCCAAACATACATTATAAATGCATTGGGGCCCACTTCTCACTAAAAGACAATGTTTTAGTGAGAAGTGGGTCCCAATGCATTTATAATGTATGTTTGAGATAAAACCTCATGTATGTGTAGTCATCCTCTATGCACAAACAGCGGTATGATACTTGCTATGCTTCTCATTGTGGTTTAGCGGTTTAGCTCGTCTTTGTAGTCTTGATGTCCCAATTGCCCGAATTTATAATACTTCAGAGCATTTGTAGTTGTTAAGACTCAAAATTTCCATGTTTGGGGTTTATAAATAAAAATTTTGAGTTTGACGTGTAGTTGTTGAAATTCAAAATTTGGTTGAATGGTGGATGATAACAAATATCTTGAATTGTATCTATTGATTATAAAAAGAAATTAGTTCAACACATACATGATTTTTAAAAAAAAATGGACACAAGTTACACATAATAATTCCTGTAGGTAGATTCCATCTCAACCCCTGATCATAAAAGGAGAATTTGGAAGGGAAAAGTTCAGGGATGGAAGAACATCTTCCGCCCGTTGTTGTTGTTGTTGTTGTTTTTTTTTTAGGGAAAAGGTAGAATATGGCCACCCTGTTTCATTAAGAAGAAATTAACAAAACAACTCTAGTATGCTGGGACTGTAGGATAATGGCTCGATTCTGGTTCAGATTGTTTTGGAGTATCTGCAGCAAAAGAAAGTTACAGCATAAGTCGACTGATAGAAGGATCAGGCGACTGTCCAGAGAGTTTTCGAAGGCTAAAGATACAAGCAGCAGCAGAGGATCAGTCGACTGATCGGTCGACTGCCAGATGGAGTGCCAGTCGACTGGTAAGTCGACCAGTCGACTGTCGACGAGATTTTGAACTAGATCAGGCCCAATTCGAAAAGGCCCAATAGTTTCCCTATAAATACACTTGTTAGGGTTTTGTAATCTGTGACGAAAATTAGAGATCCCTATTTCGGTTTTGCAGCCGTCATTATTTGTAAGGGTTTGTTTTCGCCCATTGGTGATAATTTGAAGAAGAAGAAACCCCAACCGCCCCGTGGATGTAGGCATGTATTTTGCCGAACCACATTAAATCTGTGTGTCCTTTTGTGTTGGTTTGCTTTTGTGTTTTCTCGCTGGTTCTCTCTTTGTATTCCGCATTGATTCTTGTTGATTTGATTTGTACCGCGCACAACAAGTGGTATCAGAGCTGTTGGTTCGACCTAGAGAGAGATGGCGGGTGATGCAGATGCAACCAAGGATGGTGTGGGATCAAGTTCATCAAGAACAACGATTCACAACGCAAAATTTGAAGTTGAAAAATTTGATGGGACAAACAATTTCGGGATGTGGCAATGTGAGGTGTTGGATGTTCTTGTTCAACAAGAACAAGATGTTGCTTTGGAGGTAGAAAAACCTAAGGATATGTCCGAAGCAGATTGGAAGAAGTTGAATCGAGTTGCGTGTGGGACTATTCGGCTCTTTATTGAGAAGGCTCAGAAGTATGATTTGATGAGGGATACCATTGCTGCGGTGTTGTGGAAGAAGCTCGAAGACAAATACATGAGGAAAAGTTTGGAGAATCGGCTGTATTTGAAGAAGAGACTTTTTCGCTTCACCTATACGGAAGGTATGTCTATGAATGCTCATGTTGAATCATTTAATAAATTATTGGCTGATTTGTTAAATTTGGATGAGCAAATTAAGGATGAGGATAAAGCCCTAATTCTGTTGAATTCATTACCTGAAAGTTATGATCATTTAGCAACTACTTTATTATATGGAAAAGATACTGTGAAATATGAAGATGTTGCAAATGCCTTGTTGAATAATGAAACTAGGAGAAGGGATAAGATGGTTGATAGAGAAACTTCTGAAGCGTTGATTGTAAGGGGCAGGACTGAGACTAGATCTGAGTCCAAATCTGGGAAAAAGGGAAACAAATCTCGTTCCAAATCGAGAGGAGTTTCAAAGGACAGGAAAATACCGGCCAAAGATGAATGTGCTTTCTGTCATGAAAGGGGGCATTGGAAAAAGGATTGTCCAAAGCTACGAAATAAGGGAAATTCGACTGCAAATGTGACTGTTGATAATTTAGAAAGTGGCGAGGATGTTTCTTTTGCACTTGCTTCTAGTCCCTCACTTTATCAAGAAGTATGGTTTCTTGATACAGCAGCCTCCTATCATATGTCTTGGAAAAAGGAGTGGTTTACTTCTTTGGAGTATATGGATGGTGGTGTAGTTTTGATGGGAAATGATGCACCTTGTAAGAAGGTAGGAATCGGGAAGATTGAATTGCTAATGCACGATGGTCTTATTAGGGAGCTTTCAGATGTATGGTATGTTCCAGATTTGAAAAAGAATCTGATTTCACTAGGTGCTTTGGAGGCCAGTGGTTTGAAATTTGCTAGTGAAGGTGGCATTCTGAAGGTGACTAGCGGATCACTCGTGGTGATGAAAGGGCAAAGAAAGAGGAACTTGTTTTTCTTGCAGGGAAAAACATATTTGGGTCAGGCTGCCAGTGTAACTGAGAAGCCTAAACAGGTTGTTCCCGACTCTACTAGGTTGTGGCATATGCGACTCGGGCATGCAGGAGAAAAGGCCTTGCAGGGGCTGGTGAAGCAAGGGTTGCTTAAAGATGCTAAAGGGTGCAAGTTGGAATTTTGTGAACATTGTGTTTTGGGTAAGCAAACTAGGGTGAAATTTGGTACAGCTGTACATCAGACAAAGGGTATCCTCGATTATGTGCACACAGATGTTTGGGGCCCTACTCAGACACCTTCTATGAGTGGTAGACACTGGTTTGTTACTTTTGTTGATGATTACTCCAGACGAGTTTGGGTATATACCATGAAGCACAAAGATGAAGTTTTGACATTGTTCACAAGTTGGAAGAAGAAAGTTGAGAATCAGACTGGTAGGAAGATTAAGGTTCTGAGGTCAGATAATGGAGGGGAATACAAGAACGATCCGTTTCTGAAGTTGTGTGAAGATGAAGGGATCCAAAGGCACTTCACAGTTAGGAAGACTCCACAGCAAAATGGGGTTGCAGAAAGGATGAACAGAACCTTACTTGAGAAGGTAAGATGTATGTTAGCACAGTCTGGGTTGAAGAAGACATTTTGGGCAGAAGCTGTTATATATGCAAGCCACATCGTCAACCGTTTACCATCAGCAGCACTTGAAGGCAAGACGCCTATTGAGGTATGGAGTGGTAAACCTGCATCTGATTATAGTTTTTTGCATATATTTGGTTGTCCTGCTTATTTTCATGTAACTGAAACTAAACTTGATGCAAGAGCCAAGAAGGCTATATTTGTTGGTTTTAGTACTGGTGTCAAAGGTTACAGGTTGTGGTGTCCAGAACAGAAGAAGTTAGTAATCAGCAGAGATGTCACTTTTGATGAGACCAGCATGATCAGCTCGGGACAGTCGACTGATGGTATAGGACAGTCGACTGGTGAGCAGCAGAAGAGTGGGACAGTTCTTCAACAGGTGAGTAGAAGAAGTTCGGGACAGTCGACTGATGAACAGGAGCAGTCGACTGATGGTCCAAAACAGCAGAATTGTGGGAGCTCGGGACAGTCGACTGGTGGCAATAACCAGTCGACTGGTAGGAGAGTTTTTCAACAGGTGGAGTTAGAAAAGTTGTCAGTTGAAAATCCTGTTCCTGTCCAAGATAAAGATGATGTGGTTGATACTGAGATTGATGAAGAAGCTCCTATCCAGCAGGAAGAATCAATTGCAGTAAGAAGGCAAAGAAGAGATATCAAACGACCGTCTCGTTTTACAGACACAGTTGCATTTGCTCTTCCCATTGTGGATGATGAAGTTCCCTCCAACTTCAAAGAAGCCACTAGAAGTTCAGAAAATGCAGATTGGAAAGTTGCTATGGGTGAAGAGATGAACTCTCTTCATAAGAATAAGACTTGGGATCTAGTGCAACTACCAAAGGGGAAGAAAGCAATTGGTTGCAAGTGGGTGTATACGAAGAAAGAGGGTCCAAACGGCAGTGTTCGGTTCAAGGCTAGACTAGTTGCAAAGGGGTATGCTCAAAAGGAA
Organism: Hemerocallis citrina; assembly: GCA_017893485.1. NCBI lineage: Eukaryota > Viridiplantae > Streptophyta > Magnoliopsida > Asparagales > Asphodelaceae > Hemerocallis > Hemerocallis citrina. The sequence goes on from CM030368.1 coordinate 215,338,129, forward strand.
GGAATTGACTACAATGAAGTGTTCTCTCCGGTTGTGAAGCATCCTTCTATTCGGATTTTGTTAGCATTGGTAGCACAGTTTGACCTTGAGTTGACACAGATGGATGTGAAGACTGCGTTCTTACATGGGGAACTAGATGAAGAAATTTATATGTTACAGCCAGATGGGTTCAAGACAGCTGGGAAGGAAAATTGTGTTTGCAGGTTGAAGAAGTCTCTCTATGGGTTGAAGCAATCTCCAAGGCAGTGGTATTTGAGGTTCGATCAGTTTATGAAGGTGCAGAAATATTCCAGAAGTGAGTTTGATCATTGTGTTTACTTCAGGAAGTTGCAGGATGGCTCTTTCATATATCTGTTATTATATGTGGATGACATGTTGATTGCCTCTAAGAATGCTAAGGAGATTCAAAATTTGAAGAATCAGTTGAGTTCTGAATTCGAGATGAAGGATCTTGGTGAAGCCAAGAAGATACTTGGGATGGAGATAGCTAGAGACAGGGCAAAGGGCACAGTGAGTTTGACTCAGAAGCAATATCTTTTGAAGGTGCTGAAACGGTTCGGTATAGATGAGAAGACTAAACCAGTAAGTACACCCTTAGCCAGTCATTTCAGAATTAGTGCTTCTCAGTCTCCAAGTTCAGATGAAGAGAGACAATATATGGCGAATGTACCTTACACTAGTATAGTTGGCAGTTTGATGTATGCCATGGTTTGTACTCGACCAGACATCTCTCAGGCGGTGAGTATGGTTAGTCGATATATGCATGATCCAGGCAAAGAGCATTGGCAAGCAGCTAAATGGATTCTAAGGTACATAAGTGGCACCACAGATGTGGGTTTGAAATTTGAAAGGGATGACAATATTAGCAGGTTATTGGTTGGATATGTTGATTCAGACTATGCAGGTGATCTAGATAAGAGGCGGTCTACTACAGGCTATTTGTTTACGATGGCTAGAGCACCTATAAGTTGGAGGTCAAATTTGCAGTCCACTGTAGCGTTGTCTACTACTGAGGCTGAATACATGGCAGTTGCTGAGGCCATGAAGGAAGCCATTTGGATACATGGACTTTTGAAGAGCTTGGGGATTCATCGGGAGAAGGTGGAGGTACACTGTGACAGTCAGAGTGCTATTCATTTAGCGAAGAACCAAGTTCATCATTCGAGGACCAAACATATTGATGTCCGTTATCACTTTGTGCGTGATTTGATAAAGGATGGTGATATTCATTTGGTGAAGATTGGGACAGCTGATAATCCTGCTGATATGTTGACAAAAGTTGTTGGAGCAGCCAAGTTCAAGCATTGCATGAACCTGGCTAATATTTTGCATGTTTGATGATTTGGAATGGGGGGTTGGAATAGTGCTTCGCTATTTGTTCGCCTAGTATGTGATATCATACTAAGGTGGAGTTTGGATTTGTTGTTACATTTGATGATGAGCATTTGGAGTATTTGTGGAGATTGCTTGGGCTACTTGGAAGATCTTGCCAAGGTGGAGATTGTTGGTTGGTGGAAGATCTCGCCAAGGTGGAGATTGTAGGATAATGGCTCGATTCTGGTTCAGATTGTTTTGGAGTATCTGCAGCAAAAGAAAGTTACAGCATAAGTCGACTGATAGAAGGATCAGGCGACTGTCCAGAGAGTTTTCGAAGGCTAAAGATACAAGCAGCAGCAGAGGATCAGTCGACTGATCGGTCGACTGCCAGATGGAGTGCCAGTCGACTGGTAAGTCGACCAGTCGACTGTCGACGAGATTTTGAACTAGATCAGGCCCAATTCGAAAAGGCCCAATAGTTTCCCTATAAATACACTTGTTAGGGTTTTGTAATCTGTGACGAAAATTAGAGATCCCTATTTCGGTTTTGCAGCCGTCATTATTTGTAAGGGTTTGTTTTCGCCCATTGGTGATAATTTGAAGAAGAAGAAACCCCAACCGCCCCGTGGATGTAGGCATGTATTTTGCCGAACCACATTAAATCTGTGTGTCCTTTTGTGTTGGTTTGCTTTTGTGTTTTCTCGCTGGTTCTCTCTTTGTATTCCGCATTGATTCTTGTTGATTTGATTTGTACCGCGCACAACAGGGACAAGATACAATCTACATACGAAAAAAAGAACATGAAGCGACATGACCAGTACATATAATCAGCTCTCACTATAAACTACGAGGACCAACTAATTGTATGTCCGTCAAGCAAGCTTCGTGCACCCACCTCCATCAACTGTTGTTGTTGTTGTTTTTTTTTTTTTTTTTTTTTTTTTTTTGATTAAAAGATGACTAGGTCATCGCTTCATTATAGATAATTTAACGAAACAGTTCATAAAGATACAAAAGCAGCCCGTAGGCAAGCAATATGGAAAATCACACACCTACGATACGTCTTAGCAAAGAACAAGCTACATCTAAATACAAAACAACAACTAAACCAGAAGCTTGGATGCCTCCATCTCCATCTCTTGGAGGAACTATCCCAACCTCCGATGGAACTACTCCTCCTCCTCTCCCAATTGCATTTTCTTCCTGGTCTTGAGAAGTCTTGTCCATTCATAACAACATAAATGAATTTTGTGCATCAGAAAGGAAAATCTATGATTAACACTATTGAAACAATAATCATTTCGATCTAGCCAAAGGTTCCACATAATTGAAGCAACAGCCAAATCCCAATCTAATCTCACTTCCTTTCTAATCCTGTTTGATCTAATGTCCCCCCAAACCTGTGCACTAGACCCCGGACACTGTAAAATTCCGAACTTGTGACCCACTTTCTCCTAGACCCCTCTAGCTCTATGACAATTGAAAATGATGTGATTCGTCTCTTCCTCGTAATTTATACATCTATTACAACTCACGACATAGTTGTTGTTGTTGTTGTTTTTAGTTTTTGATTGGATGAAATATCTTCTGAAGTCCGATACCTTTAACTTTCTTTTAAGAATGAACACAAGATCATTTTGTCTCTCACACCTGTTTTAATTTTTTTTTTTTATCAAACGAGATCATCTTTCGTCTGTTCAAAAAAAATTGGAACGAACGACCGATGATCTTTTCGATTCCTATATTTGGAGAATTCTTAAATCTCTTCTCTACTGTTTCTTAAATCTTTTTTTTTTCAAAAATAGGTAACGACTATAGTAGTTTTTTTCCCCCCCTAAATTCCAAAATTTCTAAATTTAAACAACATACTACATATGCTCTTACAAGTACAAACTGCTAGTAAACTATATATTTTCGTCACTTTTTTGTTCTGTGGTTATTGCAAGTTTGCGCAGATTGTTTGAACGTTAGTTGGAGACCTATTCTCAGATTGTTTGAACTTTAGTTGCATAAATCATTTTCGGCATTTAGTTAATAATGTTGGTAGCTATCACCTTCGAGCACTCGTTACTCGGAATCATCTTGCAAGTTAAGCTATGATAACTGAAAGTTGAGGTTGTTCCACAAAACTCAACTCTTAAACAGCCCCCCCCCCCCCCCCCGAATTTTGTGTGTGCAATTTAGATGTCTTAAAATTTGTATGAATTATACACGTATTTTGAGCGTAAAATAAATGTGTTCAGAGACCCCAAAAATAATTATTTGGGCCTTTGGCCTTAGGTCTCCTGTGACTCAGGCCAGCCCTGTTCTTAACTCCTTTCGCAAACACACCCATCGAAGGTTAAGTATTGTTCTTTTTTTTGCCTGAAGCGATTATCTCTTATGAGAGATTTGCAGTAAAAGTTTCTTGTAAGAGCATGAGGTGTTCTTTTTATATAAAAATAACCTCTTATAAGAACCTCTTATAAGATTCTCTTATAAGAGATTTCTGTTCTTTTTTCAACTCTTATAAGAGCCTTTTGTCTACTTTTACACATTTTTGTCCTTACTATATAATTTTTCTATTTATACTTTGGGATAATATAGATTTTTTAAGTGATAGAAGGCTTATAAGAGGCCACTAGAAGCCGTTTAGGCTTACAAACAATTTTGGGGGAAATTGCTTATAAGAGGTAAAAAAAGAACGCTAAAAATTATGAAAAAAGAGGTGGACCACCTCTTATAAGAGGTGAATCGCTTATAAAAGGAGAAAAAGAACAGTATCTAAGGCAACAAAATATTTTGGGGGAGATACAATGGTGGTGGAGGTGGTATACAAAAATGTAAACCATGCATCATGTCCTCTCAGTAAATAACTCTTTGCATAGTTCATGTGTGACCTTAGGTATACTGGGCTTTCAAAGCCCAAAAGCCCATTAGGGTTAGGTTGCAGCCGTCAATTCAACTCATGTCCCTCTCTCTATAAATACTAGCAACATATAACTTTTCTTCAATTATGCAATCTCTCTGATCCTCTTTAGATTATTTTTTTTTAAATTATTTATAGTGTTTTCGATTCTGTATTGTTAAAAGCAATGATGAAGGACAAAGTCATGCACCACTCTGATGATTAATTTTCAGTTGCTGATATCTGACTACCCATTTTCCTTCTGAGCTTTTCTTGGATTTTTCTAAAATTTATGTAATTTTCAGAGTTTTTTGATGATCGAGAAATAAGAAGAAGAAGAATCAGATGATGCGGGTGAAAACCCAAAACCATGATGCGGACCGATTTGAATCCACTTTTATCGTGCATTCCTGTTGATAAATATTGGTTTCTGATGATTCTTCTCCTTCTTCTAATCCCTCAATGGCACCGTCTGTAATTATACCCAAGTCCAGTGGCATTTTCAAAACTATACCCCCGATTTCACACCATTTAATTTTTTTCGCGTCCCTGATTCAACTCACCGATGCAGAAACTCCCGTTTCAGAAAATAGTAAAAGACGAAAAAGGACATTTCTATTCTCTAAGCGAAAAAACAAGCTGGGCCTCTTTAATGGCCCAATAGTTAGTTATCTAGGGCGAATCTTTTGGGCCGAAATTAATTTTGGACAAGGGGATTTTTGCATGACTGGATTATTTTGAATCTCGGCCCATTAGCTCACGGCCCAAGCCCTTGAATCTATACAGCGCGCATCGTAATGTTAGCTAATCTGATAAGGAGGTAGGCCCGCTACCCATTCTGTTTAACAAATACTTATTATTATATACGGGTGTACACTCATAATAAATATAATGCAACAGGGCATTTTGGTCTTTTACTAATTTTGGAAATCGTAACCCCTTTAATGATCGGTTGCTTTCGAAAAAAAATTAAATCGCAGGAAATTGGGTGGAGAGTGAGCAAAGTACCCCTTAAGTTGTTTATAATTACAAGCATTTCATTGTAGAGTGTTTTCACTTACAAACCCATAGAAAAGATGGGTGTTTTTATTTCATTTTATTTGATTTGGGCTCGATTTTATTGGATTGGTTGAACAAAGTTGTTATTTGGAATTCAAAAATCTAGTGCAGTATATTTTAAGGTTGCAGTTCATAACATACATCAAAGCCTTATTCATCATTCAACTCTATTAATAATAAGAAGATCCATAACAAAGTTCGCAATGCATTAAGGATAAATGGAATATCTCAACTGAGGAAGATAACTACAAGTTAGCATCACTACCTCAGGCGTCCAATATAAAACAAAGTTCAAAGATAAGGTGACCCACCTTTTTTTATAATTTTATTTATTTATTTATATATTTATTTATTTTTTTGGGTATGGTGACCTCGCTACCGGCCTCCCCACCGTTTCATTAATAAGAAATTAATGATACAAGTAGTACATATACAACACATCTATCTGTTCCTAAACTCCAACATATCTCTCTCAAATATAATTTGAATTCTGTAAAAGTCTAATTGGGAATTCAAAAATCTTCGAGATAATGCTCCACCCCCGAAACTTCCTCCACACATCCCCAAATGTCCACATTGTCATCAACCACAACCACTATATCTTGCTGGCAAATTTGTTCCTCTCCCCACGACATTGCTATCGTGTATCTGCCAATCCAACCCCACGGCAATGCCTTCTTTCGATTGCGTCAAATTCAGCCCTCAAAAGTAGCCGTTGTTCTCGATCGAAACTTGGACACTTGAACTCGCCGAACTCACCACAATATGTATTTTGAATTTCAATTTTGAAATCCAAATTACACCAGACACCCTCCTCACACTCCTTACCTGAAATTTGAATTTCAAAAATCTATATTTTTTTTAATCGTAAAAGGTTGCCCCCTCCCCCGTGTTTCATTAAAAAAATTAATAAAACAAACAACCAAAAATAAGGCTTATGAAGTTCAGATCCCAACAGGCTGGGTTCTGGAATTCATACACCCCAACCAACAAACAAAAATACAACGAAAACTAATTATACTGATCGGGTGACCTCGTCCAAGTCAATTTCTTGTGCCAATTTGAGCTCATTATCTCTCTCAGTCCCCTGCTTGTACACCGTTCATCCACTCCGTCGCTCGCATGGACACCTTCGTCGTCCTCATTAGTGATTCATACGTCGACTTCAAGCACCATATGAGAGACCGTAGATACTCTACCAATCTGACAACTTCCTGTACGGATTGAGTCCTGGTTCTCATCCTCTCGCTCGACCCTCGTTGATTCTCACTGGCACCTCGCAACGAAAAATGTTCTTTCCCCTGACTGCTCGCACTAACACCTCTGTCGCTACCATTAATGACTCACGCGTCAACTGCAAGCACCATATGAGAGACCGCAGACACTCCACCAATCTGGCAACTCCCTGTACAGATTGAGTCCTGGTTCTCATTCCCTCGCTTGACCCCCGTTAACTCTCACTAGCCCCTTGCAACGTAGGTTGTCTAATACCCTGACTGCTGAATAAACGCCACCACCCGCTCCAAGCCCCCTGATATGAGAGAGACCGTAGGCACCCCTCACTTTGACCTGAATAGGTCAAAGTAGAGCACAAACAATAAATTTTGACCTGAATAGACTCTAGGTACTCCTCATTTCAAAAATCTATATTGAAATGCAAAATTCCACTCTACTAGTGCATTATAATGGATTTGATATGCATATGTCCATTACTGGAAATTCTTAACTCGTAAAGTCTTGATAGTATTAAGGATAAGACCAGGAAAAAATAGTGAGTAGTCAGTTTGGATTCAATAGAGTGCGACATGATATCAAGTAGACTGTTAGTTTCGTACATTTGGATGAAGTTATATTTAAGCACTAACTCAGGGGCGGATGGAGTGAAGGCCGCTCCCCCTGAATTTCGTCAGTTCTTTAAAAACCCCAGTACTTAAAAAATTCTGCTCCCCCTCACTCAGCCCAAATCGCTCCCCTTCCTGGCCCAATGCCCCAAACCCACGCTCCTCTCATTCACTTAAAGAACTGCACCATGGACGGCCTCTCCGGAAATTGGAGCTCGAGGCAAAACCTACTAGTATTTTTCACGTGCGATGTATACTAGTATTTTTCACGTGCGAATCCTATGTATACTAGTATTTTTCACGTGCGATGCACGTTTTCATAAGAGTTGGAGGATTTTCACATGCGATGTACGTGTGAAGAAATAATTTTAGAGTTGAACATGCGTTGCACGTAATTGGAAAAAATATTTTGAAGAAAAAATTACAATTTGTACGTGCAATGCACGTTTTTATAAGTAAAATTTGAGTTGTACGTGTAACATATGTGTATGTTTAGTGCTAAAAACATATTATAAAATTATTTTGCACGTGCAATGCACGGGTTTGTATGTTGACAAATGACAACTCCAACTCTCCCATTATAATATTAGAGACTAGTATTATACACTGGGAAAAATTAGGAGGAATGAAAAGGGCAAAAAAAATTTACCTACACGTGCATTGCACGGGTTGGATTAAGGACAAAGGCCTTCTCCCATTATAGTAGTAGAGATTGTGATGTGGATGTTTAAAGACTATTATAAATTTGTGATTTTTATGATTTCGCTCCCGCCGGATTAAAATCCTGGCTCCGCCACTGCACTAACTTAAAGCAGGTCTTTAAGAAATGTTAAATGAATCTACTTCTTTCTAATATATATTTTGTTGAGTAGTTTTTACATTTTTAAGATGTGCTTTTAGCTTTTTAAGAATATATATATCTTATAAATAACATAGTAGTTTCAGTTTTAGTAATAAACACATATCAGATGCCTAGATCGCTATGAATGTAGTTGCAAGTGCAAAGAATGAACCAAACTTGATTGAGCTCAAACAAGCCCACGTATTTTACCATATCTATTATACAGATACAATGATATACTTCAGATGATAATCATATGCTTCATGGAAAGACACAAATGCTAGGAAGACAACCTACAGAAGCACCAGCAACACAGACAACCCATATATGATTAAGTGCTTGAGCAAGTAAAACTTGATTTGGTTATTTTTTTTCTTTTCATATCTGACCAATTGCTTTCTTGTCTATTAAGTGCCTCAGTAAGACCAATTGCTTTCATAATATTTTAATATTCATTCGTTTTGACCAAATTCCACCGTTTTTGATCAACAAATACTCTATAATCGTGGAGCGGTATCCCTGGAGACAGCGATCCATGTTGATGAAATTCAACCTCTTCTGGATTCTGCCTGTCGAAGGGTGCTGCATTACGGTCAACTAATTGGAAGAACGAATTTTATTCCTCCAGAGGTTGTAGGAGGCCGGTTTTTGTGCATGAGGGTCGATGAACAATATGAGAAATTTTTTTATCTCTTATGACCTGAGATTGTTGTAGTGTGTTTCTCTCTTGTTACAGAGAAATGATTATCACTTTTAGGTATATATATATGCCATTGTGAATTTAATTTGGTTCAAATGATATTCATATAATGTATATATGTGTTTGAACAATATGAGAAATTTTTCTACCTCGGAGATGGTTAGATCTGAGATTGCTGTAGTGTTTTTCTATCTTGTTACGGAGAAATGATTATCACTTGTAGGTATGTACATACCATTGTGAATTTAATTTGGTTCAAATGATATTCATTTAATGTAATATGTGTTTGATCTGTGATCATTTAGTTTTGTTGATATTCATTTAATGAATGTGTGTTTGATTCAGAGGGACAGGAGTCCAGGGTCCCGATTCAGAGGGACAGCAGCTGGAGACAGTGGGTTTACTATCAGGGGGTGGTGTCCACCGTAGAGCTGTCGTATCTGTGTGCTCTCGGGCATTGTATCACTTGTATCTTACTGCTTTTTAGATTGTACTCTTCTTGTTGTTGTTGGTTCTTAGTAGTAGATGCTTCATTGTTTGTCTTTTGGAGTTCTTCCTTCGGGATGGACGGGGTTTGGCTTCACCTATGTATGTTGTACTACTTTGTTTCTTTAATTTCGCATTAATGGAACGATGACGAGGTCATCTTTTATCAAAAAAAAAAAAGTGTGTTTGATCTGTTATCATTTAGAATGTATATGTGTTTGATCTGTTATCATTTAGAATGTATATATGTGTTTGATCTGTAATCATTTAGTTTTTTTTCTATGCAGATGTATATATTTACTGGTTTGCTCCATAGTCCTTACTGATTTCTGTTAAAATAGTGCAGTTTTGTTACCGGGTTTGTTTTACAATAGATAGAACCCATTGACAGAGGATTCCTGGCTTATTTTACATTAGGTAGGGCACTTGCTAGCATGTTTGTATGATAACAAAATGTGAGAAATAGATGTGCACCAAACATTTTCCACTATAATCCCCCACAACTGGACGTGACTGAAAAGGAGCTCTTAATAGGTGAAACAAGAGTAACTGTGTTTCAAAATAGGGGGTAAACAAATGAAAATTAAACTGCAATGTCAATAAAATTATTCGCTCTCGGCAGAAATGACATAGCTAGCATTCATCACCTCCACCAATCCAAAGTAGTCCTTCCTTGTAAGCAAGTTATCAATAAGATCAAGGGACCTACACAGTTTGAAGATGATGACATCTCCAAGAGAATCCAACTCTTCCAAGGCCACAATGGCCTGATCAATTAGCAGTTCAGTAGTTTCCATAGAAGATTCCCTAGTCAAAAACTCCCCCAGCTTAATTCCTAACTCCCCACTCACTTCAGACCATTCAGGTGCATCATAATAATGAGACACTATCTTTTCTTTTGCTGCGGCGACCGCTTCAGGCATTACAGCATCATGTATCAGAGATAAAATGCTGCTCTTTTCTTCCTTAATCTCTTCGATGAATTACATTGAGTCCGTTTATTAAACAAGTAGCTGGCTGCTTTTTCTCGAGTATTGCAAAGCAAATTAGAGAGAAATTGCATATCAGCGAGCCACCAACTACAACATGAATAAATGACAAGGGAACGGAAAAAACAAAAACAAAAATGAAAAATGAAAAGAAAAGAAGAGTGTGTTAAATGCATACATGCAAAAGATCAGACGAAAATTTCAGATCAAAACATCATTTGTATCAAATTAAAAAAGAATAAAAAAAATCATTGTTTGTTCATGCCTTTGCATAAGATTTATTTATACCAGATCCTTTAACACCAGTAGGCATGTGTTGTGAGCACCATAAGAATTGCGAACCAATTACTACATGTAACTTCCGGTATGCCTCTTGTTCTTCCATAGTTAGCACCTCAGTAAAAATTGAAGACTTAAATGCTCTCAAAAATGTTCGTTATATTGAACTAGTAAGTTTGTGATGAATTAGCAACAGTCGCACACAGCAATTCCCATTGATTTAAATTATATTCTATTTGTTTACAAAAATAGACTTTGCAGTGTAAATATCAACAACACAGAAACCTTGTACCTATCATTCTATACTATAATAATTGGAGTTAAGGAGCTTTCCTCAGTATGGCTCCTGGAAAAGCACAACATAGACGATACAACAAATAGAGAAAATTATGATTGCAACATCGATTGTTAGTGCAGTCATGGCCTGATCACTAAGCTTCATGTTCTTCCCACCGAGACGGTCAACCGTATCGGAGGCTGTCTTCGGTGGGAGAGAAGTTGTATCAGTGTTAGCCTGCTAGTTTTATACTATGCAAAACAAATGATGCTAAAAGATTATATGGAGATGCGGGGTATCGAACCCCGTACCTCTCGCATGCAAAGCGAGCGCTCTACCATGTGAGCTACATCCCCAACTTGTAAAGCTTGAATAATATCTAAAGCAGTTTAAAGCAAAGTAACTGAAGGATATATATATATAGCTGCAAAATTTAAAGCAAAGTATCTAAAGCAGTAATGTATAAACTATCATCCAAGAATACTGAATTAAAAAATATATGCATTAGTAGTTCATACCAATCTGGTGTAGGTATCGATATTACACAGATGATGATCAAAGATTCAAACAAGCATACGATGTACAAGTAGCTGCAGAGATTCACGAGATTATATATGTCTCAAATGATGAAATATATATAGTTTGATAAAATTTTGTTTTTTGCTCTCATCAGTGACAAGGGCGACGTCGACCCGGTCAAACACACCCTAATCCCTCCTCAATGGCACCGTCTGTAATTATATCCAAGTCCAGTGGCATTTTCAAAACTATTCCCCCGAATTTGCACCATTTAATTTTTTTCGCGTCCCTAACTCAACTCACGGATGTAGAAATTCCTGTTTCAGAAAATAGTAAAAGACCAAAAAGGACATTTCTATTCTCTAAGGGAAAAAAACAAGCTGGGCCTCATTAGTGGCCCAATAGTTAGTTATCTAGAGCGAATCTCTTGGGCCGAAATTAATTTTGGACAAGGGGATTTTTGCATAACTGGATTATTTTGAATCTCGGCCCAAGCCCTTGAATCAATACAGCGCGCATCGCAATGTTAGCTAATCTGATAAGGAGGTAGGCCCGCTACCCATTCTGTTTAACAAATACTTATTATTATATACGGGTGTACACTCATAATAAATATAATGCAACAGGGCATTTTGGTCTTTTACTAATTTTGGAAATCGTAACCCCTTTAATGATCGGTTGCTTTCGAAAGCCAAAAAAAATTAAATCGCAGGAAATTGGGTGGAGAGTGAGCAAAGTACCCCTTGAGTTGTTTATAATTACAAGCATGCCATTGTAGAGTGTTTTCACTTACAAACCCATTGAAAAATATCGGTGTAAAATTAAAATCGAGCCCAAATCCAATAAAATGAAATAAAAATAGTAGACCCTCCTTATCAAACTTACAATTTCTTTTTGGAAAAAAGGTATCCTTAATCGAAAACAAATATTTTCATACAAGCTAGCATATTTAAATACATATTTTTATTTAAATACGAGTACACGAGCATTAAAAATCGTACATTTAAATGAAAACTATTACATCTTAACAAAAGTTGTAGATTACTATAGAACTATTTTCCTCAACACAAAAGTAGAGAATAGTCTAAAATTTTCTATTGACTTGTACATCACTATTAGGGTCCCCTAGCGAGTTGAGTGTTCTCGGCGGTTGTCAAAACTCGGCCTGCAGGGCTTGGGCCCAAAAAGGAATTCCCCAGCGAAGAGAAGGCAGGACGCGGCAGATGATAAAATCCTGTCAGACTTATTTCAGGTAGGTGTGCATGTGCTGTGGAGGCCGTGTACGAAGCTAAACTGACGTACATTCAATTTTCCTGGTCCGGGCTAGTTTGTCGGCTCACCCTCCAGGATTGTTGGATGGATTTGTTGTATGCACGGGTCATGTTGATTCATGTATGTTCTATTTCCTGTCTGTAGATTATTTTAGCTCAGTACTTTGAGTTTATATTGTTAATTTTGTATTAATGAAACCAGTGGCCTTATTCCACCTTTTTCTTAAAAAAAAAAAAAAAAACTTTGACCTAGATACATTAACTTCACTTTGGAGGATATGAAGGGTAATGCAGTGAGACACTAACAATAATGGATGATGGACAGTGAAACAGAGCAAGAATGAAAATTGCTTTGATTTTTTTTCTTCCTTTTTCTTTTTCTTTCTTCAAAGTCATTCATCTTCTATTGAGAGCCTTTCCAACACAGAATGCATTCAGTAATATAATGCTAGAATTTGATTCCTGATTAGTGCTATGAATAATGCCTGTTGCCCCCGGATTATTCACCTGTGGAATGCGTTACGAGTGTAAACCCTTATTAGGAAACACTCAATTCCACAACATAGGTTGGCCTTTCGCAAATCTTCCAAATGATCCTGTGTACTTCAAGTCATCGACACCAAATTATATTCAACTAGAACAAAGATAGTTTTTTTTTATATAATAAACGGCGGGTCCTAAGACTTCCCGCACTTCATTAAATTTTTTTTTAATAAAACATACAACTAAAGAAAGGAAAATAATGTTCCTGAATCCCACATGACTACAACACACTATTTTGGCCATATTTGTGTATTATAGTCCACAGTTTTCAACCAATTTTAAAAAAATGTATTTCACTGTTTTGACCACATTTTTTGGATTATAGTCCACAGTTTTGGACATTTTTATGAAATTTCGTATTTCACTATTTGGGCCAATTTTGTGGACTATAGTCCAAACCACTATTTTAACCTCATTTTGTGGGATAGTTCAATTTTTTCGGCCAATTTCAAGAAATTCAATATTTGGCTATTTTGGCCACATTTTGTGGCCTAAGAGCATCTGTAGTTGTTGGCTAAAATGCCAAACTTAATAAAAAAATAAAAATAAAAACAAAACAAAACAAAACCCAGAAAAGTGTGCTGTAGTCGTTGGCTATATACCCAAAATTTGGGTTTTTGGTGAACAATGGTCTACTATATTTTGAAGAAGATAGAGGAATTTGGAAAAAATAGCCGACGAAAGATGATCTTTTGTCCGTTCAATTGGACGAAAGATCTTCTTTCATCGCTTAATTTTTTTAATTTAAAAATATTAGACGGCGAATCATTTCCCGTCTCACGATTTTTTTTAATAAATCTATCAGACGGGGAATAATTTCCTGTCCCAAATTTTATAAAAAAAATCTATCGGACGATGAACGCATGCGCGCGTGTGTATATATATATAACCACATATGGGAAATCATTTCACGTCCGTTGGTTTTTTTTTTATTTTAAAAAAAATCGACAGACGGGAAATCATTTCCCGTTCGTTAGTTTTTTAAAAAGAATTGGGAGAGACGGGAAATCATACATCGTTCGTTCAATTTTTTATTTAAAATAATATATATATATATAAATTGGACGGTACATCATCTTTCGTCTGTCAATTTTAAATTATGAAAACCCAAAATCTGGGTTAGAACGACTGCAGCTCAAACCCAAAATTTCATTTCCTATATGCCGAATACCCAAAATTTGATATTGAACGACCACATATACTTTAAGTCCACTGTTGTGCATATAAACATAATTATATGCACAACATGGGTAAACTGGTAAAACCATGCACATTTAAATACTAACTTACCATTTTATTTGAAGTTCCATGACATTTCACCAACACATCCTTGTAGACAACATTTTTTGTATATATGCCTTGCCGACTTGCTAGACGTCCATTCTTGATTAAGAGTTTTGTAGTAGATCTCGAAACTCCTCTTGAAAGAGCGACATAATTGTCCATGATTAAATACGTGATCCGGAAGGTACACACAAACATATGGAATGGTTTGTCCTTGTGACTTGTAATTGTCAAGGCGAAACTAAGTCGTACTGGAAATTGCTTCCTTATTAGTGTAAAAGACATCCTTACATTTTTTGAATTCTGAAGAGGTATCCGATGAATAAATACTCTTGTACTATACATGCGTCAATAGTCTGTACTTTTTACATAAAAAAAAAATAGTCTGTACTTTTGTACCATACTGCACAACTGGAAGAATCTATCGAAAATCTCCACCTAAAACCACAACTTTTCCTCCAAATGGAAATTCATTTCCAATGATATCTTTCATTGCCTTGTTTAAAGCCTCAAAAGTATGATGATGGGTCATTGTTGCTTCATCCCAAATAATAGCACTCGAGAGACGTAAAAGTTTGGTCTCGTCAGATTGGATAGAGATCATACATGACGAAGTTGAACATAACTCTATAGAAATCTTGAATCTTAAGTGTGCTATAAGACCTTTAGGCATTATTATAGAAGATATTCCTGAGGATGTCGTTGCTAATACAATGTGCTCTCTATGCCGCACAAACGATAACATAAAGCGATAACGAAATGTCTTTCTAGTACCTCCAGGACTATCAACAAAAAAGACTTTACTCTCCCTATTAACGACTACATTTGTGATAAGATTGAATGCACACTTCTGATTCCGTCCAATTTCAAGAAATTTCGTATTTCAGCGTTTTGGGCACATTATGTGGGCTGGTCAACTGTTTTTTTGCCAATTTTGTAAAAATCTGTATTCCACTATTTTCACCACATTTTGTGGCTTATAGTCAACTGTTTTCGACCAATATCGTGAAGTTTGGTATTTCACATTTTTTGTCTCATCTTGTGGGCTAGTCCACAATTTTTAACCAATTTTGTGAAATTCGTATTTTACTGTTTTGGCCGCATTTTGCTGGTTATAGTCCACCTTTTTGGCCAGTTGTGTAACTCACTGTTTTGGCCTTATTTTGTGTGCTATAATCCACTATTTTTTGCCATTTTCGGATTTCATCGTGTTCGCCTCATTTTGTCAACTATAGTCCACAATTTTCGGCCAATTTCGTATTTCACTGTTTTGGCCACATTTGTGGGCTCATTTCCACAGTTTTTGGTCAATTTCGTGAAATTTCATATTTCACTATTTTGTGGCTATAGTCGACCGAGTTTTGCCAATTTCGTTAATTTTCATATTTTAGTGTTTGGGCCATTTAATCGGCTATAGACCACCTTTTTCGTTCAATATCTTGAAATTTCGTATGTGCCTCTTCTTGTGAGCTATTGTCCAGAGTTGTTGGCCAATTTCATGAAGTTCTATTTCATTATTTTTTACCTCATTTTGTGGGCTTAGTCCACAGCTTTCGACCAATTTTATGAAATTTTGTATTTCACTATTTTTGCCACATTTTTTAGCTATAGTGAATAGTTTTTTGTCAATTATGTGAAATTTCGTATTTCACTGTTTTGTCCACTTTTTGTAGGTTATAGTCCACATTTTTTTGACAATTTCGTGAAATTTCATATTTACTGTTTCACTTCATTTTGTGTAGTCAATGGTTTTTTACTAATTCGTGAAAATTCGTATTTCATTGTTTTGACCACAATTTGTGGGCTATAGTCTCTAACAATATTTTTGCCTCATTTTATGGGATAGTCCATTTTTCAACCAATTTCGTAAAATTCCGTATTTCACTATTTTTGTCACATTTTGTGAGCTAGAGTCCACAGTTTTCGGCCCATTTCGTGATATTCACACAGTTAAATTTGAACTACACCTTAAAATGTAACTTTATGCAAATTTTCAGATGAAATCAATGAGATTTAATCATTTATTGTGTGACAAAAAAAATCATGTTTTATTGACGGTCTGGAACTACTCTATTTTAAGATTTCATGATGAGTGGTTAAAACACATCGAGTTTATTTCATATTTTGCATGTAAACTATTTTTGTTATATAGACCACATCAAACAGTTTGAAATTTTATCTTGCGTGATTGAATATGGATTTTAAGATGTCTTCTTAGCTAAATTAACTCGGTGACAAAGAATAAGGGAGCTAGGGTGTCACTCGAGCTAACTTAGTTAGAGAGACATCTTAAAACTCATATCTCAACCAACCGAAATGAATAGTCACACCGTTAGATTTGATATACACCTTAAAAATTAAGTGTACAAAAATTCCAATGGATTCAACGAGATTTAACCATTTATCGTGTGACAAAAAAAATTGATGTTATATTGACGGTCTAGAATTACTCTATTTTAAGGTCGCATAATGTGTGGTTAATACTAGTTGAATTTATTTCAAATTTGTATTTAAATAGTTTTTATGACGAGAATAAGGGGATTAGGGTGTCACCTTAGTTAACTTTAACCGATAGACATGTTAAATTTCATATATCGATCATATAAAATGAAAATTCACATGGTTAGAGTTGATCTACACCTTCAAAAATAAAAGCGCGAAAATTCATTTCTTTCCCTTTCTCAATTTCCAAAATTTGAAGTTGTAGTCAAACCCCTGCTTGACCAACATATTACTTTCAGATCCTTTGATGGGTCTCTTTTGCATAAATTGTTGTAGAGAGCTCCGATTGACTTCAAAATCTTCATTACACTCTGGAGGCTGAATGGTGGACTACTGGGCAGCCAAAACTTTAAATCGGGTTCAATGAAACTATGAAATGGGTCTATGTAATCTTCTCGTTTAAAAATTATCTATAGATATCCTATCTTTGTATCCAATATTTATATTTTAACACTATTACTTGCAACCAAACTACGCATACGGACAACAAATTTCTCATAGTACACCCCCTGTCGATCCTAAACATTCTGTAGATTGTAAATTCTAAAGCTCCCTTATCTACCTTCTCATGAAATAAAATGTATCTGTTCCATTATTTATTTCATCAACTATCTAACTAGTGTAGTATCTCTCTCTTGTATCAACATCCGATTTACGTATGCATACGTGTGCGTGTGTATATATATGTGGATGCATTTATGTACGTATTCGGTCTATTCTTGAAAAATATTGTGTATTCATCTCACAAAGCACACCATATCATCTCTCATTTCGCGTGGTGAGTGAAGGATTAGAATGCCAACAGTTACCGCACCATAATTACCCATTTTTCACACAACTCACACATTCACCACCCCAAGCTAGATGCATTCTCCTTAATTAATCACACAATTCACACATTCACCTCCTCACTTTAATTAATCACACAATTCATACATTCACCTCCCCACAAGCTAGATGAATTCTCCTCTAATGTTATATGAGAAAATCTTAAGTGAGCCCTCCTTGTCATAAAACTTATATAGAGTATTATTTTACCCTAGTCTTTTTAATGTAAAATATTTCTTCAACTTACATATTAATCTGCAAGGCAGATAATGCTACATGTCCAGTATAAGGGTTTAGTTACACATTTATTTCAAGTCCAATTTTAAAAACCACCACAGTTTGAACTGAATCTCTCCACTCTACAAGAATTATATATTTTGAAACACATAAAACTAAACAAAAATCCACAACATTTGAGAGAAAACAAAAGAAAAGAAGAAAGAAAGAAAGGAGAAAGAAGGGAGGAAAAGAAATAGCAGGGGACCGCAACCACCACCTTCTTTAAGGAAAAGAATGGAGAACGATCATCCCATTACACATATCCACCAGACATACGGTATAAGTTCTTAATTCATCACGATTTTTATGAAGCCGCCAATGAATTTGTTTTTGTAAGCAATCATTATAATAACTATAGTGATTTGGTTAATTTTTTTCTTGGTTTACCATATTTCTTGAAAATTGATCATTTTTTGTTTATTTTTTGACTGTTATGAAAATATTGAAGTTTTTTTCTTAAAACAGATCATCTACAACAGTGGAGCTATGTCTCTGAACATAGCAATCCATGAAGATGAGGTTCAACATCTCCTGGGTACAAATAGGATCCAAGAGATGTAGAACCTCATCTTCATTGATTTCTGTCTCCAGAGAGCTAGCTCCACTGTTGTACATGATGTGTTTCAAGAAGAAACTTCATTGTTTTCATAACAGTCAAAAAATGAACAAAATATGCTAAATTTTAAAGAAATATGGTAAAACAAGGAAAAAATTAACCAAATCATAATAGAGTTATTTTAATGATCGCTTACAGAAGCAAATTCATTGGCGGCTTCATGAAATCGTGATAAATCAAGAACTTATACCGTCTGCCCGGTGAGTATGTGTAACTGGGATGATCCTTCTCCAATGGATGTCGGACGAGCTGCTCTATTGCATCTTTTCCTTAAATGAGATGGTGGTTGCAGTCCACTTCTATTTCTTTTTCCTCCCTATTTTCCCCTTTCTTTCTTCTTTTTTTTCTTATAGTCTCAAATGTTGTGGCTTTGTGTTTAGTTATATGTGTTTCAAAGCATATATAAATAGAATTCCTTGACAAAATTAAACTCTACCGAGCAAGCTTCCTTACTGATGCTGCTTTTTTGGGTATGGAACAACAGATAATGAGTTCTTCGATAATTAGAAAATGCTTATATCTCACATGTTGATCAGATTTAATGTGAGTCTGATATTTGTGGAAGAATTTGGAAAACATATTTTTTGCATCTAAAATTCACGATCCACACCGTTGAAGCACATATTATATGTTTGCAACTTACGAGTGTTGTTGTAGCACAGTAAGACATCTTAGTTTGTTAGTATGTAAAACATCCAATAATTAATGTGGATTATAAGTAATGACATGAAAAAAGTGTGGATTACTATTTGGATATTTTAACTTCTATATTGAACTAGTAAGTTTCTGATGAATTAGCAACAGTCGCACACAGCAATTCTCTTTGATTTAAATTATATTCTATTTGTTTACAAAAATAGACTTTGCTGCAGTGTAAATATCAACAACACAGAAACCTTGTACCTATCATTCTATACTATAATAATTGGAGTTAAGGAGCTTTCATCAGTATGGCTCCTGGAAAAGCACAACATAGACGATACAACAAATAGAGAAAATTATGATTGCAACATCGATTGTTAGTGCAGTCATGGCCTGATCACTAAGCTTCATGTTCTTCCCACCGAGACGATCAACCGTATCCGGTACGGACTCCCAATTTCTGACATCTTGCACATACGGATCCTCGAGCCTCATCCTCATGCGCTCCGCTTGCTTGCTCTCGGCCTCCTGGGCCAAAGACCAGTCATAGAACTGTCGACTGTTCTCGTTGCTCAAGACGTTGTATGCTTCTCTAAGCTTCATGAACTTCTGGGAGGCTGTCTTGAGTGGGAGTGAAGTTGTATCAGGATGGTACTCCTTTGAGAGCCTTCTGTATGCGGCTTTGATCTCCTCCATATCTGCCTCTGCCGATACTCCCAGAAATCTGCATGCATCATTATGTTGGTCACAGAGTTTCTAACCGATGATATATGGATCATTGTTTGTTCGGATAACAGTAATAAAAGAACATATATATATACCAAAAGGAACCAATTGCCTTATATATCCGTACACTTAACTGGTAGTGTGAAGAAGCACTAGTCTTGTTAATAAGATCGGAGAACCTCTCCCCCATAGGTTGGCTCTTCTCTGTTTCACCCTTTGTCTTCTTCGTATTCCCACCAATCCATCCTTCATCTGGACTCGACCAATGAATCCTCGTGTCAACGACAGGTTTCCGTTTCGTGCTGGCCGGTTCACCAGACGAAGGAACGGCAGAGGCCGTGGTGTTAAGTCGCCAGCTGCAGGACCTAGGATGACAATGTTTTTGGCCGGGAATTAGGCAAGTGAAGGTAGGAGAAGCAGTTGCCATAGAAGTGAATATGGTTCAATAAGTGGACTTCAGCAAGACAAATGTAAGTAAGGGATGGTCCCTTGGTGATTTGTGTTCCACTCAGATTTTTGTGGTGCACAAAGCTTAGCTGCTAGTTTTATACTATGCAAAACAAATGATGCAAAAAAAATATGGAGATGCGGGGTATCGAACCCCGTACCTCTCGCATGCAAAGCGAGCGCTCTACCATGTGAGCTACATCCCCAACTTGCCAAGTTTGAATAATAAATCAAAATTATAGGTAATCGGATTTTTCCTGAATGCAAAGTAACTGAAGGATATACAGCTGCAAAATTTAAAGCAAAGTATCTAAAGCAGTAATGTATAAACTATCATCCAAGAATACTGAATTAAAAAATATGTGCATTAGAAGTTCATAATAATCTGGTGTAGGTATCGATATTACACAGATGATGATCAAAGATTCAAATAAGCATACGATGTAGAAGTAGCTGCAGAGATTCACGAGATTATATATGTCTCAAATGATGACATATATAGTTTGATAAAAAAAAAAAAAATTCTCTCATCAGTGGCTTATTACACAAAGAATGGGCATATATATCTGATATTGAAACCTCAAGCTGTTGCTGTGTTGTCAACTTTCACACCTGTCAGACTTGACTTTTAACTTCTCAGTCTCGGTAAGAATACATTCCCGGTCGAAGAGAGCAGATACCACGGCGACCCCCTTCAAATTCGGTGCACCAATTTCCTTCACCGAGCATGCATTGGCTATCCCTATACCACCTATGGCGACACAACCGGCAGCTTGGAAGATAAAGAGACAGTTTTGAGCCCGTCAAGGCCAGCGGTGAGGTTGTTTTCCTTTGTTTTTGTCGGGAAAACACCACCGCACCCAATGTAATCAGCACCTTCAGCCCAGGCTTGCTCTGCGTAGGCTATGGTTTTGCATGAGACGCCGATGAATTTTGTGGAGCCCAAGAGCTTACAAACTGTGCTTGCCGGCATGTCAGATTGCCCGACATGAGCCCCATCAGCATCAGAGGCAAGGGCTACGTCGACCCGGCCATTGATCAGTAAGGGCACACCGTTGGGGCGGCAGATTTCTATACACGCTTTGGCAGCTTCCACAAATTCACGTGTTTCAGCTTCCTTTTCTCTGTGATGATTAAGTATAAGAGGTTATGCAAGTCAAACAATCTAAAGAAGAATTCATCAATATAAAAGGAAAACACTTCTATTCCTCAACTCAAAATATTATTCAGTTTTGAAGTTTGTTTATGTATGATCCAGTGGCTAGCCAGTTGTAGTTGGCATGTGCAAACTGCAAAGCTTGTGAATAGCAGGTTTTGCTTTGGTGTAATTATGATTAGAAATGGGTAGTATTATGAGTATATAATTACCTTCTCAGGACGTGCCAAAAATCTAGTACATGCATGGGAACTAGGGAACTAGGGAACTTGACAGCAGCATGTTTGAACCCTCTAAAATTACTCCTTGAACATATCTTCCAGTAAACATGCAATTATACATTTTCCATGAGTTTGCAGTCAGTTGGGATTGACACTAACTGATAAATGAAAGAATTAATCTTCGTTGTAGTTATAAAAGTCCATGTCAGTTGAATTTCATCCATTTCCTTTCAGAATGGAAACCTAAGTCTGCAACCAGAAGCTTTTGAAAGGGTAACCTGATGAAGATGCTCAAGTCTTGGTGGTTAACAACTATGCACAAGTTTCCATAGTAATTAACTTACCACTGTTACATCGATGCAATACATACCCAACAGGCCCAGACAAAATCCAACCTGAAAGGTGTCTGGCAAGTTGCATTTAGGTTTTAGATTCCGTAAGTTCCCCACTTTCCACTACTTAATTTCCTCTACGATTGCAGACTTGTCAAACACACCCTAAGTGGTATGCTTCGTCCTGTCAGTGGCGTATCTTAGTTATTTCCACGTGGTCATATTATGGTAGGGAGTGAGAGATATGGGAGAGATTGAGTGACGAGAGATGTGGAAGAGAAAGTCGCAGGAGAAGAGATGAGAGAATGAAATAGGAAATGGAAGGCTAAGGGTTATGGTTATGGTTACTAAGGATTGAGGATGAGCATCGAATATAAATCGAACATCCAATCAGATGTATAGCATTGTAATAACTTATCGTTTAAATTTTCCTTAAATTTAATAATTGAAACTTAGAAATGAACCAAGTGAACATAACTAATAATTTCTGAACAGGTTTTATATTGAAACAGCCAAGAGATTATATAAAAATTGTTTAGACCCCATGTGCATATGGTGCCATATCAGTGCCTCTCGTCTTGCCCCATATCTATGACCATGCAGCCTATTTGGTATCTCCTAATTTGCTATGTACTATACAGAAACAGAAAATGGAGGCTTTACGCGAGAGAATTTCACCTACTTACCTTAGCTGAACAATAGTAGCACCTCCCCCAATGCAAGCTTTAACAGCCTCAGGCCCTCAGTAATGGAACGGCCCCACTTTTTGTTCATTCGGGAGTCTGTGACGGCATATAAGAACAGCTGATCAGCATTGAATGGTGACTTCTCATGATTAGCATTAAATTCATGATTTTTAAGCCTAAACAAGTGATCAAAGGGTCCTTCAGGTCCACTTCCAATTACAATATCTTTACTGTAACTCAGAGCATCCTCCACTAATCTCTTAGCTACCTGCAAGAAAAGCAGAAACAAAATTAATGCATGATTTGGCAATTTGTTCACATATTCTGTTTGAATGAACAATTATACTTATTGTGTAAAAGCTAGCAGCTCGTAATTTCCCTTAATAGAGCTGAATGTATTTTTGTTGTATAAGAACAAGATCCCGATGATATGGGAATTCTGTACAAATTCTACAGCACCATCACTCCCCAGATGAATGTGATACTGATATATATTGATGTTGTAATAAAACAGAATTTATGCTTACATTTTAGTCTTTTTTCTATTTACATCTTTTTCTCTTGATGGGTTTCTCTTCAAAAAACCTAACAATTTGAATAGAAATCACAAGCTTAACGATCATTTGAGGTTTGTTATTTTCTGATAAGAAAGTCATTTCATTTTGAATATCAAGCTTTTCTATAGAAAGTCTGAACAGTTCAACCCTACTAGAATTAGGCCATACTTGGTACCTAGACCTCTTCCTACCTAAAGGAGAATCAGATATCAGAATATACCTTCTACTGTATCTTCAAAACAAAGTAGTTGAAATTTCAATATCCATGTTTAACCAAGTCAATAACAAGCATCATCATTACACGATTCTACAAGACTAGTAAGCTCTACTTCTATGCATGGCTAACAACATACTTCTTTCTACTGGTAGCACTTGATGAAAAGGTGGAGTAACTTACATAGAAAAGTATCGAGTAAGATGATAATGAATTGTAAAAGTAAACCTGAACATCCTGCAGTACAGAAGAACCTTTAGCTAATTCTGCTGCAATACATGAAGCCAGGGTACAACCAGTTCCATGGGTGTTACGAGTCTTTATGCGTGGCCCTCGAAACTCATGGAAAATTTCCCCTGAAGGAACCAATCAAAGAACTAAGAGAGATCTTAACTTCTTAAGCATATTTCACCTCCAAGTGAAAACTGCCAAGTGAAATATAAAAAAAAACTTTGGGTGTCACGTATTGTTATAAACAGAAGCTTTACCATAAAAAAGTATATCAATGGCATCCGATGAATCAGGCAGATCCCCACCCTTGACAAGCACATTTCTACAGAAACAGCATTCAATTTGAATAGATTAAACATCCAAAGCATGTTGATATTTACATTGAAGAATAATACTGAGGATCATCAAAGATATTAAACTAGATAGGAAAAAATACAAAAAAGTTGAAATATAACGTGTAACACTGAGACATAAGGAGTGCAAATGTCAGAATAAGTTCTAGAATTATTTAAAATAGCCAGTGGTTCATAATTCTTCTTGAAAGACCTCTGATGATCGATGTCATTGAGAATGGAAATTTTTAACACTGAGACATGTATGTCTAAGTAAGATCTTTTCACTTTTTAAAGTAAAATGATTACGTCCTTACGAATAGACCTGAGCTAGTATACTATCATGCAATGAGGATTTCCCAAAAGAATTTATACACTTGTGGAAACTACAGTTCAGTGGATCAGTTTCATCATCCTTCAACAGGAATAAGTATTTAGGTAGGCCTGCAATTCACCAGACTAATAAAGTCCCAGTGCTTCCAAGGCTTCAACACACGTGTACAGGCATAGAAATCTAACAACTGATTTGAGCATAATGACCTTACAAATCTATATACCTTCACTACCTCACAATGTTATTCATACTGTCAGGGACAAATGCCATATTCATCAAGTCCGAATACAAAGACATGACTATATACATATATATACGACCTACCTTAGTGTTTGTATTTGAGCCTGGATATCAGAAAATATTTTGGAAAACCAAAACCAACGAAGAAATAAAGTAATATGGAATCCGCAAAGAAGTGGAAAAGGACACCTTTTGTATGCATATTTTTTACTCATTTTGTATGCATATTCTTTAATCAATTAAAGGAGCATGATTACAAGTACAGTTAAAAACCTGTATTGGGTTCACCGTGGATGGAAATGGCAATTTCGATACGGAGAATATCTTACATATAACCACTCAGATAAAAATCCAACATAAAATCAACGATCCCCATGATAATCCTTTGATGATGTAATTCAATATTTAACAGCACATTGAAAGTTTCTTCATTGTCTTTAAAGAAACTAGTTTCGATACGGAGAATATCTTACATATAACCACTCAGAATAAAAATCCAACATAAAATCAACGAATCCCCATGATAATCCTTTGAGGATGTAATTCAATATATAACAGCACATTGAAAGTTTCTTCATTGTCTTTAAAGAAACTAGACAACCCAAATATTAGTTATCATACCACAGCCTACATAGACGAAGCCAAAAGATTTTGCCAAAAGGGCTATATATATATATATATATATATATATACATATATATATGAGGGTTTTTTATAATTTTTTTAGGTTGGCTAAAGGAGTAAAACGTTGAAAATATAGGGGTGTTTTAAAAATGGGTTAATGCAAACCCCAGCCCCTTCATAGCTTCGTCCTCTGACAGTGTAGTAATTTTATGTATTGGCATCAGTAACCTTAAAGATTTACTGACTTTGTATAATATAATATAGTGAAACTCTTTGAAAGGGATGTTAAGAATAAGGAAAAAAATCAAAAGCTAGAAAGAATCTTCTAGTTGTAGAACATGGAATAAGTTATGGTGGGGGCCTAGGAAGAAGAGAAGACAATATCAAAATTTAATTGGTTTCAGACCTATTACTTCTTCCAAAGTCATGCATAACCAAAACCAAGGTCAGGTGTTTTTTCCCCAGAAAAATAGACATAAAATATGCTAGCATGGTAATCAAACTATGAAGTCAACATATCAGAAAATATTCATGCAGGCATGATGGACATAGAAATATGTCGGAAGCCGGTTAATAATTAAAGACCAGACCAAATGAGTTGAGACAGTCTGCAAAGAACACCTGGGACCAAAATCATGTACTGCTTTAGCTGCAGAACGCATGTTTTCCTAACGCATCCCTCCAAGTAAGGCAGATGCTTCTTTCAAATTTGGTGTCACTATCTCAGCCACTGGAAGAAGTTCATCCCTGCAGTACAAGATTTATACATCTCAATTATAATTTAGTATCCAATCTGTAAGCTAAGAAGCTATTGTTCAAGAAGTAATCATCACATAATGACAAGCTGGCCGCAAAATAAAATGATAGGTTATGCACACCTGTATTCAGAGAGAGTAGAAGGAGAAGAAAGCATATCCCCACTCGTCGAAACCATGACTGGGTCAACCACCAGAGCTGCCTTCGGAAATACAAACACACACACTCACTC
This sequence comes from Hemerocallis citrina, assembly GCA_017893485.1. Taxonomy (NCBI): domain Eukaryota; kingdom Viridiplantae; phylum Streptophyta; class Magnoliopsida; order Asparagales; family Asphodelaceae; genus Hemerocallis; species Hemerocallis citrina. The sequence goes on from CM030368.1 coordinate 215,364,377, forward strand.
ACTCTCTCTCTCTCTCTCTCTCTCTCTCTCTCTCTCTCTCTCTCTCTCTCTCTCTCTCTATATATATATATATAGGCATTGCTTCATTGCAAACAGGTCCGTGCAAACGGGTATACAAACTACCTAGACAGCGATTGGGAATAACAGCCTAGGTTATAAATCTAAGTCGTTGTTGGAGTCCAACAATGGCTTAAATTATAACCTAGGCCGCTGTTTATAATAAGCCTGCAGCCGTTGTTTATATAAGGAACGAAATATATGAAGTATAAGATACAATACATTATAAAAAAGCCAATTAATACCTCTTACAGGGAACTCTGAGAATGTGGCACAACACTTTAACAATGCCAACCGAAGAGAGCATGCCGGTCTTCACCTGAGAATTCCGAGATACACAACAACATTAACTAAAAGCCGATCCGGTTGCAACTCAAATTGCAAGATTTTATCGATTTGCAAACTGAAACACATGTCGGCAACTAAAAATGTAAACTCCCAGGAATCTCGCAATTCGAAGTGCAACCAAATACTGTACTAGATAATTGCACAGTGGCATTTTGTAATAAACTAGGTGTGGTGTGTGAACACTACGCCTAGAATGAATCTCAACCAAAATTCCGAAAATTGATCTTTTAAAAAGAAACGAAAAACACTCACCACATTGACGCTCATATCGGAGAGCACCGACCTCAGCTGCTCCCTCACGAACTCCTCGCCCACCGGCTTAACTCCCTAACCATAAATTTAATTTAATTTATTTTAATATTAATTAAACTAAATTATTATTTAAAAGAATGAGAGACTTGAACGCCGATGGAGTTTTGAGCGGTGAGGGCGGTGATGGCGGAGGAGCAGTAGACTCCGAGGGCCACACACGCCTTGATATTCGCCTGTATTCCCGCGTCGGCGCCGGAATCGGACCCCGCTACCATCAGCACGTGCGGATGGGAGTGGGACCACATGACGTCATCTTCGCGGCCCTGACGGCAGCGATTGCGGTGGTCCCGTTGGTGAGCGCTGCGGACATGTTCAAAAAGAAGTAGATATTTTTTATTTACTTTTTTAGTGTAGAGATAAAGAGCCAGGTTATTTAGTGGGGAAAGTTTCACTAAACCCCTTGGAATTTTCACTAATATCATAAACGTCTCTCCCTCTTCAACTTTCTTGTTTTTTTCGGGGTGCTAGAACTTCTATATGAAATCATGAAATTTGTTTAGCAACTGTTACAGTTTAATAATCTCCGTAACAGTTTGATTATCATAGCATAAGTTAGGATTATTGCACAGGATATGAATAGCTTTGTAGATTAAACACCTGCTTGTAATAGTATCTCATTGTGGAATCAAATAACTTCTCAAAGCATGAAAATAGGAAGAAAAGTCGTGACACTACGTTAATTCCAGAGATTCGCAAAGCATCCGTAGAATATGTGCTCCTTTTAACTCGAGAATAATCGGTTAACATATTCTGATCTTCAACACTTCAACTATTGTTTGCAGAAGCAAAATCAAACTAACAGTTGACCAGAATCAAAACCATTAATCTCTACTACCATAATGGGAGAACCCCTTAGTCCTTAACCCAACCCGTGCAGCGCACGTGTTGGATTATGGACTAACTTTGGTAAATATTTTCGGCAGTGGACCAGTTTGGTAAATATTTCCGAAAGTGGATCAGTTTGGAAATTATTTTCTTTTTACCCTTTTCTTTATCCCTTCAATTTTTTACACGTGCGCGTGTGCACGTGTATGATACTAGTACAAGTAAACATACAACCACAGGGTCCATACACAAATCTGATAACACCGGAGATCAAGCAATTAAAGATAACCACCGTAAGCAAATTATATAACCAAATTAAACATCAAACCGCAAAGAGGGGTTAAGCATGCAAGATGACAAGAGATGAACATTATCCCTGTAACTGTGGCGATAAAAGCAGAAATCAATTTATTAACATTAGAACATTTGAAGTTCGTCGAGATACTAACATCTTTCTTAAGGTTCACCCATGAATATCCAGCTTCATAGACAAAAGGCACAATCAACACTCAAAACATACTTCATAGGACAAAAAACAGTACAAGAAAGATGATACAGTAGAGACTACTGGAACAGGCCCCTCCCCATTAGATGCATCTTTGGAACACGAGCAACCATTGTGAGTTTTCACCATCTTCAGTACTTCAACTGGCATCATTCACTGAGTGTCAGTTTATCTTGCAAACATAAAAGAGTAGGAAATTTAAAGAGAATACATTAATTAGTAAACCATAACAGAAGGAAAGTAACTAGAAAATAATAACCAGCTTCGAGTCACAAAGTTGAGCACTTAGTTACTTACATGTTGCACACAGAATCAAAACGAATTTGCAAACATAGTCCCCAAAATTATATGTAATAAAATACATAATGTAAAATAAAATAAAACTGAAAATATAGTTAAGCACCCACGATACTGTGAAAATACAGTTACACATCCAATATATTGTGAAAATATTGTTAAACATACAAATTATTATGAAAATATATTTAAAGGAACATGCACAAACACACAAAAACTTAACCACGGTTAAAACATCAAAGATTATGGGAAAACATACATCCAAGACACAGTTCTTTATTAGTTATAAGGATAAAATTATAAAACACATTAAAACATCATTGCAAATACATCCATACTTAAAGCTTTGAAAGTGCACACACAGAATCCACACACAGAATCCAAACTAGCTTGAAAACATAGTTACGAACCCAAGATATTGTGAAAATACAGTTAATCAACCAAGATATTGAGAAAATATAGTTTGACATCCAAGATGTTCTGAGAATATAGTTAATCGCGCTTGCACAAACACACAAATTTAAATATAGTTAAACATCCAAGATTTTGGGAAAACATAGTTAAACAACCAAGATACTGTTCTTTATTAGTTACAAGGATAAAATCTAACTATATATCTATTATTGTGTGGATGATGCATCAATATCCTGAAGTTTTAAAATCTATCGTATCCACATGCTCAAATCATGTTGCTCCCACATCTGAAACAGTGGAACGTAGGTACTCAGTTAATTCGTGATGCACCCACATCTGAAACAGTGGAACGTAGGTACTCAGTTAATCCAGAAAATAATGTGTGTAATGAAACAAGGCAACCCCCACCAATACTTAAGACAAGTATAAGACTGTGTACAATATCATACCAGAGTTAAAGAAATAACAAACTTAGTAAATCAGGTTATTAACTGACCCACTTTCACATAAGACAGTGCTGCAATGCAAATAAAATCTAAAACAACACACAAGCTTAAGAGAAAGGAGTTTTTTAAAAAAAAGGAGTTAAAATAAAAAGGTATATTCAAAAACTGGATAATTGAAATGCATAGTTGGAATTTCTTTACCTGGCACTATCGTTGTCTATAGTCAGGTGCTCCTGGAGCCTGTTCAAATTGTCCAGAGGCGCCAGAACCTTGTCCGTAGTTCTCACCATAACCAGGAGATGGTTGTCTCTGTTCTGCAGGCTCAGATCCTTGTCCATGATTCCCACCGTAACCAGGTGCAGGCCCAGACCTATTATCTCCTCTAGGTCCTTGTGAGTAGTCCATCTGCTCTTGCCGAGGTGGATTCCCTTGTTGACCTTGGGAAAAACCAGTCTGAAAAGGAGGTGGATTCCCTTGTTGACCTTGGGAAAAACCAGCCTGAAAAGGAGGTGGATTCCCTTGTTGACCTTGGGGAAAACCAGTCGGAAAAGGAGGTGGATTCCCACGTTGACCTTGGGGAAAACCAGTCCGAAAAGGAGGTGGATTCCCTCGTTGACCTTGGGGAAAACCACTCTGAAAAGGAGGTGGATTCCCTTGTTGGGGAAAACCACTCTGAGGGGGCACTTGTCCACCGGCCTGTGCAAAATCCCTATGTTCACCTTGACCATAACCATTTCTATCTTGTCGTGGGGATCCATAGTTATAGCCCCTCGTTTCAGTTCCTTGTTGAGGTGGCATCGAGCCTCTTGGCCTATCATTTCTATTTCTGTCACCATAGCGTTGTCTTCCAAATTGAATTGGAGGAGGCCTAGGAGTAATGACCCCATTATCGTATTTATCTCCTGGTGAAAATCAAGAGGGAAACAAGATTAATTAGTCAAATTTAAGGTCTGAAGTAAAAACTGCAAAGAATGCATTAGTTGATTCAGATTTTATTTTCTTCGGAAAAAGATAATAGAACTATAAAAGTGAAATGGACAGACCTCCATATTGTTTGTTCGTTGGATCAATATATGAATCTGGTAAAATGAAAACTACTCCAGGCAGACCTGATATATAGGAAGAAAACATTCAATAACTACACTAATCTGTTAAGGAAATTTTTTAAATATCTTAATATATCACCTCTAAATTTCTCGGATGTTGCCTCGTCACAAACAACTTGGAAACCATCGTAGGTTGTTGTGCTGCATGCATATATTCTCCTTTTTGCCTCTTCCACACTGAAAGCATAAGCAAATCAGTAAGAAAGTTGACAAAATTAATAAAACTACAAAAAAAACATGTGGTCCAAACTTTGATTAAAAAAAAGGCTGAAGCAGAAAATATAGTTAAATAATGCAATGGAAAAGACAAGTCATTCCATCTTCCTCTACATATGTAGGTTGGCAGAATTTGGCAGATCTATTTATTTTTCTCCAAGAAAGACCAAAAAACTTAATAATCGATTTTTGATCTCACAAGATTGAAGGTTACTATAAAACATATAAGGCTCTGAATCTTAAAGATAATGAGCTTGTAAATTAACACAAGATACAACAACAAAGCCTTTATCCCAAATTTTGGGTCGGCTACATTAATTCTTTTCCCAAATCCTTCGTCAAATTATTACAAACCCTTACTAATTGATTCAACCCACGATCATTTGGGTCTACCTCTAGTTATTTTGCTCCCACAATTATTATTCTATGAATTTTTCTACAGTGGTAGTTATCCGTCTTTGTTGTTTGTCTAAATCATCTCAATCAGTTCTCCCGCATTTTATCTTCAAGTGGTGCAACACTTTGATTCATATGTATTCATTTCTTATTCTGTCTTTTAGTTTGATTCCACACATCCAATTTAGCATCCTTATTTCCATTTTCGACTACACATTTCTTGCACATGTTACTAATAAGCTTGGTCATCGAAAGCATCATTTTATTGAGTCCATACTGAATGAACAATACATAGTGTTCTGTTATGAATTAAGCATTTTTAAGAAACCTATATCATATGATTGTTTATTTTGCAACTATGAAACAGGAACATACAGGCAAACCAGAGATTTGCAAGCTAAGTACCTAAGCACCAAAAGGCGACTTTGAGGAAAACCAAAAAGGGACCTATATAAGCTTTTTTTAAAATTTGACTACATGTGTCCTACTTGGGGACCCACCAGCAGTGTTTTAAATTTTGGCCGAAATTTTGTTTCGGCTAACTTGCCGATACAAAATCACAAATTTTATACTCCATATCGTTTTCGACCGAAAAGTCTAGATTTCGGCCAAAATTGCCAAAATATTGGCCGAAATATTGCCGAAATTGCCAACATATCAGCCGAAATACACACTAAAGTTATTGTAAATGTACAACTTTTTTTTGTTCTCCTTTTTTCATATAAGTCTTTCAATATAGGACCTTAAGCTAAGATAATACAAGAATTTCATCTCTCTATTGTTTGTGTATATGCAAAGTCAAGTCCATTAACTACATTTTTTCTAATCAATGCAAATTAATTTAGTTTTATACTTATATTACATTCATTTAATATTGTTGTTAAATTATGTAAATATTTACCATGATTGATTCATGTCATTAGTTACACCTATATAATAAAACACAAAGAAAGCTATTAAGTGACTTACCTTCAATCCCCCCAAAATCAAAAGCTGAGATCTAACCTCACAAAACACATCCCCCCCAAATTTCAAACCCCAAAACCAAATTTTTCTCCCAAAACTAAAAAACTCATTACTTTATTACTATCTCTCTCTTCTCTCTTCACTTTTTCATATTTCTCTTTTTCTATCTCTCCTCATCTCTCTCTCTCTCCCATTCTTTCTTTATTTACTTAGAAATTTAGATTTTAAGATTTAAGGTTTGTAAATTTTCAGAATTTTTATGTTTTTTTTTATTGCACATGTTATATTGAAAATAACAAATATCTCTTCAACAGTTAAATTTCATCATTTTCCACACTTAAAGTTCTAAGAAGTTAGATTTTACACCCCCATTTATAATTATTTTTCAACATATACTAATGGAAACATGGACTTTTATTTACAACTAATTATTGTCATATTATTCAAACTTGAGCTACATAATTGTTGTTTTACTGTTTACAAGGCTTTTCGTGTTTTGTATCGTTCCAAAGACGTGCCGTAGGCACGTGCCCACGAGCAAATCTAGGTATACAATATTTTACATGATAAATGACATGCCAAACATATAATATATTGTTTAGTAACAAAAAAATATGTTTATTGAGTATCCGAAATGAAAATCCGAGATGATCACATTTTCCCAAAATTCCTGTGATATCTCCTATCCGTGACGAAACACCACTTACCGAGACGAGTCTGAAATCTGAAATTTAAAATCTTGCCCACTAGTGCAAAGAGTTGCATCCATTTATAGGTTTCATAAGTGCTATTCGGGGATCCACTAATACAAAGAGTAATAAACCCATTGCCACCCATGTTCACCATCTAAACAAAATTCGCATAATTATTAATCCCTTGCCTTCAACACTAAAAAATATTTCTTAGATGATTAAAAAATGTTGTTATTTCCAGATTTGCATAGTATTCCTCAGACAACTTTTCCACCAATAAAACCCCAAATCAAACCATCTGTGCAGTTAGAACAAGAAGAATCGTCATAAACCAATATTTATCACCGAGAAAGCATGCTAATGCATTCATTCAGTATGCGTCATGGTTGCACCAATATCCAATTATTCCTCACCAAAAAAACCCAATATCCAAAACCAAGAAAACAAACATATAAATTATATAACTTAAGATCAAATTGAAAGTCAAACAATTTAATAAACAAAAAATTGGTGAACTATACCACAAAATTGGGTGTTTTTTTTCTTTTTTTGCATTTTAACGTTAATAACCTATAGCTAAATCTTCACAGGCATTTCACGTGCACAAAGCTATATGCCTAAACACAAGCTATACACATGCATTACATGTTAGCAGGGCCGGCCCTGAGTTCCCGGGGGACCTAGGCGAACTTCCGAAATGGGGCCCCCAGTAACTTTTTTTTTACGCGCGAAATACGTGTCTATATTTATAAGGGAAGTTCAAAATTGGGGGCCCCAAAAATCGCAAATTTCGTGGGGGCCCGAGGCGGCCGCCTTACCCGCCTCCATACTGGGGCCGGCCCTGCATGTTAGTAAATCTTTACATGCAATACAAGTGCAGAAAGCTAGTCTATACAAAAGTGGGGGTGGTTTTTCGTTGCTAAGCCTATCTACCATTCATCATTCCCAACACAGCAACACACCAATGATAACTACCAAAAACAAACATTTATCTAAAACTTCACATGCAATGCACTTGCACGAATCTGATTTCTACAGAAATGAGCTTCTTTTTTCCCGATACTAGCTAACATTCATCAGTCCCAAAACAAACATTCACAGGATAAATGTCACAGGCAAAGCACGTGCATAGAGCTAGATCCTTCCATACCTTCCGAAAACCTGAGCGGCGGTCTGGACATAAGTCTCGACCATCTGCTCAGGCGTCGGCCTGCTATCCCCTTTCGGGAAATCCACCGTAATCAACCAGTGATTGTAATCGCAGCCCTCGAACAAGATCTCGTCCGGCCCGATCTTCGAGTCCTCGAATCCACCGTCTGATCGCCGCCCAAACGAAGAAGAAAACGACGACGACGGCGACGATCGGAAGAACCGCGATCGGATCAAGGAGTTAAGGTTAGGGTTTGGGATGAGGGAGGCGGGTGAGGATGGGACGGAAGGGAGGTGGCGGCTGAGGAGGGAGGAGGAGAGGGTCAGGACGCGGCGGAGGCGGAGGCGGAGGGAGAGCGCCATTAAGGTTAGGGTTTTGGGGATTTGGGAAATTTGGGAGCTAGGGGTTTTAGAGTAGGGGACTGACATGGAGAAGGGGGGGTTGGGGAATAAATATCGGATTGGATGTTTTTCATCTAAGTCCACAACAAATATTGAAATTCTGTATTAGTCCCTCACGATAATAGTATAGAAGTAGCTCGATGGATTCCAAAAGGCTAAATTTGAAAGAAAAAAAAATAATGATAATAAATAAATAAATAAATAAATTTTCAACTATGGTCTTTATGCAGAAAACCTCTATGGCCTTTTTTTATACAGAAAACCTCTTGAAGTATAGTTGTTACAAAAAATCTTCCTGAAGTATTTTAAAAAACCACATCTAACTTTCTACTTGTATGAGATAACCCCATTCATCTTTGCAAGTTGTTTAAAAAACATCATATATCTTTCGCATTATTGTCAAAAACCTCCTTCAACTTTAGCAGAAGTCTCACGTTGGCGGGAAAGGTTTTTTGCATCATTGTGGATTTCTGCATAAAGGTCATAATTCAAAGGGTTTTTTTTTTCAAATTTAGCCTTCCAAAAATGATAAATTTGGGACCCAAATGGAATGTTGTGAAAACTATGATCCTTTGAATCAATTTTGAAGACAAAAATAGGATGGAGGTGCGGAGTTTGGTTTTTGGGATGGTGTAGTGAGTATGTAAATGAATGTCTATAACATTGTTATGTGTTATAAACGGTATTTTCATACAATATTGGAATGTGACACAAAATGAATACAGTACTAAGTTATGATTATATGCATGTTTAAAACTTGGTTGTGATATAGTAGTAATTGAATATAATAATAGTTAAATAACTTATTGAATCATGTATGACATATCATTCAGTAATTTGTCTTCAAATTACTGATTGATACAATAATGTACGTAGAATAGTGTCAGCGTTAGAAGAACCTATTAACATGACATGTCTGTAGTATAAAAATGTATTATGCGATCATTGTAATTAGATTTGAATGAACTATAAAATAAACATCTAAATTTTCCCCTATCTAAAGCCCACGCACAAAATCCTCTACGTTATAACTTTTGTGGAAGATATCTATAAATATTTAAACTAGCTTTAGATGTGATATATACTACCATCATTCAAGAATCAAATGTAGAAACCAAGCAAACATGTACAAAGTTTAAACTACTTCGCATAAGTAATCACCAAAAAGATTCACATAGAAAAATGACTAATATGAAGTACTAAAATGCAAAATCACTTTTCGAGGCGGCACGAACATTGCCACGTCCCAAAATCACAAAACAACATTCTTCTGAAAAGAAAACAAAAAAAAACTCTATACGTCCATCCCTATAAATAATTGGAGGTCCTCCTCTTCTTCTTCTCAATCACTTCACTTTCGCTAATCTTTAAAGCTAGGGTTAGGGTTTATCTAAGCTTTTCAATGGCGGACTCTCTCCAATCCATCTGCTACGTTCGCGGCTCTCTTCGCCTCCTCGATCAGGTACTTCCTCCTCTCAATTTCCCTAAAAAAGTTTCAAATTTGGTCAAATTATGATTAAAAGTGTCACCTTTTTGGGTTGTAGAGAAAGCTTCCACTCGAAACTGTATATTTGGATGTTCGAAACGCGACAGATGGATGGTGAGCTTCGAATGATGTTTTTCGCATTCGATTTCGAGCTATATGGTCATTTAGGTTGCATTTAGCTTTGAAAAGTTAGTTTCTTGATTAGTTCATGATGTCAGTAGTTGGTAGAGGTTTTGCGCAAAAATAGGACTTGTTAAGGTTTTCATCGTCAAGTAACTATATTTTATGCTTATATACAGGGCCGGCCCCTGAGTTCCAGGACCCAAGACGAAAAACCCAAATAATTATTTTTGGGGCCGATAATTATATTTTTTATGCACAAAATACGTGCTTATATTTATAAGGGAAATACAAATTTTGGGTCCTTAAAATTGCAAAAAAATTGGGGGTGCCTCACCGGTCTCAAGGTGGGTGCCGGCCCTGCTTATATAGTTTGCTTTTGGGTGTGCATATTTTTAAGAGGATACAGGAAATTTCCTCCTATGACAGGCGGGCTGAAAACTGCATTTCCACATCCCGAATTCATGATCTGCTCCATTCAAATTAATCTTCATATCGAAAAACATGGTGTGATGTTAAAATCAGTGCGTTTAAACGAGGTTTGACCATTCATCATGAGGTTGCAGAATGAACAGTTTTTCGTCAATAGAACAACTGAGATCACTTAATGCATGGGCAAAACATGTTCACCCATCCACTTATGATTTGCAACATATTGAACACTTTGAACTGTTCATAGGTACTTTGCCACCCTTTTTCCCGTTTTCTCTATTTTTAATTGGTTATTTGATTATGTTGTCATTAGACACATCACTGCTCGAATCACATGTCTGCTTTTCAAAATTGTTGTTCTTGTATGAATATTGAGTATTGGTGATTAAAAGTTGATTGGTTGCTCTTCTTCAGGAATGCAATAAGAGACATGGTGGTTCGTGGTGCACCTGCAATAGCAATAACAGCTGCCCTGTCACTTGCTGTGGAAGTGTCTAACCTCGAGTTCAGTGGGACATCTGGGAATGCAGCTTCTTACCTTGTCAAGCAATTGGAATACCTTGTGTCTAGGTAGTGTATGTAGCAGTTGTGTTGTTTTGCCAATTTTGAGAAATAGACCAGTGTAATTTTCGAGATTTGGTTTGTTATAGAGAAAAGGAACAATCATATCTGTTTGAACAATGTCCTAAGGCATTTGAACAATATTCTAAGACCCACCTAGAAGTTATAACCACTGCATATGAGGGAATTGCCTTACATAGATATGTGAGGGTCCCTTTTGTCGTTGTAGAATATTGTTCTCATAATTTCAGAAGGCTGATCACCTAGTTTCGATTTATTTTTGGCAGCCGCCCAACTGCTGTAAATCTTTCTGATGCTGCAACGAAGCTTCAAAATCTGGTGCTAGAGGCTGCTAAGTCAGCTACCGATGCCAGAAGTGTTTTTCAGGTTGGTCATATATGTTTTCAGCTCTAAGCATCATATTACTTATCTTGTTCATCATTTCATTCTGTTTGAAAACTAGATGTTCGTTTCTACTCTAAATTTAGCTGATGACTAAGTGTTTTATAAATGCTTTGCAGTTAAAAGTATTTTGTACAAAAAAAAGCTTAAGCAATTGGGAGTTTGATAGATTTTGTCACGCTTTTTTGTAGAGTGCAACTTATTATGTTTTGTTTTTAACTTTGGTTTTGATCCCTTGTGCATATTAACATGCACACAAAACTATCGCGTCCTCTTTCCAGAAACCTGAAATCCCCATGCCTCTGTGGAGTGACTGGAGTCTACTATAGTATATTACATTGAAGTGGAAATTTCACATTATTCTATTTATAAAGGTCTCTGTTCTGACTCAGATCATCCTCATATTAACCTCCATTGTGCTTGCTTGTAAGTTCCATGGAACTGCTCAGTTGGTTCATCAGGATACTGTAAAAGATGCATCGATGAGTGTAACAAAACTCAATACTTTTTGTGTCAATATATCATATGTTGTAATTTTTTTGTAAGCTTGATTAAACTTCATTTCTGCAACTCAGAAACAGCAAGTACCCCTTGACAATCTAAAACTTGTTTTCTAAAATTCATTTTCTTGTTTTTGTGTGTTAGACTTATACTGACGTTGCTGAAACCATGCTAATTGATGATGTCACTACTAACAAAGCAATTGGATTTCATGGAGCAAATAGTCTTCGGGCACTGCTAAAAGATTCAAAAAGCCTATCTGTTCTAACACATTGCAATACTGGAAGGTTCGACATAATTATGTTATGTTTATTGATCTTAACCAAATTACTGAATTAAGGGAGATTCTTTTCCTCCACAAACAAATCACTCCATTGTTCTTGTCCAGTCTTGCAACTGCTGGATATGGAACTGCTCTTGGGGTGATTCGCGCTCTTCATTCCGAAGGAAGTTTGGAAAGGGCCTACTGCACTGAGACACGACCATTTAACCAGGTAAGACATGCAATTTTTAGTACACATGTAATAATACTGTAGCTATTCATTGACTACCATGAGCACTCATTATGAGCAAACAAGTTTTTAACCATCATTTCTCTGGCTGATATTTATAATTGTAACCGGAAACCTGGTGACATACCCGTGTTTTGTGGATGGCTGGCCAAAAAAAGGATAATAATAAATAAATATGCTTACATGTGCAATTCCATGTTCTATATGATCAATTTATAAGTAGTCTGTAGGTAACACTGAAGCAGATATTTCATCTTCCTTGCGTCATTTGCAAGTCACAAAAATCATGACAACAAAACGCTGGTCTCAAACCTAACATTCAGTGCCCCATTTCACTTGCAATGGATGTACATGAATCTAGTGAAATGGATCTTTGATCAGCATTCTCTCTCTCTTATAACTTTATGTTCTAATGATTCGGTTCAACTGTTTATAGGGGTCCAGATTAACAGCATTTGAGCTCGTACATGAAAAAATTCCTTCTACTCTGATAGCAGATTCAGCTGCAGCTGCATTGATGAAAGCTGGGCGTGTTAGTGCAGTCATAGTGGGTGCTGATCGTGTTGCTGCTAATGGTACATATTAAAAGCATATAATTGATGGATAGGTTTTGAAATTTGATCATAGATTAACACATTCTTCAAACTATATCGTCTAGGTGACACCGCAAACAAAATTGGAACATACAGCCTTGCACTTTGTGCATTTTATCATGGCATACCATTTTATGTGGCAGCACCAATTACATCGATTGATCTTTCCATTTCATCCGGAAATAAAATTGTTATTGAAGAAAGATCCGCAAAGGAGTTGCTACATTCAGAAGGAGGACTTGGGAAGCAAGTTGCTGCATCTGGGATTTCTGTTTGGAACCCTGCTTTTGCTGTTACTCCAGCTAATCTGATTACTGGAATCATAACAGAAAAGGTGTGTCTGCCACTGGCCCAAGCTCTTTCATATTAGGTGATGCACATTTTTTGTTTGGAACTAGCTAATCTAATACTAATAGGATGGAGATTCTTATTATGGGTGAACTATCATTAACTTATTTACTTTACTATCTAACTATTTGTTACGCGTACAACTTCAATGGTCCGTGTTTCGCATTATTGGTTTCTCAGACAACATTCATGCTGATGTTTCTACTTGGATGTTAATTTGTTAGAAGTCTCTCTTCTATTAACTTTACAGTAATATTTGGGTCCAACTTTCAAACTTACCTTCTCTTTATTCTCTTTATGCTATGTTTCAGGGTGTCATCTCAAAGATTACAGTTGATGCTTTTGATATTAAAGACTTCATACAAAATGCTACTGGTGTAAATGGACATTGAGTGGAGCTGTAGCAAATCAGTTTTTAATATCTCAAGAATAACTATTTGAGTTTTTGTTAATCGGTTCATATTGTTTAATAGTGGTGCTTCTCTTTATGTAATTTATTTATAATTGTCAAAACTTGTTTTTTGATATTCCCCATATTCTTAGAAATAAAAACAAATGGCTCCAATGCTGCCAGAATATGTTTATAGGCATAGCATTTGATGTATTTGTAACACTGATTAATTGTTTGATTTTCATGTATTATCCTGGAAAAGAAAGACCTTTAAAAATGATGGGAGGAGGTGGTAATAGAAATGAAGCAGAGGGAATATGTATACTTCTGATTGCCCTGCTGAAAATCATTACAGTTATTTTGTAATCTCATTGTTCTTTTGTAATCTCATTGTTCGCTTGCTTCGTTCTCCGTTCTCCAAGCATGACCTGTTTTGTGCCATACTTTGTCCTGTTTATTTCACACGAAGATCTGAAAACATTACTTAAAGAAACCTTCAAAGTTAATTCTGCTGATCCTTTGCGCGAGCAAAAAAATTGCAAGGGAAGTACTCCTGCAAATAGTTGGTATTTTTATTGTTGCTCAAAACATAGAACAGAGGAACTAGAGGAACTATGCAGCTTACCAACAACTTTCGAAGAGCAGATTCAATACAAAACAAATGGGTTGGTATTTTTATCGTTGCTCGATTACATGCTCTTTACCGATATAGCGATATTATTATGATACACATATATCCAACTATCAAATATCTTGGGTACACCAGATATATTACTGAATTACACTTGGCTGCTGGGCCTTACCCAGATCACTGAGAACAAAATGAATGGAACCTTTGGCTATTTTAAAAATTCCAAACTGAGCTAATTTTTTTAAAAAAAATTCAAAACTGACCTACTCGTTGTTTCAAAAAACGAGTTTGGGTATTTTTGATTTCTCCCTGACCAAAAGTCGATGTCTCAAAAACGAGTGAATTTTTCCCAAACTTGCTTTTTGAGACAGCGAGTGTTGTTTGGGGAATTTTAATACCCCAGGCTCGCTGTTTCGACCTCACTTTCTCTTTCAACTCTCTATTTTCCTCTTCCTCTTCTAACCCCGAACCCCTAATCCATTTTGTCGATCTCCTCTCATCGATTGTAGGCGAAACCTCCTCGTGAAAAAGCGATGTTGTTTTGCCTACACTCGTTTTTTCAGAAAGCGATTAGAGGCAAAATGGAAAAAAAATATGGATCTTTCTGTATGGGTAGAAGAGTTGAAGTTGCTATCCTCTTGAACTTTATCGAAATTCAAAAATATGGATCTTTCGGAAGATGAGTTTCGGGTTTTGAGAGTAGAAGGTGAGAGAATTGGGAAAGATTAGGTGAATATTTTTAGATTTATAAGAGATTTTGTGGGTAGGAGGTCGATTTTGGGAGACTAGAATTTTGGGTTTCGGAGTTAAGGAAAGAGTAAGAAAGAAGATAAGGAGAGGAAAAAAATCGAGACTGGGGTATTAAAAACCACAAACGACACTCGTTGTCTAAAAAAGCGAGTTTGAAAAAAACTCACTCGCTTTTTTAGACAGTGAGTCTTGGCCCAAGGAGAAATAAAAAAAACCGAAGACTCACACTCACGGTCTCAAAAAAACAATGAGATTTTTACTAAACTCATTTTTTGAGACAGCAATTAGGTCAGTTTGGATTTTTATTTTTATTTTAAAGTAGTTTAGTTTGAGAAAAACTTTTAAAAAGTAGTCATTTTGGGGAAAATTTCTGGCTAATTGGACGAAAATGCCCTACGTGTAGTGCACGTGCGAAAGTACTTTAGCTTTCCACACCGGATAGAGTGGACCCTGCAGTATGCTAGTAGTTAGTTGGGCCCCACTTGACGATCTTTTCCATGAGAATAAATCGGGACCGTTTGGTTGTGGTATATCGTACGGCTGTAAATCGACAGGCCATGTGGGAGGAGTGGACGAGATCAATTTGTTCGTATCGTGATATGAGATGTTGGGGCATCTCGTTTGGGTATATAATAATAGCGAGTTATTCACGTTTGCAAATTGCAACTGTTTACACGAATGGGGAGGGGCGGTTACCTGTTCCGCACCGAGGGTTTTGGTTGATGCGAACCCAAGGATGAGACCAAGAAATAGTTGGTTATTAGTGTGTATTTGATTTGTCGTATTATGTGTTGTCAGAGCATCTACACTCGTTTGCTATTTTGACAATATGGTAAAAAAGTAGCAAACGAGCACTCGTTTGCTATTTGCCAAATTTTGATTTAAAAAATGAACCGTAGCTTCTTAGAGCATCTGTAGTCGTTTGTCATTTACTCATTTTTTGAAAAAAAAGATGAGAAAACAAATGTTCTAGTTGTTGGCCATTTACCCATTTGTTGGGTCTGACGAGAACAATCGTTGGCCAAATATGAGAGATGAAATGACTTTTGCCAAAATATGGCTAACGAGAGATAATCTTTTGTCCGTTTAATACAACGAAATATTATCTTTCGTAGAAGAAGTCGGACGAAAAATGAAACACTGTCCCTACACAATCGCAACTCAAATTAAGTCGGACGAAAGATAATATATCGTCGCTTAACTTTTTTGGCCGACACTTCGACGGACGAAAGATAATACATCGTCCTTACAATTTTATTTTGTTTTTTTAATTAAAAAACGGTCAGACGGGAGATGAATCCCGGTCTGTTCCATTTAAAAATTAAAAAAAAAAACATGAAATGAAGTGGGAGGGAGATAAAGCCCCATTCCATACATTTCTTTGTTTAAAATTTTTATAAAACAACCCTATAATTATTTCTATATGTTAAAGTTAGGTTTAAAAGTTAATTAATTAATAATTAAGAAATAATTAGGGTTAATTTAACATTTATTAAGGAATTAATTATGATTTAAAGTTTTTTTATTTTTTTTTAAACGAGACGGACGGAAAATCATTCCCCGTCCGTTCAATTTTTATTTTTTTTTTGCATGAGACGAAAAATAATCTTTCGTCTGAGATTTTAAATAGTGAAAAAGTCAAATTTTGCCTTTCCACGACTCCAGCGCAATGTCATTTTTTTCATTTCCATTTGCCATTTACCCAAATTTTTGCTCTCGACGACTACAGATGCTCTTATGTTTGAGAAATGAATCGAGAATTCTCAAAATATTGCGGACGAAACATGTTTATTTCGTCCATTTTTTTTATTGCATCAGACGGTATATCATATATCGTCCTATAATTTTGTATTAATTTTTTTTTGAAGTATCGAACAGAACAACATGTCCTGTACAATTTTTTAAAAAATAAATATAAATGAAAATGGAATCAGTCGGGACATGTTGTCCTGCTCGAAGCCAAAATTTCTTAAACGGGACAACATGTCCCGTTTGAAGAATTTGACCTGCCAAGAACACAATTAAGGGGGTTTAGTGTTAATTAATCATATTTTTAAAATTAATTTATTAACTAATCAATACACTAATAACTATTTGAAAACTAATACCATTTCAATCTGTTTACAAATTACGAAAAAAAACTCTCGGACGAAATACGTCCGATTTTCTTTCTTCTTCTTTTTTTTTTCCCTCAATTTTTGGCGGACAACAAGTACAAGAAAACACTCATTTTCTATTTCTCATTTTGTCATTTTTTCAAAAATATAACAATAATGAGTGTGGCGTTCACATCTTTAGTAGTGTAAACATATTATTTTATAACATGCTTATTCAAACATATCCTTTTTCCGAATAATTGCCTTGTATTCTATCTTAATCTGGGAAAAAGTTGGCGATTGTTTTTTTTTTTATGAAACGGATATAGTCAACAGACTCCAGCCATGCATAACTTAATCAATAATTACAGAAAGGGTCTTACAAGGTGTAAAACAGGTAAACATAAAGCAGAATAATTACAGCTAATAAAGAAACAAGCAGGTAACGATAAATGAGACAAGGCTATAGTTGCCGCAAGAAGCAATCACCACCCTCTGGAGAAGTAGATCTAACGTCATGCGACGTTGAAGAAAGGAGCGGGAAGAAGAGGGGAATTCCGACCCCCGGCCACGCTCGCCGATAGCGCTTCCCAAAACAGCCTCCATGCCAATAGATACGCCGCAAAACACACCTCCCGGGAAGGGTCGAATGCCGAACCCCAGAAGCCAGGGCCGAAGTCGAGCAGAGCTAAAGGCTCAGAAATAGATAGATTAACAACGTTGCAAAAACTTCCATATGTAAGAGTAATACAGTAAAATAATACCCAGACAGGCCAACCCGAATGGAGGCAAACCAACAACCTTCAACATAACCAAAAGCACCAACCAGATGAAGCAAAACCACAGTCGACGACGATGATAACATAACCACTGAGACATATTAACCCCAAAAAAGATGGGAACTACACAGCTGGAGACAGTAGAGCAATAAGGCAATCAGCATGCCAACAGACCTCTACATTTGAGGTACACAGAAGTAATTACACAAAGTTTGGAGCAAAGGAGAAAAGAACTGGGATGCTAGGTTAAAGAGTCGTCAGATGTAGGCCGCAAACCCAACAAACCAAAAAGGCAACCATACATACACTCCAGCTGCGATCAGAAACGCTCTCAAAACATGGAGACTAATTCCTCAACCCTGCAATATACGATATGGTTACATACGTCAATTCAATAAGAACATTCAATTACAGTGGACAAGAGTAGTTAAAGAATGCTACACAATCAGAAAGGAATTAAACGAACTATTATAATCAGAACTTAAATTAGTTCAACAGGGAAATGCAATTAACATTAAATTGCGTTTAGGTTAATAAGACAATGGTAGGCCAACTCCAATCTCTCATACGAGAGGGCTTCCTTGAAAACAACTTATTTCCTTGAATTTGGAGATTGTTGAAAGGAAAGTTGGAGATTGTGGAAAACAACTTATTTCCTTGAATTATACATTTAGTTAGTACTACTACTGTGGTTTACTTTTTATGATACGTACATATACTAGGTTTGCCCGTTGACACATGTACGGCATATCTTCGAAACGGTATACCTTGTTTGATCGTATAAAATAGTTTTGGAGGTATAGCAAATTAATTGAAGTAGCAAACATATTATATGAGAAACTTTTGGGGGTCCAGCAAAAAACATATTATATGATTTTTTTTGATTTTTTTGAATTATTTTAAAAGTTTTTAAAATTTTAAATTGTTTAGTTTTTTAGATAAAAAAATTTAAATTTTCAAAAAAATTTATTTTCTTAATTTTTTGAATAGAAGAGGGAGGGAAAGAGAGGTAAAAAAAATTAAATAAATATAGGAGTTGTCTTGGGTAGGGGATTTGAATTTGAGTTTTAGGGAGAAACTTTTGGGGAAATAAATATGTTTTGTGAGGTTAAATCTGGATCTTTGATTTTTGACGAGATCGAAGGAGAGCCACTAGATAGCTTTCTTTGTATTTTATTATATAAATTTGATTTGCTCTGTCCGTTATAAATATAAAAAAAAATTGTAGCAACATATATATTACATAATCGTATTAACATATGATCGAGTTGTAGTTACAATATCGAATATGTTTGACAGATGTATTTGGATTATAATCGTAAATATCAACACGTATCTGACTATAATTCCAATAAAGCTTATTTATTTCATATATTAGTCTAAAAATTACTTAGTACAATTTGACTTGTGACTTATTGTATGACAATTTTATTGTGAATATGTTGGGCCACTTTATTTCAATTAAAAGAAACAAAACACAA
Organism: Hemerocallis citrina; assembly: GCA_017893485.1. NCBI lineage: Eukaryota > Viridiplantae > Streptophyta > Magnoliopsida > Asparagales > Asphodelaceae > Hemerocallis > Hemerocallis citrina. The sequence continues at coordinate 215,383,591 of CM030368.1, forward strand.
TCATCTTTTAATCTATATAGTAAAACACAAATAAAACTGTCAAGTAGCTTTAGTTAAATAAGATTGAAATCAATGGTACAAATCCAACCTCACAAAATATATTTTTCCGTTCAAATTTTCCCTCAAAACTCAACTTCAAATCCCAAAAATAACTTATTTATTTATTTATTTATTTCTCTCTATCTTTCTTTCTCACTCATTCTCTCTCTATTTACGCAGAAATTTATATTTTCAGATTTCAGGTTTGTAAATTTTCAGAATTTTTATGCAATTTTTTTATTGTTCATGTTACATTGAAAATAACAAATATCTCATTAACAGTTAAATTTTACCATTTTTCACACTCAAAGTTCTAACAAGTTGGATTTCACACCCCCATTATAATTATTTTTCAACATATACTAATGGAAATATGAATTTTTATTTACAACTAATTAATTCTTGTTTTACTATTCAAACTTGAGCTACGTACATAATTGTCGTTTTACTGTTTACAAGATTTTTATATGTTGTATCGTTTTGAAGGCGTGCCGTAGATCCGTAGGCACGTGTCCAGGGACAAATCTAATAATCTAATATGATATAATATTAAAGCCAGCTGATTAATTAACAGCACTTGCAAATGCTAGCACAAAACTTCTGGTGGGAGCTAGGTTGTCATTAACTCACATATCCCAACTCAAGTCTATCCCACTGCCCAAATTATTAAAACAACTCAAGACATACATAAAAGGTGGTTGTGTTAGTAGGTGTACTTTTAAAAGGAAAAAAAAATTAATTTATTTGTTTAGGGGTTGTCTCAGTGTTGGCGTTCGTCGTATTAGCATCGATAATTGGAACCACAGATGATCTCAAAGCAGATGATAAGGTTCTCATAGTTTTGGACGGGCATGTAAATTGGATCATCTCTAATCTCTATTATAATGTGAGAAGGTCTAAGTATCATTTGTGAATCAACAAACGTGTGTATTGCACGTACATAACTAATATGAAGGAGGTCTCACGTTCGAGTTCTCACTACATCAGATTTTTTACTTTAATTTTTTTTATAAATATATTAAATGTGCATCACACGCGTAAATTACTATTTACTTATCTATCTATCTACAATATAATATGTAATAATAACTATTATAATGAAATAGTTGGAATTGTAAATCTACTTACGTACGCGCAACACACATGCAACTCCAACTCTCCCATTATAGTCTTCACAATTACTTTTAAAAATATATAAGCCAATCTATTAAGACATGCATCGCACGTGTAAACTAGGGTTCTTACTTTAAATTTTTTAAAAATTAATACGTGCATCGCACGTGTATATTACTAGTAAGGATATATTTTTTTTTTTTGATCAATCGGATAGAGTCTTACGACTCCAGCCATCACTAGAAATTATATTAATAGAAAGGGCGATCGTCATGTTTTACAAGCCGTAAAACACAAAAACTACAAGTAAAGGGAAAGTAACAACAATAAAAGCTAAACAGGAGGTTACAAAGGAGGAGGAATAAAACAAGAAAAAAGCCGAGGCAATCAGCTGACGAGAAGGAGGCTCCACACAAACGGAACATTCCTCTGAAGGCGGTGCTCTGGCACGCCAGCCACCGGAAGAGAAACGAGGAGGGAGCAGACTCAGGCCAGGGGCAACCCTTATGGAAGCCCACCGCACAACAAATCCATAGGTCCATTGCAGTGGACACCTCGAGAAAGCTCGTTGCGAAGCCAAAAGGAGAAAACAAGCTCCCCACAACACACAACCAACTTCATCGAGCGCAACTCAGAGCGACCGCCCCTGAAAATAAGAAAAACTACTCGCAGGATGGCGCTAACGCAAACAGTTGCAACGGAGACAATAAACAGACATCAAAACAACACAACAGCCATGCAACCAAGCCTAAGAGCAGCTTAGCCAAACAAAGAGAAGGCTAAGAAAGCCAATGACTATCAAGTAAACCAACATAAAAACAGGGTTGATCGCACAAGCACCAAAAGAACCCATCAGTACTGAATATAACAGAGAGATACACAAAGGAGGAAGAAAAGAGAGAGAAATAGTAGATAAACACCCAGGTAAGCCAAAGCTAAGAAACACCAAAATCAACGCAGCCATCTAATAAGCAAGCCAACATAACATAAGGTATTTTGTGTTCGTGTAGAACAAGTCAACAAACTTTCTAATAACCCAACAAAGAAATGATGAAAATTCAAGACGAAGAAAAAACACGGCGAAACGTTTACATTGGAGAAAAAGACATTTTTATATCTTTATTTATGGGTTTGTACATGTGTGCTTTGAGATTTGGTTCGTTGACGACTTGTCTAGCTGATGGAGAATTGAAACCATTCGATCACCGCATGAATCATTAGGTTCCTGTTATCGCTAAATCTGGTGTGGGGGTAAACAGACAGAATTTGTGAGTTCGAGGAAAAACCTGAATAGCGAAACCAAACCTGACCCGTCGTTGACTGATCGTTGACTCCCGCCGTTAACCTGCAAAAAGTGCGAGACACCGGGGGGGATCCCGGCGACGCACCCTCCGACGCTCAAGTCAGTAATCAGAAATGATTAAGAAAGAGCGTAAATTGAGAAAATACTGATTACCTCTCAATGGAGATGGATGGGGGGTATTTATAGGCGTCTTAGGGACTGGTTTTAGGAATGTAATCCCCGTGATTAGATAAGGAATATTCCTCGTAATCAGATAAGCCATGTAATCTGATAAGGTATATTCCCTGTAATCAATTAAGGAATTTAATCCCTAATCCCCAGTGAAAAGAAGATGTGAATCATGGCCGTTGATTTAGATCTAATCAGGGACCTTGATTGTATCTTGCTGGATCGGGCATGCAGTGGGTTGGAACCCGTACCCAGTTGACGTGGATCCGTTCATGAGTTATTGGGCTTTGAATAAAGACCCAGTTCCCATTTTAGACCCGTTCGTCGGCGAAATTACCGTTTTACCCCTGAGCTTTAAGATTCGTGTCCGATGTGAACGGTCCCGATTTAATCCTATTTTTAGCCATATCACGAGCCCCCCACTCCTAAAGACTGAGTTTGATCAGCCTTTGAGGAGTAGTTTACTGTTCTAATGGCGTACGGGATTTTATCGGTGTTCTTAAGGGAGTTCGGATCTTGTTTGAGGGTGTAACGGTGTTATTCTGGGCTTGTGAAATACCCAAAAATATTCTCAGAATTTTCTGGATTTTTGGTGATTTTTCCAGATTTTTCTGAATTTTTTCTTATTTTTTTTGAATTTTTCATTCATTTTCCGAATTAAATAATTAATTATCGAAAACACTAAATAATTATTCTAATTAAATAATTATATTTTTCAGAATTTTAAAATAATTTTTCTGAATTTATAATTATTTTTAGAATTTTTATTTAATTTTTTCCGATTTTTAAATATTTTTTCGGATTTTTTGAATAATAAAAACAAATAAATAAATAAATAAATAAATTAAATATTACCTGGACACGTGGCGCGATCGTATGCATTGATCACGATCAAGCGAGCGCGCATCGGGAGGAGGAAGAGGAGGCCATCTTTTGGTGTAAGAGGGTCGGTTCCATGAACGCTCGGCAAAAATTGGCGAAGTCCACGTGGACGCCACGTGGCAAGTCAAATGTTGACTTCTTTTTTTTTTTTTTTTTTTTTTTTTTTTTTTTTTTTCGCTCTGCTTCGTTGTTTTCTGTTCTTCCGCTGCTTCTTCTTTCTTTCTCCTCGCCTTCTCCATTTTTAAGCGCCAGCGACTCAAAGTGGGAATCTACGGAGGGGGCTCGTCTTCGGAGGTCGACAAGAAGGAGAGCTCGAGGTGCCCGCGATAGTTCGGCGAGGGAGTCGGAGTTCGGAGCTTTGACGACGGAGGCAGCTTTGGGAAGGAGATGGGCCGAGCTCGACGATGGAGTCAAGGTCGGGAGCTCGACGGAGGAGACGGAGCTCGAGCTCGGAGCTCAGTCGCGAGGGGAGCTTGCGACGGAGGACGTCGGCAACTGAGCTTCGGCAGAGCTCAGTGACGACGTTGTCCGGTCGTGGCTCGTCTATGAGCTTGGCGATGGAGTCGAGGTCGGGAGCTCGACGGAGGAGGCGGAGCTTCGAGTTCGGAGCTCGAAGCGGTGGGGGAGCGCCTGAACTCAGTGGAGCTTGATGAAGGAGGCAGTCGGCGAGGTCGAGTTCGCGCGAAGATGGGTTCGGCGGAGCCCGAGTTTGAAGGAGGTGGCTTCGTTGGAGTTGGCTGGCGAAGCTCTTCGTTGGAGCTCGCAGCGGAGGCGAGCTCGCTGCCAGAGCTTGGCACAGTGGTGAGCTCGCGAAGGGAGACGTCGGAGACAGCCGGCGACGGAGGGGGTGATAGAGGCTTCAGAGGAGAAGATGGGTTCGAAGCTCAGTCGAGGAGCTTGGTGACGGAGCTTTGGCGAAGGTGATGAGCTCGTGAAGGGGGGAGCTCAACGCAGTGGGGAGCTCGATGTCGGAGCTCAGTGTCCTGCAGAGCTCGCTCGAGGGAGCTGACGGAGCCTGTGATGGCGGCGTTTGGAGCTCGTTGAGGTGGATCTCAATGGAGTTCGCCATTGGAGTTGGGTGCGAGCTCGGGATGGGGAGCTCGACACAGTGGTGGATGTTTCGAGCTCGTCGATGTGTTGGGTTTGGAAGCTCGACGGAGCTCGTAGACGGAGGAGTTGGGTTCGGCGTCGGAGGCAGGCGAAGACGGAGGTGGGAGCTCGAAGGTGACGCGCTGGCTTCTTTTTTTTTTTTTTTTGGCGGGAATTTTACTGGAGAAGAAGGGGGGGCGACGTGGCAGTAGGGTTCGGGTACGGAGTTCGAACCCGGACTGCCGACCCGTTAGCCCTTCAATTTTTTATTATTATTATTATTATTTTTTGGTCGGCTGGCGCCGAACTCATCCGGAGCCGAACTTAAGCCCGTAAAACGGTCGGTGTCAAAAACGCTCGGCAGCGGGTGCCGAACTCAAGTGTGCCGAACTCCAATTTTCTCCTATAATAGGGTCGGTGTCAAGAACGCTCGGCAGCGGGTGCCGAACTCAAGTGTGCCGAACTCCAATTTTCTCCTATAATAGGGTCGGTGTCAAGAACGCTCGGCAGCGGCTGCCGAACTCAAGTGTGCCGAACTCCAATTTTCTCCTATAATAGGGTCGGTGTCAAGAACGCTCGGCAGCGGCTGCCGAACTCAAGTGTGCCGAACTCCAATTTTCTCCTATAATAGGGTCGGTGTCAAGAACGCTCGGCAGCTGGTGCCGAGGCTCGAGACTTAGAAATTTTTTGGAGATCTTGACTGCCGAACTCAAGCCCGTAATACGGTCGGTGGCAGGAACGCTCGGTAGCTGGTGCCGAGGCTCGACTGGTGCCGAACTCCACTGGTGCCGAACTCAATTGGTGCCGAACTCAACTGGTGTCGAACTCAATGCCGTAAAACGGTCGGTGGCAAGAACGCTCGGCAGCGGGTGCCGAACTCCAATTTTCCCTGCAGAGTTCTTCTTGATATTCCCGGTGCTACGGAGGTCGGCTCGGGGCGTGCGACCCCTTGTTTCGAAGATAATTCGAAGATCTACGACTTTTCCTTAGGAGTGAGATGAAGATTCACCCTCCTTCCTGGTCAAAACAGCCAGAGAATGTCCTTGTATACATGAGGTTGAGGAGAGTTTTCGATGTTCCCGGTGCTACGGAGGTCGGCTTAGGGCGTGCGACCCCTTGTTTCGAAGCTAACTCGACGATCTACGACTTCTCTTTAGGAGTGAGACGAAGATTCACCCTCCTTCATGGTCAAAATAGCCCCGCAACATCCTTGTCTTCATGAAGTTGAGGAGTATTTTGGCTTTTTGCTTGGGATCGGCGGCAACTTTGTTGGAGAAGAATGGGAGGAGAGAGAGAGTTTGGGTTTGGATCCTTAACGGGTCTGAACCCGACCCTATAGCCCCCCTCTTGTTTGTTTGGTTGCCTGTATATGAGAGCGTTCGGCGAAGGGGTGTCGAGGTCCGATTTTTCCCCTGTAACGAGGTCGGTTCTGAGAACGCTCGGCAGCTGGTGCCGAACTTGATTTTCCCCCCGTAACGAGGTCGGTTCCACGAACGCTCGGCAGTGGGTGCCGAACTTGATTTTTCCGCCGTAACGAGGTCGGTTCCACGAACGCTCGGCAGCTGGTGCGGAGCTTGATTTTTTCCCCGTAACAGGGTCGGTTCCACGAACGCTCGGCAGCTGGTGCGGAGCTTGATTTTTTCCCCGTAACAAGGTCGGTGTCACGAACGCTCGGCAGCTGGTGCGGAGCTTGATTTTTTCCCCGTAACAGGGTCGGTTCCACGAACGCTCGGCAGTAGGTGCCGAACTGGAATTTTTTCCCCATAACGAGGTCGGTGCCACAAACGCTCGGCAGCTGGTGCGGAGCTTGATTTTTTCCCCGTAACAGGGTCGGTTCCACGAACGCTCGGCAGTAGGTGCCGAACTGGAATTTTTTCCCCATAACGAGGTCGGTGCCACGAACGCTCGGCAGCTGGTGCGGAGCTTGATTTTTTCCCCGTAACAGGATCGGTTCCACGAACGCTCGGCAGTAGGTGCCGAACTGGAATTTTTCCCTGCAGAGTTCTTCTCGATGTTCCCGGTGCTACGGAGGTCGGCTCGGGGCGTGCGACCCCTTGTTTCGAAGATAATTCGAAGATCTACGACTTTTCTTTAGGAGTGAGACAAAGATTCACCCTCCTTCATGGTCAAAATAGCCCCGCAACATTCTTGTCTTCATGAAGTTGAGGAGTGTTTTGGTCGTGGGGATTTTGGAAGAGGAGCTCCACTCCTAGGGGCGGAGAAGCTGTGCTGGGAAAACTCTTGTGCCAGGAAGACCCTTGTAAGAGCCGTGGGAAGACCCATCCTTTGAGGCGAGCAAATCGAAGAGTTTGGCTTTAGGAGAGAGCCATTTGGAAGACAAGTTTGAGGAGCAACTCTAGGAGAGAGTTGTGAGCTCCGGGCTCGTCGAGGAGAGGTCCGCTCCGAAGTGAGCGGAGTGAAGAGCTCGGCTCTGGAAGAGAGCCGTTTGGGAGACAAGTTTGAGGAGCAACTCTAGGAGAGAGTTGTGCTCCAAACTTGTTCGAGGAGAGGTCCACTTTGGAGGCGAGCGGAGGGGAGAGCTCGATTTGTAGAAGAGCCATCTGGAAGAGGAGTTTGAGGAGCAACTCTAGCAGAGAGTTTTAGCTCCGAACTCGCTTGAGAAGAGCTCCGCTTTGGAGGCGAGCGGAGCGAAGAGCTTGGCCCTGAGAAGAGGAAGGGGAGGAGAGACATTCGGGTTCTCTCCCCTGCCTCGTTCTTTCGCACAGTGAAGAAGAGCAGAAGTGTTGGGTACTTTTGGCGGGAAGACTGAAGAAGGAGAAGAATGAAGGAGCTAAGAAGGGTATGGGTCGGACCGTTGGTATTGGATCCGACCCTGACCCGTTAGCCTCTTTTTCTTCTTGCTCTTCATCTGCTTTGCCGCTCGGTAGATGCATCTTGTCCGGTAGATCCGAGCACGGATTTTGGGGCACATTTTCCGCCACTTTGCTTCTCGGTAGATGGGTAGCTCGGCTCGGATGGTCGTGGGGGCAGTTCGGAATGGCCATCTTCCTCCGGCCCGTTTAAGGACGAGCCGGTGAAGTAAAGTCGAGCCATAGGACCCCGACCATCATGAGGTTAGTTTGAGGGATGCAGGAGCAGTTTCGAATGGCGAGCTACTTCTAGTCCGCTTAGGAGTGAACTTGCGAAGTAGAATCGAGCCAAGTGTTGGACTCCGATCCATTCAACGGCTGCAGGAGCAATTTCGAACGGCGATCTACTTCCGGCTCGTGTGTGGGCGAGCCGAGGAAGAAGAGTCGAGCCGAGTGCTGGACTCCGAACCATTGTGAGGTTAGTTTAAGGGATGCAGGAGCAGTTTCGAATGGCGAGCTACTTCTAGTCCGCTTAGGAGCGAACTTGCGAAGTAGAATCGAGCCAAGTGTTGGACTCCGATCCATTCAACGGCTGCAGGAGCAATTTCGAACGGCGATCTACTTCCGGCTCGTCTGTGGGCGAGCCGAGGAAGAAGAGTCGAGCCGAGTGCTGGACTCCGAACCATTGTGAGGTTAGTTTAAGGGATGCAGGAGCAGTTTCGAATGGCAAGCTACTTCTAGTCCGCTTAGGAGCGAACTTGCGAAGTAGAATCGAGCCAAGTGTTGGACTCCGATCCATTCAACGGCTGCAGGAGCAATTTCGAACGGCGATCTACTTCCGGCTCGTCTGTGGGCGAGCCGAGGAAGAAGAGTCGAGCCGAGTGCTGGACCCTGAACCATTGTGAAGTGCTTAGCAAGTTGTGGGAGCAGCCATGTAGAAGAAGCTGGACTCCGAACTCGTTGAGAAGAGGCCTGCCCTGGAGGTGAGCGGAGCAAAGCGCTCGACTCTGGAAGAGAGCCATTTGTAAGACAAGTTTGGGGAGCAACTCTAGAAGAGAGTTGTGAGCTCCGAACTCGTTCAGAAGAGGTCCGCCTTGGAGATGAGCGGAAGTGAAAGCTCGGCTCTGGAAGAGAGTCGTTTGTGAGACGAGTGCGAGGAGGAGCTCTTGGTGAGAGTGGTGAGCTCCGAACTCATTGAGAAGAGGTCCGCCTTGGAGGTGGGCGGAGCAAAGAGTTCGGCTCTGGAAGAGAGCCATGTGGGAGACAAGTTTGAGGAGCAACTCTAGGAGAGAGTTGTGCGCTTCGAACTCGTTGAGGAGAGGTCCGCTCCGAGGTGAGCGGAGTGAAGAGCTCGGCTCTGGAAGAGAGCCGTTTGGGAGACAAGTTTGAGGAGCAACTCTAGGAGAGAGTGGTGCGCTCCGAACTCGTTGAGAAGATGTCAGCAAGTTATGGGAGCAGCCGTGTAGAAGAAGCTGGACTCCGAACTCACCTTTTAGCGAGTCGTGACTCGGAGAGATAGAGATGAAACGAGAGCAACAATTTCCAATGAAAAACGTAAAGTTTTATTGAAATAAGCTAAGTGGCTGCTTCAATAGAGCGTGCCGTTATTACATGTTGTTGGCCGGGTTACAAGCATCGGCCTTATTGAAAATAAAGATCCTACTTCTATGATAAGGTGAAGACCTCTCGAGGGGAGCTGGGAGGTTCTGAGTCTTGAAGCTCGGCGGGTCTTTCCGTTTGTTCGTTGGCTCCTTAGTAGGGAGGCTCGGCCCCATCTTTTTGGACGAACTTGGTAAGGTGCCCCCGCTGTATGAGTTCTTCGATCTCCTCCTTGAGAGCCCGACAATCATCCGTGTCGTGGCCGTGGTCCCTGTGAAAGCGACACCACTTATCCTTGTTCCTCTTCTTTCCAGGTGTGTTCATTCTAGGGGGTGCACGGAGTAGCCCTTCCTTGTCCACTTCCATAAGAACTTCTGATATGTTGGCAACGAGGGGGGTGAACTTCTCAAACCGAGGAGTCGGGCGATGCTGTCCATTGTTGTCCTTCTGAAGCTTCTTAGCCTCTTCTTCTTCGGTCAGCTTTCGTTTCGTCCCTGAGGTAGACCCTCCGAAGCTTGGAGGGTAGGCGGCCTCTTCGGCACGAATGTACTTGTCACACCTGAGAAGGAGGTCGGCAAAGTTCTGTGGAGGCTTCTTAGCAAGAGAGGAGCGGAGGCTGGAATTGAAGACGTTGGATTGGAAGGCGGCTGTTGCGACGGATTGGTCGAGGGAGGCCGTGGACCTGACCTCCGCAGTGAACCTCTTCACATAGTCTCTTAATTTCTCACCTTTCTCCTGTCTAAGTTGGAGGAGTGAGACGCTGGTCTTCTCCGTGCGTCTGCTGCTCACGAAGTGGGTGATGAAGAGCGTTTCGAACTGCTCGAAGGAGAATATGGAAGACGGTGCGAGGCGGGAGTACCACTCTCGAGCTGGGCCCTTCAGTGTTGCGGGGAAGGTCTTGCAGAGGAGGGCGTCGGAAGCTTGATGGAGGAGCATCAGAGTCTTAAAACTCTCTATGTGATCAACGGGGTCAGTTTCTCCGGTGTAAATCTCGAACTGGGGAGGTTTGAACCCGAATGGCACAGGTGCATCCACTATGGTTCGGGAGAAAGGAGGTCTGCTAGGACGAAGAGTTCTCCCCCTGAGCTCTTCTTCTCGGTTTATCTGACCCAGGCGCCTCTCTACCTCATGAAGACGGCGATACATGGCGTCGTCCCTCCGACGGTAATCAGCCGAGCCTCTAGACTCGTCTTCGTAGGAGGGAGAGAGAGGGCTACGGCGATGGTAACTTCGGGAGCGACGAGGACTTGGGGTACGCCAGGAGTTACTAGGAGCAGGACGAGGAGATGGGGATCGCCGGCGAGGGCTTCGGCCCGGAGGAGGAGATGGGACCTTCGGCTCATTAGGGTTTTGACGGAGGTTGAGTGCCTGTTGTACCATTGCTTGGAACTGCTGGAACTCGGCACGGGTGATTGGTGCCTCATTGTTCCCGGGCTGTTGCCGATCTGCGGGGGAGTGCCTCCTTCTGTAATGCTCGGGGGACTCCCTCCTTCCCCTTCGGACAGGGGATCTTCTGTAGTCTCGGCGGTGAGGGGATCGCCCACCCGGACGTCGTTGGCGGGAGGCTCCCTCTCGGGCCCGCTTCTCGTCCAGACGGTGGCGTAAGTCCTCCACCTTCTGCCGGTTTTGAGGATTATGAGAGGCCATGGAATCCGTAGAGGCTTTGTGTATGGAGACGCGGTCTTGATGGAGAGGTTGCTTCATGCGGGAGCCCCCCGGACCGGCATTCTGAGGTCCGATGGGAGCATTCGGGGGTTGTTGATTCTGAAGGGGCTGATCTTGCTGAAGAGGGTCTTCCGTCTGAAGCGGAGGCCGTTCCTGCTGCAGAACGGTTTGGTCAGGGACTGGCTCTTGCTGTTCGGCGGGGTTGGGCCCACGGTGGGACCCCTTAGATTTGGCTCTTCTCGGAGGCATGGCTGGAGAAGATCTATTGAACGGGAAGAGGTGAGGTCCCTATTCGTTGGTTTCCCACAGACGGCGCCAATCTGTTACCGCTAAATCTGGTGTGGGGGTAAACAGACAGAATTTGTGAGTTCGAGGAAAAACCTGAATAGCGAAACCAAACCTGACCCGTCGTTGACTGATCGTTGACTCCCGCCGTTAACCTGCAAAAAGTGCGAGACACCGGGGGGGATCCCGGCGACGCACCCTCCGACGCTCAAGTCAGTAATCAGAAATGATTAAGAAAGAGCGTAAATTGAGAAAATACTGATTACCTCTCAATGGAGATGGATGGGGGGTATTTATAGGCGTCTTAGGGACTGGTTTTAGGAATGTAATCCCCGTGATTAGATAAGGAATATTCCTCGTAATCAGATAAGCCATGTAATCTGATAAGGTATATTCCCTGTAATCAATTAAGGAATTTAATCCCTAATCCCCAGTGAAAAGAAGATGTGAATCATGGCCGTTGATTTAGATCTAATCAGGGACCTTGATTGTATCTTGCTGGATCGGGCATGCAGTGGGTTGGAACCCGTACCCAGTTGACGTGGATCCGTTCATGAGTTATTGGGCTTTGAATAAAGACCCAGTTCCCATTTTAGACCCGTTCGTCGGCGAAATTACCGTTTTACCCCTGAGCTTTAAGATTCGTGTCCGATGTGAACGGTCCCGATTTAATCCTATTTTTAGCCATATCAGTTCCTGATGACGAAACAATAATTTCGCAGTGGTTACAGGCCCGTAATTAGCACAAGGGCCACCCGCATACCCATTATCCTGGCTCAGTTCACAAGTGGGTTGATTAACAACCCAACTGAGAGAGATTGACCAGCCAATAACGTCTGACAATAAAATTCTCCTAAATCATGAAGATAATAACTTATCAGTTCCCCATATTTTGCGGGATCTTCAAAATCAGTTATGCAATCTTCTTAATAACTGGCCCCCTCGTACCTTATAAATACAGCTATACCACACCCATTAATCTAGAGGTTTGTTTTGAAAACAAATGTAAATTTTAATGTAAGCTTAATTATTTAATTAAAGACTAATTACATAAACTGCCAATCTTTAATATTAAGACCTTTTTTTTGATGAAAATTAATATTAAGACCTTTAAAATAAATAATAAAATAGAAAGACTTTCTCAACTAGAGAGTTGACACCCACTTCAAAGCGCGTACGATCTATCAATATATCGCGCCGATATCTTGGATCCACTAAATCTCACCCTAAAATCTCACAACTATTTAATTATCTTCGTCTTCTTCGTTAGCTCTCCCACTTTTCCCCCAAATCTCTCCCCTCTTCGAAACCCTAGAAATCAGGAACTGCAAAAAATCCTGATTATTAGGGTGTGGAATCTCATAATCGAAGCGAAGATAGTCGATCTGGTATGTACATTCAAGGCCCGATTTCTATGTAGTGACCTGTTTGCTTCAGTTGTATTTCTTTAGATTTTAGTAGAAATTGTTTAGTTTAATGAGCTGATTAGCCTTTGTTGTGGTATGTAGATCTTGATTGTTGCTGGTAGTTTAATGAATTTGGATTTGGTAGTGAAAAGATCTGGACTTGTTTGTTCTTATTGCATTGAATGGAAAGGTGAAATCTTTGTAGGCTGTTTTTTTTTTTTTTTTTTTTTTTGGATGAACAAATTTGATCTGCATTTGCTTATGTAGGGGGTTTATTCGTCGAAAATTACATGCCTAACCTGTTACACATATTTACTAGTAGAAGGTTTGTTAAGTTTGTTTTAAATTACACCTTTATGAATAATACTTATAAACCCTTCAGGAACCAAGTGTAGCAGTATAATTGCGGACAAAACTGAATTTTGAAGTATTGTTCTGGCCCAAAATGTTATTTTATGATGTACTGAATTAATTTATAAGTGATATGCTTGTGACGAACAATAGTTAAGTTGCACGATTCCTGATTTGGTTGAACTTTTCTGTTTCTGATAAACTAAAGATTGGTAGTGGATCCTATACACCGAACGAAACGAGTATTATTTACTCTGTAGTTTGTACTGATTACATACAATATTACCAGTTTGTAACACTATGTATACATTTGCCAGGTTGGGTAAGATTTGTATTAAATATGAAAGGGGCTGCCAACTTAAGGAACCAAGCTTGTTCTGGAAAACAATCTCTCCTTCCTCCAAAATGCCCATTTCCCGTAGTTTCCCCATCATATGGGGATTATGGTTTGATTGGACCAAAAGGAATCCCAAAACCAAGGGATGGGCATAGACACCACCAACGTACCTCTTCTGAGAGCTTTCTCATCGAGGAGCAGCCTTCTTGGCTTGATGATCTGCTTAACGAGCCAGAGACACCTGTCAAGAGAGGAGGTCATCGACGGTCGTCAAGTGATTCATTTGCTTATTTGGATGCAAATTCTATGTATTCGGGTATAGATAATTTAGTGCAGGAGGAATATAGGCACAGGAATATTGGGTCAGTAGCGAATAGTTATGCTGAGGTGAAAACATTTACGAGACCCCAAATGAGAGGATGGGACAGCCCAGGCATGAATTTGGTGAACCACCAGAGTAATACTCCATTAGCAAAGACCAAGGGCATGAATATAGGGTCTTCCATTGCATCAAGGGACACTGATACATCAGCATCTCCTGTTGTCGAGAAGCAGGAGCAGGTGGAGTATAGTCATGATATAAGAGGTGCCTCTGAAAGAAGGGAAGGTTCTTATGTGAAGCAATCCCAGTCTGATACAGATACTAAGCGTGTCAAACAGTAAGATTTATGCAGATTTGTCTTTTCTTTTTCCTTCTTTCTCATTATTGAGTCTAGCATGAACCAAAATTTTATCTCATACATAAACATTACCATGTCATGCTACCTTGATTTTTCAATATCAATGTGCAATCACATTCATGTCTTAATAGAGTATCACATTTGAAAGCATTGCCGTTATTATATTGCTTTTTTTCAAAGATAAGCTTTAACTAGGAATCTCACCATCTCTAGTTATTTGTATTGCTCTGAAAGTGTCTTTTCTTTTGAGTTGCACTTTGACTTGTAGCTAAATTTGAGTTGCACATTCCTAATTACTGCATAAATGCTGTGTTCAAGTTTTGGGTAAAAATTGATTTCTTATTTTTTTACTAGTGGTAATAATCCATCAGCATCAGTTGAGGGAAAATGCCTGTGTGGGCAGTCTATTTTTGGCCGTGGATGGGCATAAGTCTGTACTATCGTAATTACAGATATATTAATATATTATATATAGGTTACATGTAAGAACAGGATTTAGCAAGCAATGAAGGAATTTGGTTTTTTGAAGTCACACTCAAGTTCAATATGATCAAACAAATTTATTTTCAAATTCTTTTATTGCCATAGGCTAGTGGATCGTATTTTCAGTTTAAAGATTGTCAGTAATTGGATGACCCTAAAATTAAAGCAAGGGATTAGACTCTGTCTGAGTACGAATGCAACATGAGTACTGCATTTATTATGTGATTCAAAATATATGATTCTAACGTTGTGTTAACAGGACGGTTGCAAGTCCTCCAATTAAAGATGTTTGGTGGAATGATTGTAGCATTGCCCCCCTTAAAGGGGTTGATTATTAGCCAAGTTGATGCTGGTAAAGGCATATAAGGTTCACAACCTCACCATGATAGTTGATGGGATTCCTTGACATATATAAATATGGCATACTTGGACATGATAATTCATTTGTGGTTGACATTGATAGCTTGTGTGCGAACTTAGTTATTTTCATACACTACAGAATTTTATTTATATTTTAGTTTTAATTACATCTCATGTAAAACAAGGTAATATCATTGTTATGAGCCTCCCACTTTCAACGCTTATAATTTTCATGAACTCAATATACGATAAGCATTATATATCACTATCTCAAATTTATTTTTGGCATATGTCACTATAGAACTATGTCATAATGAAAGCTAATTTGTATAAAAATAGGCCATTAGCTTCGATATATTATTGAATATATAGGTATATTCTCACTATATGAATAATATTATGTGTAATATTATTCTATAGGTAACATGTGTGTTGTACGTACTAATTGTATGGATATCGGCAGGGCCGGCCCTACCCTAGAGGCGGGTAAGGCGGCCGCCTTGGGCCCCCGGAGATTTCGCGATTTTAGGGGCCCCAAATTTGAACTTTCCTTGTAAATATAGGTACGTATTTAGCGTGTAAAAAATATATATGTTATTAGGGGCCCCATTTCGGAAGTTCGCCTAGGGCCCCCAGGAACTCAGGGCCGGCCCTGGATATCGGACCGCGGGTTGAGTGGGTTTAGAACCCAGTACCCAAACTAGTATTTATAGCTTGTGATAGTAGTCTAGGTATTCCAATCTCAATCTTGATACCTAGGTAAAATATCTCAAACATATTAGTCTAGGATATTAACCCTCTCTTATTATTATTCCTCATGATATTTAACATATATGAAAGAATTTTTCTTCAGAATATGAAAGCCTTTGTATTTAATTATAGTTTTATGGAATCCTTTGTTTTTAAAAAAGAGAACAATGCAAAAAGGGATTAAAAATGTTCCTTCGAAACGAATGGTTCGTGAAATAAAAACATTGATGTGATAGATGGCTAAATACATGTCCACATGATCACCAATTGTAGCTATAATATTAGAGATGTTGTATGAAGCACAACATGCCCTAGAACCTGATAAACTGAGCACTATTTTCATTTATCAACGATGTTAATCTTTTACCTTCTGCTTACTTAACACTTGTGTAGTCTGAAGTTTTAAATTTATTTCTGAATATTCTATTTTCCTGTCGCAGGCAATTCGCTCAGAGGTCCCGTGTACGGAAACTTCAGTATATTGCTGAACTGGAAAAAAATGTTCAAGCTTTACAGGCAAGGACTGACAGAATACTTCCTTGTAGGGTGTGTTTAGTTTAAAATGCAAGTGCAAGCAGAAATTCAAATTTCCCTTCAAACTTTTTTGATTCAATTAACAAAACAATCTTTTAACTGTTGGAGGGAAATTTTGGTTGTAATGTATAGATAGAGGTTATGCTGGTAATCAAATCAACTAGTTTGGAAACAAATTTAATTTTCACTTGCACTTCCATATCATACCAAACACACCGAAAATAAATTGCAGACATTAAACGTTAAGACTTGTGATCTAACATTAAATCAGTATACTACTCTATAGGCCGAAGGTATGGAAGTTTCAGCTGAACTGGAATTTGTGGATAAGCAGAATCTTATATTGAATATGGAGAATAAAACTCTCAAGCAAAGGCTTGACAGTCTGGCACAGGAACACCTTATAAAAAGACGTAAGTGCATCTCCTTCTGCATTTTACTAGCGTGTCAATTTGGATCCTTTCCTGCACTAGTCTTTACGTGTTAAAACTAGAGCACTTTGTTCAAAGTTGATCCCAACAATGAGCATAATAATATAATAATATTATGTACTTTTTCTTCTGTTTCTGTTCCCTTTCTTTACATCTGATTTTGATTTGTCTGATGCGTCAATAACCTCTACTCTTCTTGCCTGGCATAAAGGTTTTGTGAGATAAAGCAGGCTAAGACTTCCATTATCTATGTTCGAAATGCTAATTTGTTTGTCATTTTAAATCTGTGCATTTCTCAAAACCATTACCATTATATTGAATTATTGATCTCCACATAGGCATAGGTATCACATTTTCTATTGTTTAAAGTTACTCCTAGAACTGTTTTGTAATTTTGGGAGTAACAAAGTAAATGGATATCATTTTCTAGTGGCATTAAAATTTAATTAATATGAAATGCTTAATTAACAAAAAAACAAAATAGTTCATATTAATTATTGTGACAACATGGTGTACATGCGACATTCAATATTGAAAAAACTTATAGGCTATACCTCATGCTTAGTTTCTCAAGTAAATATTGTTGAAATATGAAGCTCCATTTTCAGAATTATTCTCTCGCTAGGGAAGGGTAGACAAATGTACAGATATACAGAGCTCAGATTTTTTATTTTCAGTTTCCTCAAGTAGCACTTTTGGAATAAATTTTCAGCATCATAGAATAAAATATGTTAGACATTGAAATTTTATGCCATCTTACTGCATTAAGGCATAAGTAGAGGAATTCG
Source organism: Hemerocallis citrina (assembly GCA_017893485.1). Taxonomy (NCBI): domain Eukaryota; kingdom Viridiplantae; phylum Streptophyta; class Magnoliopsida; order Asparagales; family Asphodelaceae; genus Hemerocallis; species Hemerocallis citrina. The sequence goes on from CM030368.1 coordinate 215,400,664, forward strand.
GTTATGTCAAACCATCAAGCAATTAGCCTCGTGGTTAACTTTGGTCCCATAGATATTTCCATAAACATTAAACTGTACCCCCTTGGGCTCTTTGATTTTGTATTTAATTGTTTCGTACATTTCAAAAACAGTTATACATGTGCATGTCTCCATGGACCGGTCACCAAGGAAGTTAGTTCTAGTTAGACTAGAATCTGCTGCGAAGTGTAGCAAACATAAATTAAATGTATACACACACAGCCATGGTGATAAAGCTAGATAGCTAAGGTCAGAAATTCAGAATATAGTTACAAAATGTAATACTGCAAATTAAGAAAGAAGAATATAATGCTTATTATTAGACCTATGCATAAAATCATAATTACAAATAAAAATGGCAAACACAGTGAAAATGTTAAAAATCAAATTGATAATGACTTCAGCTTAAAACGGCCATTTCCCAAAGAAACTTATATTTCCTTAATTCTTTGTCTGGAATATGTAAAATACAACTTGATTTGCTCATATAAATCCCTAGTATAAATCGTTGCACATGATCTACACATGGAACAAGATGTTCACAAACTTTTTATGCACCATTGTTGGCAAAGGCCCATGAGTCCTCATTATGAATCTTGACAGACTACAGAGCTTAAGTCAATAATTTTTCGTCATGAACTATGATATCATATCTACAGATAAAGAGCATAAACCTTACGGATGTTTGGCCAGTAGGCTTGCAACCAATTTGAAACTGCTGGTATTGGATTTTAACTTGTATAGCGTAGACTGAACCTTCTAACTAAACCATACCTTTTCATGGAGAATCTGAGTGTGTATACATGTACTGAAAATTCTGTTTTACTCTTCTATGTGCATGATGATATTAAATAGTATAACTTCCCTGTACAACTTGCTAGTGGTGTTGATTTTTTTCTCAATTGTTGCAACTAAAGTGCCTTCTAGAGAATGTATCAGCATACACAATATAGTTTTGTTGAGGCGTCTTCAACTTCGCTTATGAACTACATAATTAGATTCTATTCAATGTATTCATGTAAATTATTATTTGTGTTTCCAATTCACTCTCACTGCTGATTTTGACCATTGATTATCTCACCATGGCTATGTGTGGTGCTGCTTTAGGAGAGCCCACAAACAGTTTTGGGACCCGTAGACACTTTGGGCCCAAAATAGGTGTTTGGTAAAGCCCAGTAAAGTTTGTTTTGTGCCCAATGGAAGTGAAAATCCGCTTTCCCCCACCACACGTCAAGAGGTGCTCTTAGCAGTTTGGGAAATTGCTTCCTTTTAAGAAATCAACACTTCACAAGTGTCACCAACACTTTTTACTTGCAGCATCTTTTTCTTTCAGAACGATACCAAACCAAGCCTATGTTTTTTTTTTAAAAAAAAGGGTGGAAAATAGCTACCCCAAACTGAGCCTATGTTGCATACTAATCTGAGTTTACTTTGGGACAATGCAGTGCAGCAGGAAATGTTGGAACACGAAATTGCTCGTCTGCGCTTGTTATTTCAGCAGCAGCAGCAGCAGCAACAACAACAATCCCCTTCTCAGTCTGCTCCTACTCACAATCGTAGTAAAAGCAGAGACCTTGAATCCCAGTTCAGCAATCTCTCTTTGAAGCACAAAGAGGCAAATTCTGGATGAGAACCAGTCTCTGGTCCTCTACGCACTTGAAAGCTCAACCTCTTCTCTCCCTCTCTGTGGCATTCAGCATTGTCCTAACCTCATCAGCCTTGGTGTGGCTTTCAAGTTATCGGATGAGTGAGTTAGCTGGATTCTTAGTGACTTATCTGGGGGTGAATAATTCCAGGAGCTAATTGCTGCACTCCTTTTTTCCCTTTTTGTGCACCTGGCGGTCGTCGTAAGAAGCTCACAAGTACTTGTTGATCTAGACTTGTCGGAGGTGTTAGGTTTTCACTGTAGTTTAAATTTCCTTCGCCATGTATTATCTGGGACGAACAATTTGTATTGTCATTCTCCTCTTGTCCAAGTTTTTTTTTTGTCCCATACAAGGGATTTGTATTTAGATTTTCGAACAGTTGCTCTGAAAAATGCTAGAGTGCCCTGATCAATAACTGCAAAGGATGCTATTATTCAAGGGGCAGTGATTTGTGCATCACCATTCACCAATTTATGCATGGGCTGTGAGATGTTTGACTATGTATCTTTGGATTAGTGTGGCAAATTTCATTATTTATGTATGTGAATAGCACATGCTTTCCCCTTCACAAGAGTTACAAAAGTTTTGTTTATTCTCTCATATACAATGTCATTCATTTTCAGTGAGATACAAATATAAATAGAATGCGATGTATTCGTTCCCAAAATGAACGGACGAAAGATCTTTTGTCCCATTCTTTTTTTTATTTTATAAAATAAATGAACGAAAAATCGTTCTTCGTCGACTATATTTTTCAAATTTCTATATCTTCTCCCAAATATAGTTGACTACTTCTTTTAAACTTAAAATTTGGGTATTTAGCCAATGACTACACGTTTTTTTTTTCTTCTAAATTTTGCAAAAAATAGTTTTTTAGCTGACGCCTGAACTGCAGATGCTCTAAATACCAGATTCCATACCATTTTTTTCTTTCTGAAAATTCTCACTCAAAAAATTTTCTTCCTTTTTTCAAAACTAAATTTCTTGCTTCTTTGTGACATTCGTGTTTTACTAGTTATTTAACACTTGGAACCCATATTTTCTATCTTTTATATTGCAAGTAATTAAAATTTAAACAGCCTTGCTTATTCACTTCATTAAGAATAACTATTATCAGCATCAATTATCAAATGCCTCTCCTTCTTAAAATGTTAGCAGTTAAGAGCCTCCCTTTTATCCCATAAACACATGCTAAATTTTGTCGGGTATCCAATGTTGTTTTTATAGATGCTAGTAGTTTAGTTTACACATGCGATGTGCGTTTTAATAAATATAATTTTTTAAAAGTAAAAACTTTGACGTAGTTTAGTCTCGAACTTGAGACATATGTTATATTAATTATATACAGATCATGTAAGGATTTGTTTATCTACAATTGATAACTCTAATATTATTATTAGAGATCAATAAGAGTCTCATTTATCATATCAAATGCATAATAATTTTCATTGGAACCGGAAAAGTGCTGGTGCAGTATACATTAAACTACAAACAAAATTACGTTAATGTTTACTAAAATTTAAATTAAACTATAACTACCTGTTTGATAATATTTTAAAGCTTTTAATTTTTTAATAATAAAAATTACTTCATAGCATCTCAAATAAGGGTAGTAATTGGTCGAATCCGACCCGGGTCTGCCTAGGTCCAACCCGATAATTAGCGGGCTTGGGCTAATAATTCTCATTTCGGACCGAGAACGGTCTTAATTTTTTAAGCCCGAGAAAAATTCGGGCCGGACTCGGGCATAAATTAATTTTTTTATATGTGCATGTGTATATTTTTGTATACATCATGTATATTTATATATGAATTTTTAAAAATATAATACTCATGTAAGAAAGTTGAAATGAGTGTTAAAGTTTATAAATAGAGAAATTATGTCTTGTATATAAAATTAAATGAAAATAGATAAATTATATGTTGATTACTCAAAAGTTTATAATATTCCTATTATTGTTATTTTTTATTGTATATTATTTTTTATGTAGTTTTATTTTATGAGAAAGTTATATATTAGAGCATGCATAAGTAAGTCGGGCCTAGACCCGAACCTATTTTTCGGGCCTAATTCAGACCCGTACTTAGGCCTAATTTTTTAAGCCGAAGAAAAGTCTGGCCAGGTTCGGACCTATGTTTTTAACTTCGGACTCGGGCCCGGGCCTATATGGATCCGGCCCGGACTCGGCCCGTTGCCAGCCCTAATTTCAAACTTGGATACGACTTAAATGGGGCATACTCCTTAACAGACCGAACCTTATTTTAACGGGTCTAACCCGATCCTATATAACTGAACCTGTATTCCGTTTTCTATTGAATTTTTTGCCGTCATAGGCCACTTTTTGATAGTATTTGCGTTTTTGGGTCAGTTGCCCAACTATTAGCGCTTTTGGGCTAGCCTGTGCCACGTCAGCAGCGGCCGCTATTCCCAATAGCCGCCTCTTCGTTTCGAGGTCGCTAATGGGAATAGCGACCTATGTTTTAAATTTGTTTGAATTTTTTGTTTGCCGTCGCTATTCCCACTAGCGACCTTAGTATAATGAGATTAGTCGGCTCGAATGAATGTATTGAGACACTTAGCGATTCCTAAAAAAATTTTCCCACAAATTTAAAACTGATGTCGCTATTGGGAATAGCGACCTTAGTATGAGGTCGCTATTCCAATAGCGACCTCAGTAGGGAACACAATCTATTTATTCTTTGTAAAATTTGCAAAGGCCTCTATTCGGAATAGCGACCTTAGTTAATAAAGACCTCTATTCCGAATAGCGACCTTAGTTTAAAAAAAAAATGATTGTCATTTTTCAGAGAGCAAAAGCTCTCTAGATTTTGCTAAGTGCTAGAATACAACTCATTAAAGGTCGCTAATCCCATCAGCGACCTCATTATACTAAGGTCGCTAGTGGGAATAGCGACAACAAACAAAAAATTCAAAAAAATTTAAAACATAGGTCGCTATTCCCATTATCGGCCTCGAAATGAAGAGGCCGCTTATGGACTAGCGGCCACTGCTGACTTGACACAGGCTAGCCCAAAAGCGCTAATAGTTGGGCAACTGGCTTAAAAACGCAAAATCTTTCAAAAAGTGGCCTATGTACGCAAAAAATTCTTTTCTATTGACACCCACCGCTTCTTTCCTCTCTTCTCCCCTTTCCCGCTTCTCAACATCCCCAAAACCCTAACCCTAACCCCTCGGCTCAAATCAAGGTATCTTGTTTTGTTGATTTATCTTCTGTTTATGTTATCCTTGTCTTTTATTTTGGTAATTTTTAGGGCTTAGGGTTTACAAATCGAAAACCTCTTTTTTTTTTCGCCCACTCATTTTTCTAATGAATATTTAGGGTCTGTTCTGTAAATTAGGGTTTGAAATGGAACATGGATCGTTGTCGGATGCGAGCTCGTCGACGTTTTCTTTGTTGGATGAGGATCACACTCTTGCGAATTCCGTCAGATATACATTGAACAAAGAGTTAGTAACTTTTGTCTATTTTATACAAAGTGAATTGATTAATTTGGAGTTTGAGCGATTTTTGGATGTTCGTAATGTAAGGATTAGGACATTATTGTGGAAATTGGATTGAACTATTTTGGTAGGATTCATGTTAGTTACATTTAGATAGATGGAGGGAAGCATTAGAATTTGTGGGAGCTAAAACATGTAATGTAAGTTTAGTAAAACTAGGAGAGTTGACGATAGTGTAGTTTGAATTGAGGACCGGTATCTTGTTAGTATTTTTTGACAATAACGCGGATAGAGCCTTAAGACTCCAACCCAATATATATATATATATATATATCGAACCATATCTTATATATATATATATATATATATACCATATCTTATATATATATATATATATATATATATATATATATATATATATATAAGATATGGTATATATATATATATATATATATAAGATATGGTTCGGGTGAGAACCATGTCCTGGGGTGAGATCTTAAGAGCCTATTTCAGCCACTCATCTGCTTAATCTTAACGGTCAAGATTTTTTTCAATTAAACAATAAGATTAATTAATATTTGCATTAAGATGGGAATCCCTTTAATTAAGTGCTGTTGACCGCGAAATAAAAGGAATGAAGATCACAGATTATTACGCAACATATATTGCCTTTTTTATTTTATTTTCAGCCGAACCACAATCTTCATCAGGATGAACAACACTTGCGACGACGACGACGGTAACCCTACCGCCAAAACTTCTGGTGTTAACAATCCGATTAATATTCAAACACCGTTCCCGTCTCCTCCAATGAGTCCGAAGAAGGTGGATACACCAGGTTTTCATTCTCCTATGTTTTCATGTTTCTGAATACCGAATTTCTTGTTATATAGAACGTCGACCAGGTCGTTAATTATCTCCTTTTTTTTCCATTTGTTTGCAGATTTAAATTTTATAAATGGAAACATAATCTATACTACTGTATAATAATCATCAATTATAAGATAATAAATAAAGCATTGAGTTATAATTATTTTATATAAATTTTCATGACAGCATTTATATTAATTTTGTAGTTGGAAATAAAAGTAGCCCAGTCCACGGTTGTACCTTGTCGATATCACCCGGATTAACTGAACGCCATATACCTCATTGCGACAGTGACTTGAAGCCTTTTGTCGGCAAGCAATTTGCTGATATGAATGATGGGATAAAGTTTTATACAGAATACGCCGTAGCTTGTGGTTTTGATGTTCGGCGGGGTGGCGACAAGAGAAAACGTGGTTTAATTACACACAAGTGGCTTTACTGTAATAGACAGGGAAATAAGAATACCGTTAAGTCTGATGTTTCAAACAACCCTCCCGATAATGATATTGTCGAGGAGAATATTGTAGAGGAGAATGATTCGGTCGATAAGCCAAATTCTCCTCTACAATATTCTCCTCGACAATATCATTATCGGGAGGGTTGTTTGAAACATCAGACTTAACGGTATTCTTATTTCCCTGCCTATCACAGTAAAGCCACTTGTGTGTAATTAAACCACATTTTCTCTTGTCGCCACCCCGCCGAACATCAAAACCACAAGCTGCGGCGTATTCTGTATAAAACTTTATCCCATCATTCATATCAGCAAATTGCTTGCCGACAAAAGGCTTCAAGTCACTGTCGCAATGAGGTATATGACGTTCAGTTAATCCGGGCGATATCGACAAGGTACAACCGTGGACTGGACTACTTTTATTTCCAACTACAAAATTAATATAAACGCTGTCATGAAAATTTATATGAAATAATTATAACTCAATGCTTTGTTTATTATCTTATAATTGATGATTATTATACAATAGTATAGATTATGTTTCCATTTATGAAATTTAAATCTGCAAACAACTGGAAAAAAAAAGGAGATAATTAATGACCTGATCGACGTTCTATATAACAAGAAATTCGGTATTCAGAAACATGACAATATAGGAGAATGAAAACCTGGTGTATCCACATTCTTCGGACTCATTGGAGGAAACGAGAACGGTGTTTGAATATTAATCGGATTGTTAACACCGGAAGTTTTGGCGGTAGGGTTACCGTCGTCGTCGTCGCAGGTGTTGTTCATCCTGATGAAGATTGTGGTTCGGCTGAAAATACAATAAAAAAGGCAATATATGTTGCGTAATAATCTGTGATCTTCATTCCTTTTATTTCGCGGTCAAACAGCGCTTAATTAAAGGGATTCCCATCTTAATGCAAATATTAATTAATCTTATTGTTTAATTGAAAAAAATCTTGACCGTTAAGATTAAGCAGATGAGTGGCTGGGATAGGCCCTTAAGATCTCACCCCAGGACATGGTTCTCACCCGAACCATATATATATATATATATATATATATATATATATATAAAGTCGTACAACAATGACCAATTTTACCGGGAGTAAAACTGCAAAAAATAGAAAGAGAAACAAACAAACAATAGGAGAAAGACCCAATAAGCAATGGAAATCATTGCTGAACACACCAAAAATGCAAAAACTAACAACACTATCGACACAACATAGCCATGAGCCCCGGAAAAGAACCAACACAACTGATGAAGGAGCAGCATCAGTCAAAAGCGAAGATAACTCTGTACACAGAAACAACACTCTGCCATCTCTGGAACCACTAGCCGCCAAGAACGGGAACTGGCAGCTGCAACCGATCCAGACACATCCACACAACATCACAGTGCAATCCATGAAGTAAAGGGAGGAAAAGTCCAATAAACAAAATAGAATCGAAATGAACATGGGACCGATGGAGAGGAGAGCTAAGCTTGGCCTGGGAGGAGGATCCACGGATCAATGGGGAGACCTGCGTATCTTGTTTGTATTGTTAGATACTATTGGTTACTTTTCAGTAGTAGGGTGACTTGTATCATGACATGTACAATTTAGTTGAGATAATGTAACAACATATGTGGTTTCTCATCTGCCTTAGGCATGTGAGTGCTGTGATAGTTCCTTAACATATTAATATACTATTGTGCCTTGCCTTCATTGTGAAAGATTCTATTAGCATGCCTTACATTTGTAAACTTTTCTAATATTTTACGTGGAGAAGTCTGCACAACTATGATTACATGCTATTTAAAGTACCAAGTAATTAGTCAAGTTTTATGAGCATTTGTCAGGCACAAACCCCTTAAGTTCATTTCGGTATCCTAGGTAAGACATCCACAAAATAGAGAGGGTTATATTATTAGACCGAGACTGCTAACTGGTTGATAAGTGACGTTTCTGGTCATGGAGATTGAACGTATGTGTTATGGGCTTGAAGTTCTGGCTCTGTGTACTATCTGATCTTTTATGGCTTTTGGTCAGTGCTTGCACTTCACAGCTTCCTTTTGGACTATTAAAGCTTATAGACAAAGAAATTACTTTTTCTGCCGTAAACTTGTTATTCACTTGGATTTTGTTCAATAAGACGATGTACAAGAGACGGTGAGCGGTTTAAGAAATAGCATCATATGGAATCTTTCTTTTGTTGAGGGTTTGATTACCTCTCTATTTTGATCCTTTTGTTTAGTTCATAGAGAGAGGACAGACTCCTCGGTTCGGATTGCATGCTGCAATTCACCTCCTCTGTCCAAGGAGCAAGAGTCCTAACCGCTATGTAAGTTGGTACAGTTTTTTAATGGGGTATTATATTCATTTTTAAAGCACAAAATGAGCTAGACAACAAACTGAAATCACGTCCGAGGGTAGTTTTATTTTGTCTTAATACCTTTAGTTCTCTTATTGGGTTTAAGTACATAAATTTCCAAACTTTCTGTCCAAACAGTGTACTATCAACTATGACCTGCCTATTTTATTTCTTTCTAACTTATAGAAGTTCAATGATAAGAATGTTTAGTTTTTTTTTTTTTTTTTTTTGGGGGGGGGGGGGGGGGGGGGGGGCAAAAGCATGTTTAACTTTGAATCTGATAAGAGCTAGCACTTGCACTTTGTTTATAAAACCGGCAAAACCGGCACCAGCAAAGTGAATTCTTTTTTGTACTTTGTTATAAAACTCTATTGGTGATATATTTTACTTCATGCTGCAGCCCAAGGGTGTCATTCTGCGGTTACAGCATCCCTCATCCATCAGATAGCCGTGTCAACATAAGAGTTCAGACAACAGGTACTATTCGCTGCTTGCACTTTCCATCTTTTCTTACATATCTTTTTTTTTCTGGATATTGGATTAGATTTGGTGTAGGTATTTAATGACCAAGTTCCTATTGCAAGAACCCTAATGTAATTTATGTAATATGTGGTCATTCAATTGTCTTTTTAATAGTCTATAACTAGAAAAATTAATTGTTCCACACAATCCATTCACCTTCAACCATATTAATATGTCAACAAGAAAAGAGTCAGGCTACATGTTCTTTCTACGTTCATCTCTGTTCTGGCTCATTTCTTCTGTTAACTAGTAATGATATATAATTAAGTACTCAATCAATCCTTGTTTTTCTTAATATCTTTACCCAAAAAGAAAAATCCATATTTATTATTATCTACTATTATTCATACTTTCTCCTTATCAATCTAACTACCAACCTACTGCTCTTCAGTCTTCATTGCACATCTAAACCATTTTGGTCAATTTCATAGAGATCCACTCCTTATCCATGTAATCTGTTCTTGCTTTTTCTTTGAACACCTTCATTTTAGTTACTCTCGTTTGCTGGAAATGTTTTGTAGGCTCTTAGTGCGTGATAAAGCACAGTGGGCTGTGTTCTTCAATACCTACGTTTTCACAACCACAGTTATATAATACTGGATAAGCATTCCTGCACTCTAACCGTTCTTTGATTATATGGATGACATTGTCCTTAATATTGCTGTTTTGATAAGAATACAATGTGATCAACAAATTTTCTAACTGTCATCAGTAGACTTGAATCTAATAAGGATATACTTCATCAAGCTTTTGTCTACCTTCAAATCCTTAGTTTTAGATTGTGGAGCAACTGGAGATATAGGTTTCTGCAAGTACGATATGCAAATTGTTTGAGATGTCAATATGCACTACCAAGAGCCAGCTTGAGTAGTTTTTTTATTGAGAATTCTCTGTTACTTGCACAATTTATATTAACTATCATCCGCTGTCAACCCTAAACTCTCAATTGTCAACCCAATTCAGAACATATGGAAGCCCTAAATTATCGTCCTTTAGTTTATAAATTTACCACACCCTAAGAATTCTTAACTTACACCTTAAAAAGTGAAAATAACAAGTTATATTTGACGTAATGACCTAGATTATGCAAGAGCAAATGGGTCAGATCTAGCAAGATTCAAAGTTGAAATTGAGTTTAATCCGTAACCCATACCGAAATCATAGCTCATGTTCAGACCCTACCTATACCCAATAATAAAGGGGCCTCACCTACGCAATCTCTAGCCGTATGGGTTCAGACAGGTTTTATTTGGCTTAGGTTCCCTCAGGATGGGTAGTGTGGGTTCATTCTAGGCTACAGCTTTTTAGTAAACAAATCATTACCCTGAAAATGTTATTTGACGACATAGTAGGAGATTGGAGCTGCAAGAAAGGCCTGGTAAGTGGACTGATGTCTTAAGACTAGAGAGAGATTACAAATTAAGAAATAAAATTAAAGCTGTGTGGGAGCATGGATGAGAATGAAATAGACCAATTCACTTTTTTAAGGAATAAGTACCTATCTGTCTTTAACTCGTGTTTGTGTGTGTGCACAAGATGTGCGATGATAAAATTTCTCCTTAGCAGACACCTTCATCTTATCCTAGATAGATGTTCATGGTTCAGCTCTGTTCTTGTTGTCAACTGTCAAGCAGATCTTGATCTCACATTTATCCTGTCATATACAGTGAAAGAAACAATCCTAATAAGAGCTAGATAATGTACTCTACTTTTTTCATATAGGTACCTACTGGTCTGTGTAATATTACAGATTGAACTAGAATAGGAACGTAGCTAGTAGGGGTGGGCATTAGTCGGTATCCGACCTAATATGGACCATTCACTACCGATCCAAAGAAGATCAGTTTTTTAATTTTTCATCTGCAACCAATCCGAACCTTAATTGGATCGGTTTCCATCCAAGCCAATTAAGCTTGGTTTGGATTGGATTGGATGGTCGGTTTGGCGTGTTACTTTTCACCTTCAACATTATTCATAATTTTGTTGAAATTTAAAAGATCAACTTCAATCAAACTTCAGAAACAACATGTTATTTCTTATTCAAAAATGAATTTAAAATTAAGATTCATAAAACCACAAGTTAATGAATTTTGCATTAATTGTTTGAGATGGTAACGTTTAAATGGGTGAGATAAACTACTTTTTCACTTGCATACTTCTGTAATCTTAGTTTATTATCATAAAAGAAACATCAATAACCATAGCTAATTGAATTTCAGGTACAATAAAAAAAGTTTTAGAAAACAATTTCTTCTTGACTTGATTAAAGTAATTACTAAATGTTACATCAACTTCATGATTCTATTAAGCTGGGCCACACTGTAAATCAAGCATTTCTCAACAAAATAACACATGATTATGGAGAATCAAAATATAGGTAGAACAACTGCCTGGTTTGTATTATAAAAATTAAAGAAGACCGTTTGTATCTCCAAGAAAATGAGAAATGACTATTTGTATATTCAAGAAATTAAAAGAGAACTATATTTTTTATGGACATATGCATAGAGGTACGGTCGGTTCGGTTTCATCGGTTATTTGAAAGCCTCATCCAACAACAGAACCGGTCCAGTTGGTTTTTGAAGATAAAAAACCGGACCAACCCAAACCCCCAATTGGTTTGGTTAAAAACTGGTTGGTTCGGGTTGGATTGGTTCGGATTGGTCGGCTCAGATAATAGTTGTCCACCCCTAGTAGCTAGTTGGCATGTGTAATATTACTAGTTACATGTTATATTTTGACCAACATAAATTTCGTGAATTTGTTTGCTCATATAGTGATCTTATGCGGATAGTTTTACTGTGTGTCTGTGTGTGTGTGTATATATATTTGAATGTATTAACAAGAAATGTTTAGACAGTAGGTGGATTGAAGTTTATATAGTATCACACTATGTAACCATTGTCAATGATTAATGTGAAGATATAGATTTTCTTGTACTATACTAAGAACTAAGAAGGGACTAAATTTGAAGATCAAAGTCATTTTCCTTACCTATCATTAATGTTATTCAGTAAATTAGCGAAAAGAAATTAGTAATATTTTCACTAATATCCTATTAATGTCTATACTTAATCTGAATCCACATCCATTTCCTTCAAATAACTTGTAAAGTTAACCATCCTAAGCAATTTCCATACACAAGAAGAAAACAGATCCAAATAGTCAAATACAGTTTATCCATATCTGCTCATTTTACTCTTCTACAGTTGGTCCTTTCTTAAATTTTTTTTTGTTGACAGGCGATCCAGCTAAAGATGTATTCAAGGATGCACTCCAGGACCTGAGGTTTATTTCGCAGCATGTGAGGACTACATTTGACAAGTCAGTAGCTGCTTTCAAAAGCCAACCTCCACAACAGCAAATGGACATCGACCAGGAGTGAGCTCGTACTCCCATTAGTTGACTATTGCAGTATCAAAGCAATATATGTGTCAATTTATACCGTTTTATACCTTGTTACAACTTGCTGTATCTGGCCACAGTGAGTGGTTCAAATATTTATACTCGGATGTATCTGTTTTGGTTTGAAGCTAGGTTCTTGTTAGGTTTTAACAGTTACCATTTTGAACATTACATCTTTTTGCTCAGCCCCAAATGCAGTCTTTGTATGCAGGAGCTCTTTGCGATCTTTTTGTATGAATCAAAGGGTTTCTAGTCTTGAATAGCTAATACCCATATCATAAACAAAACTATGAGGATGTGCAACAAGCTGTGGGTTCTTCGAAAGTGTGTATCTATAAAATCTTTACAACACATGTGTTGGGAAAACCAGATATTTCATTTCCGAAGTCTCCCATAGCATAAACTCCCATAGCATAAACCGCACGAGCTGAGCTTAGCATTCGTAGCTGGTATACTTTCTATAACTAGTCCATCTATCTACTTCCATGCACCGAGTAGAGTCCCTGTGACATAAAACTCTCATGCAACAGCGGTGAGAAACTCTCCGACTTCCTCTAGCTACTGTCGCCTAGTGTCAAAGAACAAAATGAATGCTGCAGAAGGTTTTGCAATGCGATTCTTGGGCTAATGGTTTGTTTGGTAGCTTGTAAATGTACATACAGAGTGAAACTTGATTTTTTTGCCGTACTAGGCCACTTTTTGAAACTATTTGCGATTTTAGGCCAGTTCACAAACTATTAGCATTTTTGGCTAGCCAGTGTCACGTCAGCAGTGGCCGCTATTGGGAATAGCGGTCTCTTCATAGCGACCTCCCACACTTGTCAGTTTATAGAGAGGATATTGTATAATGGACACGGCTTGGTGTAACTGAGGTCGCTATTGTCAATAGCGGTCTCGTATAACCAAGGTCGCTATTCCCAATAGCGACCGCAGGTTAGCCCAATCGCTTTTAGGCCCACCTGAGGTCGCTATTGGGAATAGCGACCTCAGTTAGACAATGCCGCTATTGACTCTCAGTTACACCAAATGGTTTGTAATTATACAATACCCTCTATAATCTGCCAAGTGTGGGAGTTAACACTGTCACATTTACCCGATACCCGGATCCGACCCGGACCCGGCATTGGACCGGAACTGACCCGATCTCTACGGATCCGGGTCCTTAAATTAGACCCGATGCACTTTCGGGTCCAGGTCTGAGTCCGCTAAAAATAGAACCAACCCGGACCCGTTAAAACATACCCTCAAACATATAGAATTTGAATAATAGGATTATAAGAATATACATATAAAAGTAATTGTTGAAGATAGATGCGTAAATATAATATTAATTCATGTACTTAAGTGCAAAAAATGTTAGAATCGTAAGGTATCGGGTGCAAAAATACTTAAGTGCAAATATTTATTCTCTACTACCGGACTCAACGGGTAATTTTTTTTACATAGGACCCGGTTCTTGCAAGTCCAGGTCCGGGTAGTGGAGGACCCGACCCGATAGGACCCGATACCAGCTATAGTGGGAGTACAATATGTTGGTCGTTATGAAGATGCAGCTATTCCCAATAGCGACTGTTGCTGACGTGGCATTGGCTAGCAAAAAATGCTAAATAGTTTCGGAAGTGCCCTAAAATCGCAAATAGTTTCAAAAATTGGCCTAGTACGGAAAAAAGGGGAGAAACTTGTGGAGGCTAAAATGAAAGGTTATATAATTTTGTGTGAAAATTTAAGCACAACGTCGATATGTCCGAGTGGTTAAGGAGACAGACTCGAAATCTGTTGGGCTTTGCCTGCGCAGGTTCGAATCCTGCTGTCGACGCACCTTTTTTTATTTACCTCAATTTTCGTGCCCCTCCCCTCCCCTCCCGTTTTAAAACCCTTTCATTGCATTCTCACATATTTCCATTTCCCAGATTTTCTCTCTCTCACTCTAAAAAAAGAAACGACAATGGCGGATGGCGATCACACGATCTCGTCTTCACCTCCGCAAACATACGATCTCAACGCCAAATTCGACGCCTGCGTCAACCTTGCCGTCAACCGCACCCTCCGCGGCTCCGTCGCCGGCGCCTTCCTCGGCCTCCTCCTCTTCCGTCAGTAAACCCTAACCCTAGTTCCATCTTTCAATTCGTTTTTTTTGGATTTCATATTCTGTTCGTCAAGTTAGGGTTTTCTTTACCGTGGTTCGGTTGATTAGAAGGGGATTTTAGGGGTTTGGTCATGGATAAACCTCAAAACTCAAAAGAGTTGACCCCGAAGTGCAATTTTGGATATGCAGTTGAGATTAGAGTTAGAGGTCATGAATCTTAGAATACCAGATAGAAAGTTTATATGACGTATTAGAAATGGAATGGATTTGTTTGTGAGGGAGGAATATGATGGCATAGATAGAGGCAATAATTATGATATTTGTTGTCTTTAGCGTGACAATTTGTTAACAATGAAGTAGGTGTTATAGAAGGAAGGCATTGCTTGTTGCGATGTTTTTCCTTGCTTTTGATTTGATTGTGTGGAAGAATAGTAATGGAGAGGAAAGGAAATTAAACAAAAGAAGTTCCAAAATAATGGTTTTTATGGATGTTGGGGAATGAGAAAAGCATTTGGTTTAGTGTCAAAAGAGCACTTTTTTAGTCATTTACTAACAAATTACCCTGGAGGCTTAAACCATATTTGAGTCACTTAAAGGATAGAAAGATATATGGAAAGAGAGTGAGGAATGTGACAATGTGTGGGTAAGTTTGTGCAGTTTTGGACTTGTCATTCTTGTGCAATGACAATGATACTAGGATGCCCTTTTATAAGAATGAGCAACAATTGTAATGTTTGTTTTCTAAGTATGAGCATTGTGCAAACTATGAAGTATATGTTGGAATATATTGAAGGAACTGTAGTCAATCTCGATGTTTATTACTTTTTCTTTGATTGTTTAGAAGAAGAAATGAAAATGAAATAAAGTGAACAGAAAAATCTGAGTAACCTGTAATCACTGTTTTTTTTTTTTGGGGGGGGTTATAGATCGCCTCAATTAAATTAAGCTTCTTTGATGAACACTTAAAATCCTAGAAATTTGCTGATTTACTAAAACAAATTGCCAGATCGACCCCTTATTTGCCCCATTTTAAGAATAGAAAGAGAGAGAGAGAGAATGTCAGGAATGTGACTTCTATGTTGCAGCAAGTCTGTGTGCATTTGGCTTCTTAGACTTCGTAGTGACAACGACACTAGGTTGCTTGTTTTGAACAAATTCATATCGTATTACACTATTACGTACTCCAGAAAAGTTTAGGCCCTCTTTGGATACAGAGCTTAGTGGAAGTAAGTTGAGGTTAGTGGAGGTGACTGGTCTACATGTAGTTATCTTAACTTTGATATGTTTGGATCATAGTTTGGAGACACACTACGTCCATTTTTTTCTCCTTAAAATTTAGAAAAGCGTAGGTTATGGTAGGTAGCTAAAGATTCTAATCTCCAATCCAACGAAATTTGTTTTTCAAGCGTAAATGGAAGTAGATGTACGCAACCTACGAGTTTCATTCCTCTACCTTCACTTAAAATTACCTATAGGTATCCTGGCTTTGTATCCAAACATGGCCTTACTATTTAATAGTGTTTTGGAACATAAAAGCAGAAACTTGCCTAAAGAAAAAATTACTTGAGGCTTCATAACTTGGAATCCATTCTACCACAATTGATATATTTATGTTTTCACTGCTAAACTGGAGCAAACTATAATCAGCAGATTAACATCATAACTCTTATAGAAGGTGCCTCTTTTTGTTTCTTTTGCTGATTTATATTTCATTTTTATTACTCAGGGAGCCCAGTTTCCCGGTGGGCATCTTTAGCATTTGGCACTGGGGTAGGTATTGGATCAGCATACATTGAGAGCTCTTACATATATGCTGGATATCTTCCCACACCCTCTGCTAAAGCCGCTGTATGTCAGAAGGGTCCTGCTCCAACATCCCCAATATCAGAAGTATCTGCGGCCCCTCCTACTCCCACACAAGTAAGGCTCTTGATGCTTTTAATATTTGTGCAGAGCTGCAATAGTTCTCACTGATTTTGCATCATTTATGCAATGAATTTAGTATATAGGTTACAGTTAAAAAAAATTATTAGAGGAAGAATGTTATTTGATCTCATTGTGGAATAAGAATGCAATTCAAGTATTTGCCTCCACATAAAACATTTTTCGCGCAAAACAAAACTTTAGGATTAGGTAGAAGAAAATTCATTATGGTAGGGATATTTTTTTTACGTACACAAGTGGAGCTGATGTGAATACATGCATTTTTGGATAAACACTGAAATCATATTTAATTTTTTTTTTCACTACCCCCAAAATATTGGTGGTGATTAATCATCCTTGGCAATTGATCATTGCTTTTGCACATCCTGGGCTTAGAGGCTTTACCAGATAGTATTATAGGAACGAACCCTCGTTCACTCATTCCAAGCACATGCAGTGTGACAGCGTGGTTCTGGCACTTATATCTGGATCATCCAGGATCGAGTCCTGCCTGAGATGGGTTATTTCCCATTTTAGGTGGCTAGGTGTGGCTGTTAGTAAAATGACTCGAATCTTTCATTTTAGCATCTGGACACAAAAAACAAAATAAATTAAAGAACGGAGTTACCGGCCTATGGGGAAGTCGCGCGATACGCACTGCCCTAAGAGTTGATCCGCGGTCTTATGTGCAGACTCGTCGCAGATGCTCCTAGTGGTAAAACCCCCGGTATCACCGGCGTCTCGCTGTCGCACACAACCTCGAGAGATTGACCCGAACTTAGCCTTGCCCAGAACGAAGGTAAAAAAGAATGGGAGCGGAAACAGCGAAGGAAGGGTTTTTGGAAGCAGCCATGGAAGGGTTTTGAAAGAGGATGCGATCTGATTTTTTTTTTCAAGTGGTTGCAAAAGGAAGGGAGTTGGAATATAAAGAACGTGTGAGGGAGAGAAGGAGGCCAAAAAAATAGGATCTGAAAACTAATCTTAAGAGGAATTAGTCAAAAGGAAAAATAGGAACCGAAGCGGGCCGGGCCGGGCGGCGGCGCGCGCGTGTGGCCCACGGGTTCTCTCCACACCACATAGGACTACAATGGGGTAAAGGATGGTTTGTATTATAACCATTCATATGACATTGTTAACCACCGATGTGGGACTAAAAAAAAGGAAAAAGTAAACTTGGTTTTGTGAAGGAAACTGCCAACAACCCCCCCCAAAACCAAGTTCCAAAGACAGTGATAACAAAAGAATAATGATGTAGAAGTTCTGGGCAAGAGTATACTATGCATAGATGAGATGGACTACAGCCTTGAATCTCACGTAGTGACTATTGTCTTTGTCTGAAGAAGTGCTTGATGGACTACGCCTTGAATCAGACTTCTTGACTCAGATTCAGAAAATAGCACACATAGTACGCTAGAGGTTCTTGGGTCTATCGGGTGGCGCTTTTGAATGGCCATGCGCACTTTTCCATATTCATGAGAGTTGTCTGGGATCGCCCTGTCCCATAGTCGCGGCCTTCACGACCTCTCATATAGGTAAGTCCTCAAAGGGTTGGTGATCGGAGTCAACCCTACATAATAATGTTTGGACCTATTAAGAGTTTAGAACTCATCCTAACCAGATCACACAGGAACACTGTCACCATAGGGATGAGATATCATTGTACAACCTCGTACAGCCACCTGGGCATTAATTTATGAGAATTTAATCTCTGAGTCAGTGTTCCATAATAGTCACCGAAGTCCAGCTTGTTTCTACCCATTGAACCGGCTTCTTGGGATCTCCAGTCAGACTCGGTTGGGTTGCCACTGCTGGTGACTTACTTATGGGCTTAACCCCATCCCCCTCGATGATTCTAGAATCAACGTCCTAGACAGACCCTTTGTTAAGTGGTCTGCAAGGTTCTTTTCTGACTTTATATAGTCAAGAACTACATATTTGCCTAATAGGCTCTTGATTGACTTGAAGCGTAGCTGCAGGTACCTGTTCATCTTAGCATTCACAGAATCATGCTTTAGTAGTTCTATAACAGATTTATTATCACAGTTTATGGAAATAGGGGGAACAGGAGTATTAGTAACAGGTATATGCATAATCAAATTTCTTAGCCATTCAGCTTCTGTACAAGTAGTGTCCAAAGCTATCATTTCAGAGTATTTATGTTGTTCTACAGGTAGACCTTCATTCTTCTTGAGAATGATACTACTGTCAAAATGAGTACGAGCAGGTGTCTTATCAAAGTACTCAAATTTTCTTAGCATTTTCTCAACAGAATGCACTAAGGAAAGAGTATAACCCTCCTTGGATTTGGATACTTGCATTTCTAGAATCAGGTTGTCCATATTTTATACTGAGTGTCAGTTGATTATGTATTATACATGATACACATATATTAGTATATATGGATATATTAGTATATACTGAATTGTTCTTGCAAAGCTGTTGCTAGTGCTAATGTACGCGGAGCCGGGACTGGATGTATTACTTGGTCTATGAATCTCTTGGACACTCAAATGTTTTCGCAAGGTGGGCAGGATCTCTACATAAGATTTGCAGCAGCAGATATAGAATCAATATCTATCCAGACTAGTAAGGGGAGAAAAACAACCTTAGCAGTAGTTCTGAGTGCAGTCATGGGGACAACACTACTTGCTATATCTGTTTATTTTCTATGGACGGAAACAGAACACCGGCTTAACTTCCAACAAAGTGGATTCTCATAGAGAAGAGGTTTCAGATTTGCCTCTGTTTGATCTGGAAACTATAGTTGCAGCCACAAGAAATTTCTCTGATGAGAATAAGCTTGGTGAGGGTGGATTTGGTCCTGTTTACAAAGGATTGTTGACGGAGGGACAAGAAATAGCAGTTAAAAGACTCTCCATGACTTCAGTATAAGGCTTCGATGAGCTAAAGACTGAAGTAGTGTTAGTAGCTAAGCTTCAACATAGAAATCTAGTGAGGCTTCTGGGATGCTGCATTCAAAGGGCTGAAATGATGTTGATTTATGAATACATGGCAAACAAAGGCTTAGACTCATTCCTTTTCGATAAAGAAAACGGGCCGATACTAAATTGGCAGACACGTTATAAAATCATTCATGGAATTGCTCGAGGACTTCTCTACCTTCATCAAGATTCTAGATTTCGAGTTATTCATAGAGACCTTAAAGCTAGCAATGTTCTTCTTGACAAAGATATGAACCCTAAGATCTCGGACTTTGGGTTAGCCCGAATTTTGGAGGGGATGAGACAATGCAAAGACAAGGAGAGTAGTTGGGACATATGGATATAGGTACTATCATCATTCATTTATCTCGTCAATCCATTTGTTATACAAATATGGATTGACTAGATATAATGTGTAAACAAATCTTCTTATAGGACATTACTTATACCAAATATGTTATATTAGGTAATGTAACGTTTAAAGATAGGGCATTGAAATCCACCCTATGTTTATAATACTGTGAAATATACTGATGAACTTTTGCCTAATGGTAACATTATATAAGGTACTACAAAACAACAAACAATGGAAAGTCAAGCCTGATAGCCAAATAGATCTTCAGACTACCATCAGAAAGTATTTTGTAGGTCTTGTTGTTCCTCTTAAATAAGAGAAGGCCGAGTCATGTATTTGTACTTCTGTCTGGAAGTAATTGCCCACACAAAAGCAATGGATAATGTCTTAGTAGATTTGGTGGGTCTTTGCTGGTCTTTGGAAAGAAGTTTCTACCAAAATCATAAAGACCAACAGGTTGCAACAATAGATATATCAAAGGAGAAGCATGAAAAGTCTAGTTAACTAAATTAGTTTCCCTTATAGCTATCAATTCATTTATGGTATGTGAATTAGTGAAGCACAAAACTTTTGTAGCCTGTGATTTGAGTCTGCATATTTACAAATGAATATAAGAAACAAACCTGCACAGTTCTTTTATGGGACAAATTTTTTTTCTTAACTAAACTTGTCTGATCTGATAAATAATAACATCTGTCTACACTATTTCTCACTCTTTAATTTTGTTAGGATGCAAGAACTCAGACATTGAATTCTTATAAAATAAATACAATAAATATGTAATATGAGCTTGTATGATTCTTTTGAACTTGGAGCCGTTGTCCACAAATTGAAGGTTTTAATGCTTGGCAGATGGCATTAAGATATATAAGTTGGTGTAGTTCTGTTGTGCAGATTGTAAAAGTTTAGCTGACCATGGCTTAAGCCATTGTCTCTCAATCGTTTACAATATTACTGGAGCCACTCAAGGAAAGGGTATGCCTACATCTTAAAAGATAAAAATGAAATGGAAAATTATTATAGTTTGTTATTTTTATCCATTGGAAACCATGGACAGGTCACTCCATCTACTTTTGACTCTTCGGCTCTGAGCTAATCAGATAGGGAAGGTTATATCTGGACTGTAAAAGGGAATAACAAATGGAAAAGGAGAGAATTCAAAAGCATGTAAAGACCTGGTGAAGATGCGTATGCTAAAATCCATTTATTGTATTTAATGTTATTAAGCTCGAATCTTAACCTGAACTTAAAAGGCTAATATTCTATATGCACTTCTATTGCATCAGAACTATTTTTTTGGATCATCTACTTGTGTGTCTTAGCTGTGAGAGAATGCTTTTGCAAAGCTTTAATGCATCTGGATACACTGACTAGATGTAGCTTTTGAATGCCAAAATTTGCCAAATGTAAGTATATTTGGCAGATTATCAATTTGCCCACAAAACGATTGTTAGGATGTGATCAGAATGATGACTACTTTTGGCATTGAAGATATATCAGTTGCTAGTATATTTGTATTTGGTAGTGTATTATGCATAGAATACGCGAGCTAAACTCCACCAAGTGAAAGCTCGTTTCCTCTTTCAATGTTCAAATGAACCAAGCTTGAACATAATTTTATGTTCGATTAATTAAACAAACAAGCATGATTGCAAGGTTTGAGCTTGGCTTGTTTGGAGCTCAATTACTCTCAGTTTGTTTGAGAATCGGGCATAATTCTTTTAGGCTCATTTATCATCTTTTGAATATAAATCTGGTGTTAAATCAGGTCCGAAAGATCCAAGGGTTCTGTTTTCCTTTTGTTATCATCTAAAGATGATATGATCCATATGGTCAAAGATTCAATCAAACCCGATTTAGAAGTTAAAATCAGATTTAAGCATAGATATAAAATTATATGGGTTAATCTGAAGATTTTAGTCTCTAATAGGGTTCTAGGTTCCCATTCAGATTCATTGTATGTAAAAAATGGTAACCATTGAAAAATATGCAGCAACCTTATTATATATGGCATTTTAGAACTTTAAATGCTTTCCCTTGGTTGCAGAACAGTGTTAACTTATTCACATGATGTAATGGAGCTTTGAAACATTTAAAGAAATATAAGACGAGCCGTAATAATCATGCCAGCTCATTAACCATATAGGCAGAAGACAATCAACTCTTAGATTGTTAGTAAAATGACTCGAATCTTTCATTTCCTTAGCATCTGGACACAAAAAAACAAAATAAATTAAAGAACGGAGTTACCGGCCTATGGGGAAGTCGCGCGATACGCACTGCCCTAAGAGTTGATCTGCGGTCTTATGTGCAGACTCGTCGCAGATGCTCCTAGTGGTAAAACTCCCGGTATCACCGGCGTCTCGCTGTCGCACACAACCTCGAGAGATTGACCCGAACTTAGCCTTGCCCAGAACGAAGGTAAAAAAGAATGGGAGCGGAAACAGCGAAGGAAGGGTTTTTGGAAGCAGCCATGGAAGGGTTTTGAAAAAGGATGCGATCTGATTTTTTTTTTCAAGTGGTTGCAAAAGGAAGGGAGTTGGAATATAAAGAACGTGTGAGGGAGAGAAGGAGGCCAAAAAAATAGGATCTGAAAACTAATCTTAAGAGGAATTAGTCAAAAGGAAAAATAGGAACCGAAGCGGGCCGGGCCGGGCGGCGGCGCGCGCGTGTGGCCCACGGGTTCTCTCCACACCACATAGGACTACAATGGGGTAAAGGATGGTTTGTATTATAACCATTCATATGACATTGTTAACCACCGATGTGGGACTAAAAAAAAGGAAAAAGTAAACTTGGTTTTGTGAAGGAAACTGCCAACAGTGGCTAGGTTTGTTTGTAAGGGACAAAAAGAAAAACTCTCTTAACTTAATAACTTAGGTTCACACTCACTTATTGATACACTGCTGTCTGTCATGTTAAGAGTAGGTGATAAAGGTTTATTTCCGGAGAGATTCTCATATGGATTGAGTTGATGGTCGATGTATTTTGGAATGTTTAAGGAATGTGTCATACAAATTAGTTTTTGCTGTGTTGGGTTTGTTCGATTTTGAGGCTGATAAAGGTTTATTTACACATCAGCATAGGCTGCAGTCCCCATCTGCGGCTTTTTTGATTTTGAGGCTGCAGTGCTTGCTTGCGACCTCTTCACAAACTTTTTTTTTCTAGGCTCCGCTATTCCCAAATGCGGTCCCAGATCATTTCATATTTGGGTTAGAGTGACGTCAAGATTTAGACAAAATTTGTTAAGTTAAAATGTGTTAAACTTAGGTTGTAGCAGTCATCTGCGGCTTAGATATCCCCATCTGTGGCATTTCTTATTCCGAGTAGTTAAGGCTAGTTTCAATATAAGAGAGGCCACAATTGGGGATTGCGGCATCTGTTATATGTAGGTCGCAGATGGCTACTGAATCATAAGTTTAAAATATTTTAACTTAGCAATTTATGTGTAAGTCTCAAAGTCTTTAACCCAAATTTGAAATGAATTGATGTCGCAGTTGGAAATAGCTGCATAAAAAAGTTTGTGAAAAGGCAGCGGTCGAGCACTACAGCTAAATACTCTGAATAGTACTCGAAAAAACTTGTCAAAATCGTAAAATACGGAATTTGAAGAAAATGACCGAAAATTGTGGACTATATAGCTCACAAAATTTGACCATAATAGTGAAATATGGAATTTAGCAAAAATTATTGACTATCGTCTACAAAATATGTTCTAAATAGTGAAATACAGAATTTCGTCAAAACTTCCAAAAAATGTGGACTACCCACAAACCTTGGCCAAATAATGAATTACATAATTTCATGTAAACATTTGATAACTGTGGATTGCCCACAAAACTTGACCACGAAAATGGTGAAGTGCGGAATTTTGCAAAAATATCCGAAAATTATGGACTATAACCTACAAAATCTAGGCAAATAGTGAAATTTGGAATTTCGTCAAAATGACAAAATTGTTGACTATAGCCTACAAAATCTGACCAAAACAGTAAATTACAGAATTCTGTGAATTCGGGCAAAACTATGGATTATAGCTCAAAAGTTAGCCAAAACAGTGAAATACGTAATTTCGCAGAAATGACCCAAAACTGTATATTATAGCTCACAAAATTTAGCCAAATCAGTTAAATATGAAATTTTGCAAAAATTGACAGAATACTATGGATTGTAGCCCATAGAACTTGGGCAAAACAGTCAAATACATAAATTCATGAAAAGGTCCAAAAATTGTGGACTAACCTCAAATTCAGGCTTAAACAGTGAAATATGAAATTTCGCGAAAATGGTAAAAAAAAACTGTGGATTGTAGCTCACTAAACTTGGTCAAAACAATGAAATATGGAACTTCTTGAAAATGGCCGAGAACTGTGTATTAGCTCCCAAAATCTGGTCAAGATAGTGAAGTACGGAATTATGCAAAAACGGTTGAAAATTGTGGAATGTAGCCAACAAAATATGCCCAACACCGTGAAATACGAAATTTCGCAAAAAATGCTGAAAACTGTGGTCTAGATCTCTCAAAACTTGGTGAACACAGTGGAATACATAATTTTGCGAATACGGATAAAATTTGGACTATAGCCCACCAAATGTGTCAAAAGTAAAACACGAAATTTTTGCAAAAGCGAACAAAAAACTTATGGCTAGAGCTCACAAAATCTGGTCAAAGCAGTAAAATACAAAAAATTTCAAAAAAAATGGTTACAAACTGTGAATTGTAGCCCTCAAAACTTGATCAAAACAGTGAATTACATAATTTAGTGTAAACGATTGCCCACAAAACTTGGCCTTGAAAATAGAGAATTACGGAATTTCACGAAAACGGCTCAAAATTGTAAGTAATTTCACGGTCACGGCCGAAAACTGTATACTAAGCTCACAATATCTAGTCAAAGCAGTGAAATAAGGAATTTCGCTAAAATGGTAGAATGTTGTGGATTGTAGCCCACACGACTTGAGCAAAATAGTAAATATAAAATTTATAAAAATGATATAAAATTGTTGACTGCCTCACAAAATTTTGCCAAAACAGTGAAATATGGACTTTCGCGAAAATGACAAAAAACTGTGAATTGTAGCCGACAAATCTTAGTCAAAACAATCAAATATAGAACTTCATGAAAATGTGTGCACTATATGCTCACAAACCTTGATCAAAACAGTGTAGTATGGAATTACGTGAAAACGCCCGAAAACTGCGGAATGTAGCCAACATATTTTTGGCAAACACAATGAAATACCGAATTTCACAAGAGCAGTAAAAAAACTGTGGACTATAGCCCTCAAAACTTAGCCAACACAGTGGAATACAAATACGACTGAAAACTGTTGGACTAGAGCCCATAAATTATTACAAAACTGTGGGTTTGCTCACAAAATCTGGAAAAAATAGTGACATGATATTTCATGAAAATAGCTAATAATTGGGGACTAAATAGCTCACAAAATTAGGTCAAGATAGTGAAATATCGCAAAAAACGGTTGACGCCCTCATAATCCTTCTAAATAGTGAAATACAGTGTTCCATCAAAACTGTCAAATTGCGGACTATTCACAAAACTTGGCCACCAAAAGAGTGAATTACGGAATTTTGCATAAACTGCAGAAAATTGTGGACTATAACCCATAAAATCTTATTTAGATTGTGAAATGTGGAATTTCACGAAAACGGCCAAATTTTGTGGACTTTAGCCTGCAAAATCTGACCAAAACAGTGAATTACGGACTTTCGCAAAAAACGACAAAAAAACTGCGGACTATATAGCTCACAAAATTTAGCAATTTCGCGAAAATGGCCGAATATTGTGGATTTTTGTCCACAGAACTTGGCCAAAATAGTGAAATACAAAATTTCTTGAAAATGCCCAAAAACTATGGACTATATATAATGCCCTAAACAATGAATTATGGAATTCCACGAAAATGGTAAAAAATTGCGGATTGTAGCCCACTAAACTTGGGCAAAACAATGAAATACAGAACTTCATAAAAATGGCTGAAAACTGTGCACCATAGCTTAGTGGGCTACAATTCGCATTTTTTGAACATTTTCACTGAATCTTGTCAAAATATTATGCAAAAAAGTCTGAGAACTGTGGAATGTAGTCTACTAAATCTGTCCAACAAAATGAAATACGGAATGTAGTAAAAACAACAAAAAAATGTGAACTATATAGCCTCAAAACTAGACCGATAGTGGAATATGTAATTTCGCGAACACGGCTGAAAACTGTTGGACTTTAGCCCACAAAATGTGACAAAAAGTGAAATATGGAATTCCCAAAAACAAAAAAAAATGTGGTGGGCTAGAGCTCGCAAAATCTGGCCAAAGCAGTGAAATACAAAATTTTGCGAAAATGGCAAAAAAAACTATGAATGGTAACAAAGTTTGTTCTAAATAGTGAAATCCGGAATTACAAAGAAATGGCCGAAAAATGTGAGCTAACAAAATTTGGCCAAAATAGTGAAGTATAAAATTTCATGAAAATTGTTGATTGGCAACAAAGTTTGTTCTAAATAGTGAAATACAGAGTATCATCAAAACTGCCAAAAGTTGTGGACTAGCTCAGAAAACTTGACCAAAACAGTGAATTACATAATTTCGTGTAAATTGTCAAAAACTGTGGACATCCCATTAAACTTGGGCACCAAAGCAGTGAATTACGGAATTTCGCAGAAAGAACAAAATATTATGGACTAGCAACCCACAAAATCTAGGCAAAATTTTGAAAAATAGAATTTCGCGTAAACGGCCAAAAACTATGGATTATAACTCAAAATCTAGGCAAAAAACAGTGTTGTACGGAATTTCACGTAAACAACTAAAAACTGTGGACTATATCATAGAAAACTTGGGCAAAAACAGTGAAATTTATTAAAAGAGAAACTGTGGACTATAGCTCGCAAAATCTGGCCAAGTCCCTAAAAACAGTGCACTGTAGAGCACAAAAGTTGTCCAAAACAATGAAATACGGAATTCGCAAAAACGGATGAAAACTGTGGGATTATAGCCTACTAAATGTGACCAAAAAGTGAAATACAAAAAAACAAACGAAAACTGTGGGCAAAAGCTCACAAAATCGGGCTAAAGCAGTGAAATACAGAATTTTATGATAATGGTTGGAAAATGTGAGACTATAGCTAACAAAAAACTTGGCAAAAATAGTGTGATGTGCCAAATTTCATGAAAGTTACCGAAAACTGTGGATTCTAAAAATCTGGCTAAAATAGTGAAATATGAAATTTCGTGAAAACTGATGACTAGTCCACAAAATATGTTCAAGACAGTGAAATACCTAATTTCGTGAAAACTGCCAAAAACGGTATGCGGTGAATTAAATAATTTTATATGAACAGCCAAAACCATAGAGGCCACAAAACTTGGCCTAAACAATGAATAACGTAATTTTGGTGGAAACAGCCGAAATCTTAGGCAAAATTGTGGAATATGGAATTTCACGAAAACGGCAAAAAATTATGGACTAGCCCACAAAATTTAACCAAAACAATGAAACACGGAATTTCGCAAAACAGTCAGAAATTGTGGACTACATAGCTTACAAAATGTGTTAAAAGCAATGAAATACAAAATTTCGTAAAAATGACCAAAAATTGTGACCCTAGCTCACAAAATATGGCCAAAACTGTACAAATTAAAATATGCGGAAGTGGTCAAAATTGTGGAATGTAAGCCCACAAAACTTGGTGGAAACAGCGAAATATGAAATTTTGCATAAACGACGCAAAACTGTGGACAAACTATGGCCAAATTAGTTACATACGAATTTTCGCGAATCTGGCCAAAACATTGAAATTCGGAATTTTTCAAAAATGGCCGAAAACTATCGATTATATCCCTCGAGACTTGGCCAAAGCATTGAAATAAGGTACTTTCCCCAAAACATGGCTGAAACAGTGAAATACGAAATTTCGTGATAACGACCCAGAACGGTGCACCACAAAATGTGTCCAACACAATGAAGTATAGAATTTCGCGAAAATGACTGAAAACTGTAAATTACAGCATCCACACCTTATTTTGCCATATTTCTCATATTTTGGCAAAAAACGCACAAAACAGTCTGATGAGGACATCGGTTCAAGACGATTCGGGCGTTTCTATCAGCGCAGACATCGTCTTCAGCAGTTGCTTTATTTAGTTTAGGATTTTTTATTTCAGTACCATTTTTGTTTCTGGCAATTATAGCCATATGTAATCTTTTTTGTATTTTTTAGATTTTGAGAATATTTTGGAGATTTGTATCAAGATGTATTTTGAGCCTATTTAAAGGCCTTGAGATGAATGAGAAGATATGCCACTCTTGATTAAAATTTATTGTGTCGAGTTTTTGCTCTTTCCCTCTCCTTTGTGTGATACAACTGAGATCTAAATTATGATTTGTGATAAATCATAATACAATTTTAGAGTTAGTGGTTAATTCTAAAATCTACCCCTAAATTAATAATTCCCCAAATACAAATCCCTAACCCTAATTTCCCTAACCCCAAATATCAAAACCCTAATCGCATCCCCCACATACCAGCCGCCACCCCTCCTTCATCTCCTTCCCTATTCCAATCCGATCCCCACAAAAAAGAAAACCTACCCATCGTCTGCCCCAAATCTCCATCCCGACAACTCTCCCGCTGCCTCTCTCCCTCATCCTCGACTTCACCTTCCAGCCTAAACCCCCGACCACCATCTGCCTCTTCTTCGGTGACCTTCCCCAGTGTCGCCACCCTCCGGCGAACAAACCTCAAGCGCCGACCATCACCCCAGTCCTCCGATCGCCAATAACCCCGACCCTCTATCGCTATTACCTTCAGCCCACAGCCACCCCACCTCCTGTCCTCGACCAACACCACCTTGTCGACAACAACCGCTGTTTCCCCCTCCTTGCAACCAGCGTCATTCCGACGCCGAACACCCCGTCGCACCTCGCCGACGCCACCGCCCCCGCTCGCCGTCAACCCGCCGTCGACCAGATCTGCCAACCACTTTGGCTTTGTTGCTGCCTTTGCTCACTGTGATTGCTGCGATCTTAGTTGCTGGTCCAACTCCGAGATCTACACTGGTTTTCCTCGCATTCGGTGTACTCTTTCCACTGTTAGATATTTTTGTTCTACTGCCTTATTATCTATTATATTATCTGATTTACCTGTCGTCCACAAAATAACTGAGATTGAGTATTCCACATGCTTGAGTAGAGTAGGAATCAATATTGAACCTATTACTTGCTAAACACTTAGGGATTTAATTATTGATCGTAAGGTTGAATTATTAATTGGGACTGTAATACCTGATTCAATTCTTGAAAACCCATAAAACCTGTTAGCTGTTAAAACTTCCAACTTTGATCCGCACTTACATGTTGGTAAAATTAATCCTTTAAGATTCTTGGAAATTCTCTATTGAGGGTTAGTTTTACATCATTTTGGTATCAGAGCGAAGGTTCTTAAAATCCTAGTTCTTGCATCGTAGGCATCAATTTTGCATTCATTTAGGATTGTGTAGTCTTTTATTTTCTTTCCTTTTTATTTTAGTTTATTTCAGATTCATTTTTAAAAAAAAATATTATTAGGACACGCGACCCATACTTTCCACTTTTGGTTAATGCGTCTTCGCAGCACCATCACAGATCCTGAAGAGCCTTTCCTATCCCTTTCCAATCACCCAATTAGGAACCCTAGACTCCCCAGACCTGA
Organism: Hemerocallis citrina; assembly: GCA_017893485.1. NCBI lineage: Eukaryota > Viridiplantae > Streptophyta > Magnoliopsida > Asparagales > Asphodelaceae > Hemerocallis > Hemerocallis citrina. The sequence goes on from CM030368.1 coordinate 215,430,420, forward strand.
AATGGACAACTCTGATATCTCTGCTACCCTAGCTGCCATCCAAGCAACTCTTGCCAATATCAATCAGAGACTTGAGAAAGTGGAGTTAAATCAAACCATTGTCCCTAAGCTTCATGCCAATCGTCAGATCCCTCAAGGGAATGTTCGTGACGATCGACGTCAAGAACGTGATCCTGACAAACAATATAAAAAGAACGTTAAGGCTGACGTTCCCCAGTTTGAAGGCCACATGAAACCCCAAGCTTACCTCGATTGGATCTGTGCCATGGACCACTACTTTGTGTGGTTTGACATGAGCGAAGCCCTGAAAGTTAAATTTGCCACAATGAAACTAACGGGTAAAGCTCAACAACACTGGACCAATCTTGAACATGCCCGCAGAGGCCGAGGTCTGGCACCCATAGCCACTTGGGAGGCCATGAAAGAGAAGCTCACTGAGAGATATGTACCGTTATCGTTCCATACCCGATTGCTAGATTCATGGAATCAACTTTATCAAGGAAGTAAATCCACACAAGAATATGTTGATAAGTTCGATGACTTTCTTATTCGGTGCAATGCTTTAGGTAAAGAGAGTGAAGAACAAACTCTCTCTAGGTTCAGAGCTGGACTACGAGCTGACCTTAGGAACGAGCTAATCTATAGAAATGTGGACTCAATAGCGGCAGCCTATGCCCTAGTCCTCGACATGGATTCCCTTAAAGCTAGTTCTCATTCTAGGTCCAGCGACTCGAGAGATCATTCCTCTAGATTGACCTCTACTGACCCACCTAGACCTAAGCCCCCCTCTCAGCACCCCAGCAAATCTTACCCCAGCAAACCTAATTCAAATTTCAATTCACATAGAGATGAATATAAGGATAAGAACACCGAAAGAGATTACAGTTAGATTGACCCTCTCACTAAGTGATATAAATGTAAGGGATATGGTCATGTTGCTAGCAATTGTCCCGGTCCCAGTAGGATCAATATAGTAGAGGGTACCGCTGTTATTGCTGACAACTCTGACAATGAGTTTTCTTATGCGCCTATTGAAGGCGATGACTTCGGTGAAGAAGACGATGACCAGTATCACCACTGTATTCGGTCTATCCAATCACCTTACTTGAATGTAGTCAGATGTGCTTTGTCCCAACCAAAAGAAGAAGATGATTGGAAGCGCACTGCTATATTCCACACCTTTACGACTATAGGTGGCAAAAACTGCAAGGTGATTGTTGACAGTGGGAGCTGCGTCAACGCTGTCTCTTCTGCGGTCTTAGCGAAGATCGGACTTAAGGCTGAACCCCATCCACGTCCATACAAAGTATCTTGGATTGATGCAATAGCACTCCAAGTAACACATCGATGCTTAGTCCATGTGGACTTCAAAGCTTACAAAGAGGAAATTTGGTGTGATGTGCTCAAAATGGATGTGGGTCAAGTCATTTTAGGGAGACCTTGGTTATACGATCACGATGTGACCATATATGGTCGATCCAACCAATGTGTGTTCCAGCACGATGGACTAAAAATAAAGCTCATACACGTGAGACCACGAACTAGTCCGGCTGAAACAACACCGCCTCCCTCGAGAAAGGGCAAGGAAGTAACGTATATGGGTGAAAAGGAACTTACGAAAGAAATTGACAAAGAGGCTACCATTCTTTTACTCACAGCGAGAGAAGTTCCTAAAGATCCTAAGTCACTCATCCCGTCCCAAGTTACTCCTGTCCTACAGGAATTTACAGATGTGTTTCCTGCTGACCTCTCCAACCAGTTGTCCCCATTGCGTGACATCCAACACGCTATTGATCTGGTTCCGGAAGCGAGTCTTCCTAACTTGCCACATTATCGGATGAATCCGACAGAGCATGCTGAGCTGAAAAGGCAAGTTGATGAGTTATTGGCAAAGGGCTTCATCAGAGAAAGCTTAAGTCCTTGCGTTGTTCCTGCTCTATCGACGCCAAAGAAAGATGGAACCTGGCGTATGTGTGTGGACAGCCGTGCCATAAACAAGATCACGGTGAAATACCGTTTTTCCATTCCTCGTTTGGATGACATGTTGGACATGATGTTTGGTGCCACAATCTTCTCCAAGATTGATCTTAAAAGTGGCTACCACCAAATACGTGTTCGTCCTGGTGATGAGTGGAAGACCGCCTTCAAGATGAAGGATGGCCTATACGAATGGATGGTCATGGAATGACAAATGCCCCGAGCACGTTTATGAGAATCATGACGCAAGAACTCCGTCCCTTTATGGGCAAGTTCCTTGTGGTGTACTTTGATGATATTCTCATTTACAGCCGATCCGTTGGGCAACATCTTGACCATTTGAGACAGGTATGCAGTGTTTTGAGGAAGGAACAGCTTTATGCTAATCCTACCAAATGTACATTCCTCTCCGATCAGACTATCTTTCTGGGATTTATTGTGTCTGCCAGAGGAGTATCTGCTGACCCAGAAAAGATACGAGCTATTACAGAGTGGCCTGAGCCCCGCAATATTCGTGATGTGTGGAGTTTCCATGGCCTTGCTACCTTTTATTGTCAGTTTGTGCAAGGATTTAGCACGATCATGGCTCTGATAACCGACTGTTTAAAGAAATGTGAGTTTGTCTGGTCGAAAGAAGCCACGAAAGCCTTCGAAGAGATCAAGAAGAGAATGACTCAGACACCTGTCATGAGGTTGCCTGTTTTGACTAAAGTCTTCGAAGTAACGTGTGATGCTTCTGGTATTGGTATAGGTGGAGTCCTCAGTCAAGAGAGTCATCCTGTTGCTTATTTCAGTGAAAAGCTGAATGAAGCAAAACAAAAATACTCCATCTATGACAAGGAGTTCTATGCGGTCATTCAGTCACTTCGCTATTGGCGACATTATCTCCTGCCGCAAGAATTCGTTATTTTCTCAGACCATGAGGCCTTTAAGATTTCTTAACTCTCAACAAAAGTTGAATCCGAGACATGCTAGATAGGTAGAGTTCTACAGGAATATTCATATACCATTTGGCACACGAAAGGGATTGATAATAAGACCGCGGATGCGCTAAGTTGTTGTCACATGATATTATCTACATTGCGCACCGAAATTATTGGTTTTGAGAGACTGATAGATGAGTATGCCTCCTGCCCAGATTTTCACGAGATCTACACTTCTTTGAAGGATGTCATAACTCGAGTGATAGATAATTATTTCTTGAAAGATGATTATTTCTTCTATCGCTCCAAACTGTGCATTCCTAGTACATCTTTACGAGAGTATCTTGTTTGGAAATTGCACGCTGGTGGCCTTACATTTTGGGCATAGCAAGATCATTGATGCTGTGGAACATGGGTTTTACTGGCCGAAGCTAAAGAGATGTTGTGAGACTTGTTAGCAGATGTCACACCTGTCAACTTGCCAAGCAACAAAAACAGAACACAGGCATGTATACTCCATTACCTGTTCCCAGCCACCCTTGGGAAGACGTATGGATTTTGTGTTAGGTTTACCGAAAACACAAAAGAAACACGACTCCATTCTTGTCGTCGTGGACCGTTTTTCTAAAATGGCCCACTTCCTCCCGTGCTCGAAAACTTTTGATGCATCCCACGTGGCTCAGATCTTCTTTGATAATATTGTGAAGCTTCATGGGTTGCCAAAAACCATTGTGTCTGATAGGGATGTGAAATTCACGAGTTATTTTTGGAAGACCCTATGGCAAAAGTTGGGTACAAAATTGAAGTTTTCGTCAGCGTTCCACCCACAGACAGATGGACAGACTGAGGTTGTCAATCGGAGTCTTGGCAATTTCTTACGTACTCCTGTGGGAGAGAACTTGGGAACATGGGATTTAAAATTAATAGTTGCTGAATTTGCTTATAACACATCTAGGAATAGAACCACTGGCATGAGTCCACACGAAGTTGTATACGGTTATCGTCCTAGGCAGCCCATAGATCTTGCCCCCATGTTAGAACATCACCGAATCTCCGAGTCTGCATCTGCATTTGCATCCCGCATTCATGACTTACATAAAGAAATTTTCAAGAAAATTAATGAAAATAATTTTAACTACAAGTTAAGAGCTGATATTAGAAGGAAGTTTAAAACTTTTAATGTGGGTGACAAAGTGATGGTTCGGATTCGTCCGGAACGGTTCCCAGCAGGATCCGTTAAGAAATTGAATGCACGTGCTGCAGGCCCATTTAAAGTTCATAAAATTAATGATAATGCCTATGTTGTTGACCTCCCCGAAGGCTTTGGCATCAGTAAAACTTTCAATATTGAGGATCTAGTACCCTATGAAGACCCAGAATTTAACCCTAGAAATCCTCTTATAGATAAGCCTACCCTGCAGCCTAATTGTGAGATTCCCCCATTACCTCCATTACCAGATATTACTTACCCATCGACAGAACAGTTGGATAATATTTTAGATGATCAGATAATCTCTACTAGAGATGGTGGTACTCATAGATATTTGGTAAGTTGGAAAAACAAGCCGGAGTCGGAGAACACTTGGATTGATCGTGGAGAGCTCCAGCGCTTGGATCCTGACCTCTTGGAGCACTATGACAGGAGGACTGGTTTTGACTCGACTGGGTCGAGCCCTTTTCCACCCGGGGAGAATGATGATGACATCGGTTCAAGACGATTCGGGCGTTTCTATTAGCGCAGGCGTCGTTTTCAGCAGTTGCTTTATTTAGTTTAGGATTTTTTATTTCAGTATCATTTTTGTTTCTGGCAAATATAGCCATATGTAATCTTTTTTGTATTTTTTAGATTTTGAGAATATTTTGGAGATTTGTATCAAGATGTATTTTGAGCCTATTTAAGGCCTTGAGATGAATGAGAAGATATGCCACTCTTGATTAAAATTTATTGTGTCGAGTTTTTGCTCTTCCCCTCTCCTTTGTGTGATACAACTGAGATTTAAATTAGGGTTTGTGATAAATCTTAATACAATTTTAGAGTTAGTGATTAATTCTAAAATCTTCCCCCAAATTAATAATCCCCCGAATACAAATTCCTAACCCTAATTTTCCTAATCCCAAATATCACAACCCTAATCGCATCCCCCACATACCAGCCGCCACCCCTCCTTCATCTCCTTCCCTATTCCAATCCGATCCCCACAAAAAAGAAAACCTACCCATCGTCTGCCCCAAATCTCCATCCTGACAACTCTCCCGCTGCCTCTCTCCCTCATCCTCGACTTCACCTTCCCGCCTAAACCCCCGACCACCATCTGCCTCTTCTTCGGTGACCTTCCCCAGTGTCGTCACCCTCCGGCGAACAAACCTCAAGCGCCGACCATCACCCTAGTCCCCCGATCGCCAACAACCCCGACCCTCTATCGCTATTACCTTCAGCCCACAGCCACCCCACCTGTCCTCGACCAACACCACCTCGCCGACAACCATCGCTGTTTCCCCCTCCTTGCAACCAGCGCCATTCCGACGCCGAACACCTCGTCGCGCCTCGCCGACGCCACCGCCCTCGCTCGCCGTCAACCCGCCGTCGACCAGATCTGCCAACCACTTTAGCTTCGTTGCTGCCTTTGCTCACTGTGATTGCTGCGATCTTAGTTGTTGGTCCAACTCCGAGATCTACGCTGGTTTTTCTCGCATTCGGTATACTCTTTCCACTATTAGATATTTGTGTTCTACTGCCTTATTATCTGTTATATTATCTGATTTGCCTGTCGTCCACAAAATAACTGAGATTGAGTGTTCCACATGCTTGAGTAGGGTACGAATCAATATTGAACCTATTACTTGCTAAACACTTAGGGATTTAATTATTGATTGTAAGGTTGAATTATTAATTGGGACTGTAATACCTGATTCAATTCTTGAAAACCCATCAAACCTGTTAGTTGTTAAAACTTCCAATTTTGATCCGCACTTACATGTTGGTAAAATTAATCCTTTAAGATTTTTGGAAATTCTATAGTTTTACATCACAGTCGTTTCTTATTTTGCCATATTTTGTGATTTGGTGAATAGTCGCTTCTCAAAGTTGAGAAATGATTTGCCAATTGCCAAAATATAGGGGACGAAACCCTTAACTTTTTAATTTTTTAAATGAGTCGGACGAAACATCATGTTTCGTCCAATATTATATATATACTAGATTTGCCCGTGGGCACGTGCCTACAACAAGTCTTCGGAACGATACAACATTTGAAAATCCTTGTAAACAGTAAAACAACAATTATGTAGCTCAAGTTTGAATAGTATGACAATAATTAGTTGTAAATAGAAGTCCATGTTTCCATTAGTATATGTTGAAAAATAATTATAAATGAGGGTATAAAATCCAACTTCTTAGAACTTTGAGGGTGCAAAATGATGAAATTTAACTATTGAAGAGATATTTGCTATTTTCAATGTAACATGAAAATAAAAAAATAACTTAAAAAATTTAAAAATTTATAAACCTGAAATCTGAAAAACTAAATTTCTGAGTAAATAGAGAGAGAATGATAGAGAGAGATAGTTAAATAAATAAATGAGTTTTTTTTTGGGGATTTGAATTTGAGTTTTGGGGTTTGAATTTTTTTTTTTGGGGGGGGGGGGGGGATATGTTTTGTGATGTTAGATTTGGGCCTTTAATTTTGAGGGGATTGAAGGAGAGCCACTTGATAGCTTTCTTTGTGTTTTATTATCATCATCATTATTATTATTATTATTATTATTATTATTATATATATATAAAATGATGGGACGGATGATATTGTCTCGTCCAATAACATTTTTGAATTAGACGGGACAACATGTACCGTCCAAACCAAAAATAGCAAATGGGATTGGGTGTATAACCTATCAGAAGGGAGGAGCACCAATATTGAGGAGGTCCAATGACTTGTTTGTGGTATGGGAGTATATGATATCATATGGTATTGGGAGTATATGATTTTAAAAATAAAAGAAATTGGGACGGACCATGTTGTTCCGTTCTTTACCTTTTTAAAAAAAAAAACCAAAAACCCGGTTGGACGATACATGATGTACTGGCTTGCGATTTTTTTTAATATAAAAAGGTGGGGAAGTACATCATGTTCCGTCTCACCTTAAAATTAGAATTTTAAAAAATTAGATCATACGGAACTTGTTCCGTCCGATTTTTTTTTTTAAACCTTTTTTTTCTTCTTCATATTTTAGTAAACGACGACTGCAAACAAACTGATCTGCCATTTCTCATTTTGCCAAAAAACGAGTGTGGATGCTCTTATATAGCCCACAAACTTTTGACAAAAACAATGAGATACAGAATTTCATAAAAACAACAAAAATTGTGGACCTACGTGAAAATGCCGAAAATTGAGGAGGTAGCCCACAAAACTTGGGCAACCACAGTATAGTACGAAATTTCATGAATAGAGCCGAAAATTGTGAACTAATTCAAAATGCTGACAAAAACTGTGAAAAAATGAGACAAATGGCGTAAGCTGTTGGAATCTCGGGACAACTAGTCACAAAATCTGGCCAAAACAGTAAATATACGAAATTTTACGAAAACGGCCGAAAACTGTGGGCATCATTATAGAATTTCAGGAAAATGACCGAAGATTGTGGAATACGGAATTTCGTTAAACTGGCCAATCACCGTTGACTATAGCCCAAAAAATATTGGTAAAACAGTTAAATTCAGAATTCTCAAAATCGGCCGATATAGTGCGACAATAGCCCACAGAATCTGGCAAAATAGTGAAATCTAGAATTTCTTGGAACTGGCTACAAGACTATAGTCCCACAAAATACATAATTTTCTTACTAGATCTGAATATAGAACTTACAATTGAAAAATAATACCAATTTTGGTAGTTTGATCCATTTTCTCAAAGATCCCCTGAGTCTCTTGTTGTGGTAGACCTCTGGGCATTTGCCAATATTTGTGGATAGTATTTGTCTTACTCGGACATTTGGACTCTACTAGCCATATTAGTTGGATATACTAATCTGCGTTTCAGTTTGCCATTCTGTATTTTATTTTATTTTAGCTTTCTTATCAATTCATTAACCCTTCTAACTGCATTTTGTTTGTTGGGACAGGAACATATCTAGAGGAATATGAACTGTTAGAACGCAGAAACTGGCCTGCAGTTTGTTTAGCTGAAATGCTTCTATGTGATCTTATGGCTGTAACACATTTTCTTCCTTTCAATTATGGGGTTTTCCCAAACTTTCCAAATACTGTAAAGAGCTTCATTTATGTTTCGCAAGTTTGAAAGAAATGTAGCAGCTGGTAACAATAAGTGCTGTTCAAGTAGAAGGAAACCTTGTTCTCTCACTTTTGTTTCAATTGCGATTATCAGTGGAAAACCTGTTTTCAGTTTTGCATTCGCTGAGTTGTGATGATCGCAAGAATTTCTTCGTGGAATAACTGTGTATAGTGGAACTATACGATTAATGATTAATGTTTCAACATTACTGAAATTATTAGGTGGTTTGTAGCTACATACAACAACAATAAGTCTTTTTTCCAACTAGTTGGGGTTGGCTACATAAATCCTGATTTTCCATTCTGCTCGGTTTAGCGCAATATCTTTTGTAAGGTCACAAGCTATTATATCATTATCATATCATTTTTCACCGTTTTCACTCAAGTTAGTTTAGGTTTTTCTCTACTTCTACTCAAGTTAGTTTAGGTCTTCCTCTACTTCTAACTTAGTTTAGGTCTTCCTCTACTTCTAACTAACGGGATACTAGTAGGCCTACATGTGACGTGTTCAAACCACCTTTGCCGATTTTCTCTCAACTTATCTTGGTTTATTAAGCTCTGGCAGTATCGTAATAACTGTGGAATAGTTGTGGTTGTCGAAACAACTGGGAAGAAAATCTTCATACAAGCTTTGCTGCTACAAATTATTATGCATTATCTGGGAAATTGGGCCCCCAAATCCACCAAATAGTCAAGCATTTTATTGTAAAGTGGGCCTCAAGAAATTATGCATTTTCATTTAAAGTCGGCCCAAGGAATGTAGTCTCAGTTCGGGGTCAGAACACCGCCTTAACTTTACCTGTGACTCACCGCAGCGCTCGTCCCTTGAAAAAATAATAAAAAACCTGTTTTTGAGCCTTCGGACAACGGAGAATAGTTCGCCTATTCTTACCGCAAGTGACCGCGCAGGAATAGGCAGTTGCATAACATTATTTATTGGTGAATCTATGAGGAGCGGCCCGCTACCAATTTTTGTATAACAAATATACCGGTGTATCCCCATAACAAATATTATGCAGTAGGGCATTTTGGTCTTTTACTAATTTGGGGAATCAGAACCTCTTCATCAGAAGTCTGCTTTCGAAAGCAAAAAAAATTAAGTTGTGAAAAATTAGGGGGAGAGTTAGCAAAATACCACTGGAATTGTTTATAATTACAAACTTGCCACTATAGGGTGTTTTCACTCACAAACCCATAAAAAATATATGTATGTACGGTAATTAAATCGAGCTCAAACCCTATAAAATAGAAATAGTAAACCCTCGTTACAAACTTTAAGACAAAAAAAACTCCTTTCTTACAAATTACAATTGAAATTTATTTTTGTGAAAATACATCCTTAATCGAAAACATAAATTTTCATACAAGCCAGCATATTTAAATAAATCTTTATATTTTAAAGAAAAAGATTACATATTAACAAAAGTAGGAGATTAGTATAGAAGTATTTTCATCAACAAAAACATGAAGGTTGTTTGAATTTTTGTATAAATTATTGCACATGCTTACAATCAACAGATATCTCATTATTCTTTCAAAGCATAAATTATCATCAATGAAAGGCTTGTTTAGCCGCATTTCATTCCTACATCATTCATCACCTGTAATGTACATGGTAGAAAGAAAGATTTGAAATTCCATTTACACGTCCTCAATTCTCAGTATATACTTGAAAATTGTAGTTATAATACTTGGTATGAAGCTTTGGGCCAACTAATAATCTAGTAACAGTGATGTCGTTGTTATGCGCAGCACAAATTGTTACGCATTTTATGATAAATTAGGCCTCCAAATCCACCATAAAATCAAGTATTTTCTTGTAAAGTGGACCTCAACAAATTATGCACTTTCATATAAAGTGGGCCTCACATTCCGACAGTAAAATGTTGGCCCAAAGTCGGCATAAAAGAACGGTGTCTCAGGTCGGGTCAGAACACCGACCTTAACTTTACCTATCACTCACCGCATCACTCGACCCATCGAAAAAATTCAAAAACCCATTTTTGAGCCTCCGAACAGCGGAGAATAGTTCGCCTATTCTTACCGCGAGTGAGCCCACTGAAATAGGCGATCGCATAACATAAATTGTGGGTTCATACACAGAGAACTCTATTTTGTCCCAGCTAACCTTATAAGAGCCATAAATATTTCTATGCTGCGAAACCGCATAGAAAAATAAATTTTTATACACAGGTTTTTGGCCAAAATCTATGTGATACGCAATCCACCAAAATAGGCGATCGCATAATTAAAGTTTACACCTACACATACACACTAAGTAATTTTTTTTTGATAATCTATACAGAAACGTAATGTGTTCAATGCAAATTGATCTGATTTCATTTCACTAATTAACAAATATAATACTAGTCAATGCAATCACGTTCCGGCAAGAGTTAGTAAGGAGAGTTAGTAAGGAGAGAGGACAAAGATTAGGCTAATAAAAAAAAGGGACCAACGAGTTCAAGCACAAGCAGCCATACGAGCAAAGCACGGTGAGCACCGCAGTCTGAAAGGGGATGAACGTCAAATAGATGACTTGTTCCGATACGCTTTACAAAAGAAATCTGCATAGCACTATGTCACGGACAAGCGTCCCGTGACAACTAGCTCACTTAGCTGCTGTGGCACTTGATTTGAACACCCCTTATGACTCCTGGATCATACCCTTTTTTTTTTATATGTAATAATTAATCTACAACAAATTCAATATCTCGAACAAAAATAGAGCAGAACTTCAACCCAGACAGTAATTGATGCTAAAGGTTCTAGCTCAGTGACATTCCACAATGAAAGGTTTTGAGCATAAAAAAACTCCCAACAATTCCAGAGACATTCCACAATAACGGGGAAAGAGAATATAAAAAAACTCCGCTTGCACAATACCAGGTACAAATACAGGGAATTCAAAAAAAAAAAATTTAAAGGACAACAATACAGCAAATTCAAACAAAACATTTTCACAATAACAGGTACAGTGTCAAGTTTGCATCCTCCATACAATAAATTAAGACCACTTTCAGATGAAGGTGAGATCTCACATCTGCAGCACAAGAAGATATTTCATAGGTGCAAACAAACAGTAACTATGGTTTCGGCGGAGGGCTGGCGCTGCTGCCACTGATACTGCTGCTTCTTCCTCTAACAGGCCTATAGACGAGTTAACAAAACATAAACATAAACATAACGGTAATAGAGATATTAGGGTAGATCTGCTTTGTTACGTGTTACTGCATACTGAATTTTGTGTGTAATTTCTACATTTTTAGTAATTACCATTTTTTTTTATCTTTACTAACTGTTGATGTTATCATTCATCTTTCTAAAAGTGGAGTGTTCTGTAAAATAACTTGCTGAAAATTTAAATCATCAGTTTGAAATCAAAAGTACATTCAAAGCAGAATGATTTACCTTCTTGGGCTCCGACTTCTTGACACCCTCCTACCACCCTGGATTACAAAATTAAGTCAGACTTGACAACACGCTATAAATATTTGAAGATAAAACTACTAAGGGAAAAGAAAAGGACGGAAAAAAAAGGGAATCCGACAAGGGTATGGTAATTACTACTTTAAAATTCAAAGATACTAGTAAAACAGGAGTGCTCTAAATATGTCTCACTACAGCAAGTATCAATCAAAGGGAAGAAACAGCTAAGCTGATGATACCTTCCGTGGAGGACTAGGTGATCCAGAATAAGATGAATTTGACCTTCCACGGCGAGGAGGTGCTCGTCCCCTGCAATAAAAACACAATTTTAGAGTGCTATGGTGGACTATAATACTCAACCAAAAGATCTTTTAGCAATGAACAAAATGAACTCCAACAATCGGAGCATGTCACATTATCAAACTGTGATTTATTGTTGATGCTTGAATGAAAACAGTATAATGTCTTGCATTATAAAGCTATTTTCTAAGTAATTGTTTATAAAAGAAATAACTTTTATGTATATAAGCAAGACAGCAAGTGCAGCCAGTTGGCCGAGTACATTAAAATGCATAGTCAGAAATACCTTTAAAGACCCAGATCAAAGATTCCACCCAAAATATCAAATTAGTCATAATTACAAGGAGTTATACAGCTCAATAATTCCACCCAAAATGTCAATATAACAAGTCACGCTTACAAAGAGTTAAGCCTTCACTTCTCTATGCTTATAAACCAGCGAATGATGATTTAACAGGTAAGAACAAAAGAATAAAAGCACTATTGAAAGTGCATGATTTTTGTAAAATGGAATTTGCATAATTTAAATGAACGTCTCAAATAAAAAACAGACTTGAAATATCATACAAGTATTCCACGCGTAAGCAACTTTTTAGAAGTAACGAGAACATTTTCTAGAAGAGCACAAGATTATGGGAAACCTGCCATTTTGCATATTCTACTAATCAATCCCTATATGGCCTCTTTGGCTCTTCGTAATTGCCTATCTATGACTTGAGAAGGAACTTATAACTAGTCCACCGAATAAGAAAAATGCATTTAGGCCAACGAAAAACATGATGCTGTTTAGAAAAGGTACATGCAACAACAACAACGCCTTTATGCCTAAATTTAGGAATCAGCTACATGGATCCTCTCCACTCCACTCAAGTCTTTTTACTGATAGCCACCTCCTTCGTCAAATTATCACTTCAATTGCTTAAAGGCTTCAACACAAGTTCCTTTGGGTCTACTTCTACTCTTTTTGTTCCCCTAACTTCAATTTAGACAATTTTCTTAACTAGGACGATTATCGGCCTTCATTGTATGTGTTCAAACCACAATGGTTCTCCTGCCTTTTAGACAGCCTATACTTTCTTACACAGGCAATCATTTCTTAATTTCTTTTAGAGTTTTTCCACTCATCCACCTTAGCATTCTCATTTCGGCTACACCCATTTTCTGAACATGTTTCTTAACTGCCCAACAATCCAATTCATAGAGCATGGTCAGTCGTACAGTTCTGTAAAATCTACCCTTTAATTTCAAAATTATCCGCTGATCACACGGTACTAGCAATGCATTTGGACATTTTAACTGGCCCACTTTGATTCTGTACAGCATCCTCAAGTTCCCCATCCAGGTGAATGATTGATCCTCAACAACAAAAATGGTTACTCCTACGTATCTTGGTCGTCAGTGCACACTGCACTCATTATTTCCCTTAGTTTGCGAAACTTACAATACATATACTCAATTTATTCCTCCGAAAAAAGTTGACAGACTTGTAAATATACATGAGGCAAGGGAGATTTGGCCCAAATTTGGACCACATAGAAAAAGAAATAATGAAGAAAAAAGTACCGAACTTATTCATCTCAATTTTTCTTACACCAAACTTTTAAACCACATTGTATAAGATGTAATGAATCAAAAAGTACAGAACTTATTCATCTCAATTTTTCTTACAATAACTAATATATTTCAAACTCCACTTTTAAAGATAGCACCAACATATTCTACGTATACCTTTTAAACACCTAAAATCGTAGATGATTTCTCACTTTCCTCGAAGTACTACGTCTTGCTAGCACAATCAGTATCAATGTACTTGCTTATCTCTCAAGTCCCTAATACGGTCATTGGACCACAATAGTGCGGGGCAACCTTTATAAGAAGACAGATGAACACCCTGAACCACCAAGAACTCATATCTAGCTCTCAATTGGAAAGCCCTAGGTAACAAAAGAGGTAGCACAGCAAGGCTTGTCTAATAATAGGCCACGGCCAGGCAAGTATAGACAAAACAAAAATCTCAAACAGGATTGCTAATGGAATACATAAATCTCAAACAAGACGTGATACAATAAATATGTCAACCGACAAAATGGGTAATTATCACACTACTGTATAACTAGAGGAAATTGCATATTTCTCAAATGTATGCCTCTTCTATGCAATTTTAATTTTTACCTGCGAGGAGATATTGATCTAGAACGGGAACGACCAGGCCTCCGAATGGGAGAACGGCTGCGGCGACGAGGTGGAGGTGACCGCCTCAGTGGGCTTCTTGCTCTTCTTGGCAGTGGTGAGCTGAAAGAGGGGAGGGGAAAGTGTTATGAAAAACAAAGTTTACTTCGATTAAATTTACAGGTGACTTATTTCTCTACCAAGAAAAGGGAAATCATTTGGGTACCCTATTATAGAATTTGTTCTTCTCTACCACTTAGTTTCATCATCGAGGATAAAAATCCCGATCTTAAAATCCTGACTTCCCACCGTGTACTAAATTACTAATATAACAAACTAACAATGAATAGAATGTTAGATAAGAAAACTAACTCAAAAAAGTTCCATGTTTTTTTCAGAATTTTAAATTTCCCCTATTTTTACTAATAAAATTTATTTTAATTCAGAGACTTCAGTTTTCAATACAACAATACAAGTCAAAACCCCAGGCCCGACGCTTCACTACTCTTTGCTTGCCTCAAACTTCTTTAATAGGCCATCAAAATAAAATGGTTTTAAGTTTATGATCTATGGTATCAAAAATATATGAATTTAGAAAATAGAGGTATATCCATATTTAGGCATTTATGCAAAATAAAATTGGGGTTTACAAAAGTGACTTGCAAACAGGAATGTAAAGAATATCGAGCACTGCACGACTCAAATAATGATTCTTCCATTCTCATTGACGTTAATTTCTAAATGATCATTTGAAACAGCAACAATTTCTCAATCCAATATATTATGGTCAGTTGATGGATTGTTGATCCATCTTTTCCAGTCGATTAAATGACCAAGTCACCTCTCACACTATTACATCAACAGATATCATTTTATTTAACCATGTTAAACTAAGCCTGAGATTCCTTCCTAAAAGCTAATCACATAAATAAATACAGCACTTTTAACCATATTTCACTTAATCTTAGAACTCCTTCAATTACCGGTTACAAAAATAGATGTGCCAGTATTGCATCTTCACTATGCTAGCTAATTATTTACAAAATAAAATAAATTAAATGCAAACTTGATGATCATGAACTATTAAATAAGAACGTTCCCCTTTAATAATTTTATTCGGCTAAGGCCGAATGCCAAAAAAAATAACAATAATAATGGTAGTAGTAGTAGTAATAATAATAATAATAATAATTTAATTTAAAAACCCTTCATATTCCATATTAAGCTCCTTAAACATATTGCTCGACTTTTTTTTCCTTCTTTTCTATTCAAAAGATAGATAAATAAAATATGTCAGCAAAATAAACATTTTAGAAGTAACAACTCTGAGTTCAATAACAAAAGAAATTATTGCAGAACTTACTGCTAATGAGGCCAACCAGATACTAGAAACAGCTAGCTTTCAAACAATAGATTAGTTGACAATAAGTGAAAGAACAACTGCAACTATTGCTGTTGAGATACAATAAAAAGGAAATGCATCTAAAACATTTATTTCGAAGCAATATTAAATTAAAAAAAAAGAATATGAAATATCTATAAATACCGCATGCCTCAGCCAATGGTAAATTAAAATACACACATTCTTTGCAGCACAAACAAATAGACTCATGCCTATTTCACAACAATGTCATAAATCCCACTGTCGATGACAATAAAAAAAAAATGTAAGAATATAAATAATATTATACCTAACTTTTTAGATATGTCTTCATAGTTGAGCTTCACTTAAATGGATAACTTTACTGGAATTGTCTACCTATTATTCATCTCATGCATGTCCAAGTATTTTCTGCTTCAAACAAGAACATACGATAGACTAACCCATGGCCTATTGGTGCAATGCAAACCAGGTTTTTACAAGGATTAGCTTACCGTCTTCTAGGAGGAATTGGAGAGCGCTTTTGTATTGGACTGCCGCGCACCCTACGTGGAGAGACCCTGCAATAATAAAGATCCTCAGTTATATTAACCATAACCACAACCAAAACCATGGAGAAGATAAAGTTAAGAAAGGGACAAGGGTGGAATAACAAACTGTGCTGGTGACCTGCGTCTCCGAGGAGCAGGAGATGGAGAACGTCTTCTAGGAGGTGATGCTGCAGCCCTACGGCGAGGAGGTGTTTCACCACCACGACGATAAGGAGAGTCCCCTCGGCGACGCACAGGTGAATCTAAACGACGGCGAGGGGGAGGAGAATCGCGTCGACGCCTTGGTGAGTCAGCTCTTCTTATAGGAGATCGCCTCCTTGAAGGTGATGGAGGCTTACGCCGTGGAGATGCTGATAAACAGGTTGTTAGATAATTCAGATGAAATTTTCAAAAAATATTGGTTCCTAGAGTTGGGGCCTCCAAATAGATATTATCAAATGACAGCAAACCAAATAAAGTAAATAATCTAAATATAAATATATAAAGAACAAGGAAATGTGTGAAAGAACCATCTGCGGAAACATTTTTGACAATAAATATGTCAAAATAAATAGGAATATGTCTGCACATTAAAATAAGAATATGTTTGCACATTAATAAATAGGATAAAAGTGATCATTTGACAAATTCAGCACAATAAACTTACGTTCTTTAGGCCGCTGCTGAGCATCCTTATCTGCATCAAGACCAACTTTTTCTCTAGGAGGATCTTCTCTTTTTGTAGCAGCAGGAACTACCTTCGGAGGGGTAGATACCTTTTGCTGTGGTGTTAATGTAAATTTTACTCGGACCACATTTCCATCAATTTGACCCTATGGGAATAGATCATTAACCAGATTGCAGAAAACAGATGAATAGAGTGGCTACATATCTCATTTATGTGAGGTGTGGTGTACAAACCTCATCCATGTGTAAAATGGCCTTTTCAGCGTCAGCTTTGTTTTTAAAATAAACATATCCGTGTCCACGAGGAAGATTAACCTGATGCAGGTGAAAAGAGATTAGGCATGTGATTATAAAAACAAGAATCTTTCCCATCAAAAGCACAAAAAAATTAAAACAGTGTTCAGCTTACAGTCCGGTCCATAGCCAGCTCTGCTTTGGCAATTTCACCATAGGGACCTATATATAGTATTTCAATGCAGGTTAATAGGAAAGAAAGACTTAACAGGAATAGAGAGAGCTTCTAACGCAGAAAACCAATATTGATAATAGGGTGATTCACAAATCACTTCTTATAGTGAATAAATATTTTTTAGCATGCCAAAGGAACTACATGGCAACTTTAACAGTGCAATACTTCAATTAGTACTGTTAAGGGTAACGGTGTGTGCACAAATTGTACACCTCAACCTGATCTGGCATGATCAGTCGATCACCATTCACCCTTGTATTTCTAAGGGGTCCATCCAATATAGTGGAGACTGGAGAATGTACCACAACATCAGGTTGTCGAGTAAAGCTTGTTCGTAAATGTTGAAATCATAACACTACTCTTACAGGAAAGAAAATGATGAAGACCACTGGCACCAATATAAGATTAGTAGTGAATGCACAAAAACAAAACCTAGAACAGGAAAATGTGAGCACTATATAGCTCACAAACCTTGGTCAAAACAGTGTAGTATGGAATTACGCGAAAATGCCCGAAAACTGCGGAATGTAGCCAACATAATCTGTCAAACACAGTGAAATACCGAATTTCACTAGAGCAGTATAAAACTGTGGAGTATAGCTCTCAAAACTTACCCAACACAGTGGAATACAAAAACGACCGAAAACTGTTGGACTATATCCCATAAATTATGACAAAAACTGTGGGTTAGAACTCACAAAATTTGGCAAAAACAGCTGATAATTGTGGACTATATGGTTCACAAAATTAGGCCAAAATAGTGAAATATCAAAAAAAACGGTTGACGCCTCATAATCCTTCTAAATAGTGAAATACAGTGTTTCATCAAAACTGTCAAATTGCGGACTAGCCCACAAAACTTGGCCACCAAAAGAGTGAATTACGAATTTTGCATAAACTGCAGAAAAGTGTGGACTATAACCCATAAAATCTTTTTTCAAAATTGTGAAATGTGGAATTTCATGAAAACTGCAGAAATGTGGACTTTAGCCTAAAAAATTTGACCAAAACAGTGAATTACGGACTTTCGCAAAAACGGCCAAAAAAACTATGGACTATATAGCTCACAAAATTTAGCAACAGCAATGAAATGTGTTATTTCACGAAAATGGCCGAAAATTGCAAATTTTTGTCCACAGACTTGGGCGAAATAGTGGAATACAAAATTTCTTGAAAATGCACAAAAATTGTGGACTATATATAGCGCACAAAATTTAGCCAAAACAATGAATTATGGAATTCCGCGAAAATGGAAAAAATCTGCGGATTGTATCCCACTAAACTTGGGCAAAACAATGAAATACGGAACTTCATAAAAATGGCCGAAAACTGTGCACCATAGCTTAGTGGGCTACAATTCGCATTTTTGGAACATTTTCACGAAATCTAGTCAAAACGATTGAGTACGAAATTATGCATAAATGTCTGAAAACTGTGGAATGTAGTCTACAAAACCTGTCCAACAAAATGAAATACGGAATTTAGTAAAAACAACAAAAAAATTGTGAACTATAGCCTCAAAACTTGACCGATAGTGGAATATGTAATTTCGCGAACACGGGTGAAAATTGTTGGACTATAGCTCACAAAATGTGACCAAAAAGTGAAATACGGAATTTCCCAAAAACAAACAAAAATTGTGGGCTAGAGCTCGCAAAATTTGGCCAAAACAGTGAAATACGAAATTTTGCGAAAATGGCAAAAAACTGTGAATAGCATCCCACAAAACTGTCATAATAGTGAAATCCGGAATTTCAAAGAAATGGCTTAAAACTGTGAGCTAACAAAATTTGGCCATAATAGTAAAATATAAAATTTCGTGGAAATTGTTGACTATAGCAACAAAGTTTGTTCTAAATAGTGAAATACAAAGTTTCATCAAAATTGCCAAAAGTTGTGGACTAGCTCACAAAACTTTGCCAAAACAGTGAATTACATAATTTCATGTAAATGGTCGAAAATTGTGGACAGCCCACTAAACTTGGACACCAAAGCAGTGAATTACTTAATATCCTTATACATCTTGGTACTCCAAGGAGGTCCACTCTCCTCTCCAATTTGAACAAAAAAAAGAGAACCACCGGCCATATTTCTCTTAGGATAGAGTTCCAAAATTTTGAGTGCTTTTGGAAGGGGCGAATGCTTGGAAATTCTTGCTATGAGCTTCAGTTGTAAGGAGTTGCGCTTAAGAGATAGGTGTTTTCCAAAAAATTTAATTTTTAGTAGATTTTTGTTCATGCTTAGTTGCAAAATTATGTATGTTGATATGGAATGTATGTGAGTAGGAAATCTTAAAATTTTGTGTCTAAATTGCTCTAGTAGTGCTAATGATTAAAGGATATGTAGAATTATAATTAAACTCCATGGGATAAATTGTGCATGTGTTAATCTCCATAAATGGATAGCTAGTAAATTGATTTTGTTCATTATAACTTAATTCATTATCATGAATTCTAAAGTCTTGTGTATGACAAATCAGATATGTGAATTATATGCTAGATTCAATATTGAGAAATTGTAAATTGGTAAAATGTGTTTATTCATGCCAAAATATATTATCTTAATTAGAGTTTCGTCTCTGGAAAATTATTACGAGTAGTTGCATACCATGTTGTGACTGTAATTTGATTATAGGATCGAATCTCGACAAAAAATTAATTCAGGTTAAGAAACAGAGTTCACAAATAAAAAAATTCGCATTTCTAGTATAGACAGAATGCGAGGCAAGAGAGCTTGGTCAAGGCGTTCGAGTTTGGTTGTTGTGTACAGTGGGTCAGGTCGTTGGTTCGAATCCTAGGGGGCTCTTTTTCTTACTGAAATTTTTAAAAATTATTAAGTAGGGAGCAGTAAATGCTATATTATTTTGTGAGAAAGTGGGGTTGGAGATCTGGTTAGCGGGGCTGGTTTAGAGCGTGGGATGCTCTCTGATTCGATTCTTGGGGCGCACAAGTTGTTTATATTTTTTTCCTATTTTACTTTGGGGGATAGTTTGAAACTTCGACCTAAATATAACAATCATGAGATTATTTTTGAGATTAATGATTATGTATCTAAATTTAAACAATATTTGGGATTAAATTATATTGTAAATTAGATTCGCTTAAAAGGTATGTTTATTTGGTGGATTTGGATTCATTCTAAAATTTTATCGTTTTAAAACGGGTTAAATTTGGCTTTCATGTAAATTATTTTGGAGGATGAACTAAGAGTTAACCAAAGTATGGATTTGGGAAAATTAAACTTGTGATATTTAATAAAATTTTATCAAGTTGAAATTTTATTGCAAATTTTATTATAAAGGGTAAGAAGTTATCTAGTTGTTTTGAGAATGATTAATTGAAAGAAATGAATAAGAGAATAAAAAAGCTTATAAATGAACGAATAAATTTTTTTTATAAAAGAGGTTAAGAATGAATTGGAAGATCTCTGAGTTTGAAATGTATGGATTCTAGAAGCTGAGCGAGACCCGTGGTGACCGGCAAGTTATGATAATTGAAAATTTTGTAAAGTGGCCAGTGTGGGCCAACATTCTCGGTGAGTTAGTTTAAATCCCCAGGATAAGCTAGCTCTAGGTCATAATAATTATAATTAAACTAAGGACATGTACCAGAAAATGAGATGTGATGAAACTTGGAAAAACGTAAGTGGGATGACCATATAATCAGGTAGTGTATTCCGGGACTATAGATTCAGTTGGACAATATATTTCAGGACTGTAATTGTTGTGCGGAGCGAGACGAATCTCAATTATTTCCGGAACTGTAATTGATGTGCGGTGTATTCTGGGATTATGAATAGCCGGATGGAAGGGAGACGGATCTCCAACATTCCCAGCTAGAGCGATGCTTGCTGGGTGTTTGCAAGATGAGGATTCTATATAGTCGGTCGGTGGATTCCAGGGTTGGAACCAATACTCGTGAGACATCTAAACCTTGTCTTTGTCACTGTAGTAGGATTTCATAGCGAGGGATTGAACCTTATAATGAGGAGTACGTTAAGGACTTGCCCTCGGACCTATGTAGTATGGGATGCATAGAATCTTAACAAGTGCGCATTAGAGTTGCATCGTAAGCATAAGTGTCTACATTAGTCATTAGGTTTATAACACACTGACGTGATTATGATAGTCACATTTCATTTGGTTTTGCATTCAAGTTTGTGTTTGTTAAATTGAGGAATCACTGTATTATAGCATTGCATCAATTGCATTCAACTGACGTGCCCACAACTCTCAAGTTGCAGGACTCGGATTAACGAACGGCATGGGCATGAGTTTGATGTCGATGGATGTTGCCAGATCGAAGATGTTTGATGATATACGAAGTATTTTATATGTAAATTTCCGCTGCGTATTGTAAAGAATAACATTGTAATGAAAAAGTTTTAATTTCCTTCTAATCTTGTACGAAATTGAAGTAAAGATTCTGGTTTTGCTACCTATGTTTTGGAATTCGGGGCATTACAATGTATGTCTCTATGAATGCATGTATATGCACATGTACTTTATATCATGGTCATTTATTTCTTATAAGACTTATATGTAAACTGATAGCATAAACTACTAGCAACTTGCACCATAAAGCTGTTAATCTGATAATAAGATTACCATTGTTAGATTTACATCCAAAAACTAAGCTAAATCATATAAATAGTTACCCACTAGACTATCATATAATGTTTGTCGCCGTTTAAAATTTAGTTCTAACTCGAAGTTATCCCTCTCATTCCCATCCACCTAAGGTACATATCTACGTGCTTACCTCTTGCAGGTCTCTTTATCCAACCAAGGATTCAACTATAATGAAGGCTACAACCCCCTGGCTAGTTAACAGGAACCTAGGAACCTAGCTTACAGGAAAGTAGCTGCCCATGCCTAGATTGAAGAGGGAATTAATCAGATCTGCATCCAAACCAAACCAAGAGATCTTGAATATCTCTAATATTATAATGGGAGAATTGGAGTTGTTATTTGTAAACATACCAACTTACGTGTATCGCGCGTACATAACTAATACGAAGGTGGTCTTAAGTTCGAGGCAAGACAACGTCAGAATTTTTACCTTAATTTTTTATATTAAGACGTGCATCGCACGTGTAAATTACTAGTATCTCTAATCTCTAATATTATAATGGAAGAGTCAGAGTTGTCATTTGCAAACATACCAAGTTACGTGTATCGCACGTACATATCTAATATGAAGGAGGTCCTAAGACTATATCTGAGTTTTTACATTAAAAATATATATATTTATTAAGACGTGCATAACACGTGTAAATTACTAGTTTTATACATACACGAAGGGAGATCAATATTTTATCCACATCAGAGCCAAACAAACCACTCTGAGTCAAGTTTTAATGAGAACGCAAATTAGGGTGTGATACAAGTTAGACAAGTGTTAACGTCTGATAAGAAAATTGGACCATTTTGAAATGTCCATGCAGAGTAGGTTTTAAATCAGTATTTACTAAATCTGAAAGGTCAAAATATTAGTAATTCAAAATTAGCACTTATTAAATATAAGCAAATAGAAAACAATAATATCGAATAGCTATCCTGAACGTTGATTCTTTGAGTTTATCACTTATTAGGACACACATTTGTTGCCAATTTAATTTTTATACGTAAAAACCCTACAAGGAACATTAAACAGTAACTCATAAGAGAAGTAAATGCATTAATGAAAAAGAACGAGATTATTGGCATTATGAAATTGCTAAACAAACAAAACCTAGATCTAAAAATTATAAACACCAACAGAAGTTTCACGTAGTGCACACCCAATCTAGTTACAGAATTACAAAACCAAAAAAGATGAAACTAGACTCCGAAATTTATATAGGAAAATTCAAGCCTAACAAACAAAAGCACTATAGCAGAAAATGAATCTGGAGATGCACAGCTACAAATAATCTAGGTCAACATAATGTCACCAAAAAATTGAAAACCCATATGGAATGTGAAAGGAAAATTATATAAAACTTACTAAAAATTTCTTCCAGATGTGCTGCATTGACATTCCGAGACAGATGTTCAACAAGAAGAACTACAGACTCGATAACTGGAGAAGCTTTTCTGAAACGAAGAATAACATTTTTAGAATAGACTTGACACACTTTGACATGCAATGCAAGGAAGTGGAGCAAGATAAACAGATTTACAAAGCAATAAATCATAATAAGCCATGGCATAGAAGCTAACTTTGGTGGTGTGGCCCTTTTAGGTGGTGGCGATGGGGATCGACCTCTCCTACCAGCTCCAGGTGGACTGTTAAAGAAAGAATAACAGGCCAGACATTAGGACAACTGAGAATACGGAACCAAGAAAAAGCAATAATAATAAACTAACAACAATAACTGTTGAAACAATAGCACTAGACGAGCTCTTGTTAGATAATTAGGTCCGTTACATTAACACAAAAATGTCAGGAAAAAAAGGGTTAAAGGCAGTGAAAATTTTAAAGAATAAACACCTCCAGTACCCAGTAATATTTAAGCATCGAGTAAAATAGGAAAAATATCAAAAGGAATGAAACCAGATAGTCGTTAGGAATCAAACTACTGGTGAAGAAAATTACATAAGATTTAAATGCATAACAAAAAATCTATTGTTTCAAGCAAAGGGATGAGTGCATGCAAAAGAATCGCACAATAGGATGTCATGGAAAAACCATATAAAATCAACACTCATCAATATGTCATTCAGTATTTGTACTCTCCAAAAACATTGTCATCAGGAGAAGCAAACTCCCAAATAGTGATATAGCCACAGAAGGTACAACTACGATGTTTAATTTTCAAGTGACACCGCATGCACAGTTTACTGTTAAAACACAACATTGTCAGATACATGAAAAGGACTGGCGAAAGTAAGAAGGAAAACAACATATTCAAATGCAACTTAATGATACTAACCCCTTGATGAGGACATCGGTTCTGTTTTATTTTTATTTTGAGATTTAACCATATGCAGTTTATTTGAGAGATTTATTTGAGAGATTTGTTTTAGATTTGTTTGAGATTTATTCTGGATTTGTTTTGAGCCTATATATAGGCCTTTAGAATAATGAGAAGTTATGTTATTCTTGATTTTAAAAAAATATTGTGTTGAGTTATTGCTCTCCATCCCTCTTTTTGTGTGAGACAATTGAGAGAATTATTAGGGTTTGTGAGAAATCCAAATAAAATATTAAGTTTGTGAAAAACTCTAAAACTACACCCAAATTCCGAAATAAAAAATCCCAAACCCTAATCCCCAAAATCACTTGTAACCCTAAACCCCTTCTTCATCACCTTCCTCTCCCCCTCGCCGTCGTCGAACCCCCACCAGCGCCGCCCTCTCCAACCCCTAACCCCTAACGCCCTTCTGCCTCCCTCAGCCCCGCGCGCCACCATCCCCTCCCTCGTCGAATGCGACCTCCTCACAGCCCCAACATCCTACAACCGACCACCTCGCAACACCCATCGACTTCACTCCCGAGCGCGCTCCGCCATCGCCCTCACATCCTACACAACCAACGACTACCGCAATCGTTGTCGTCCTCCCTCTTTCCCAGCATCCCTCCCCGACCGTTGTCCTCACCAACCACCACCCAAAGTCTACTAAGCACCCTCGCCGCAGCCAATATCGTCGTCCACAACCACCACCGCAACATGCAGCCTCGCCGTCGACCGCCGAAGTACCCTTGCTGCCGCTGACCCCCATCAGTACACTGATGTCTGTTCTGTGACCTCTCCCTCTCTCTATGGCGGCGATCCCTTCCAACGAATCCTGATAATTTCTTTTCACGTTTCCATTATTTGTGTTACTACTTATCATCTCTATCATATTATTTGATTTGTTTGTCGTCTAAAAATATTGAGAGTGAGTGCTTTTACTTACTAATTATGGTACGAATCGTTATTGAATATCTTACTTGCTACTAAGTGTAATTGTTGATTATTAGGCGTGAACTTTTAATTGGGCTTTGTTAAACTATTTCATATCTTGTAAATCCATCAAACCAATTAATAGTTATAATTCCTAACTTAATCTGCATTACGTGTTGGTAAACTTAATCTTTTCATATTTTTGGAAATTCTCTATTTAGGGTTAAGTTTACATCACCCCTACCCTTTAAATAAATTTACAACATAACCATATAATTTTGCATTATGTGCATATATAAAAGCCTAAGAAAGATAATTTATATTATAAAGTAGTAGTACTTGCATAATATTGATGAATGTTGGCCAGTGTGATTAAACAACAATTGGTAGATTCTACTGTATGCCTCAACTACAAATGCCAAAATGTGCCATTCTTCAAAATAATAGGTCATATTTGCTATGTACTAACGTACCCCTACAGATTATGGAGTATCTATGCAGGCGTCAGTATGGACTGAAGATGGCGGAAAAGCAAGGAAAAAGGGACAAGAAAACTATATCTAAGATGCTTTAAAAAACGATCTAGTCCTCTTCTCGAGATAACAACTAATATAGGGCAAATATGCATGAAGCTAATGATTATTAACTTTCCTGATGTGTTAACATATTGTACACTTATTTTTATAGATCATATCAGTAGTCTATCTGCTCTGGTAGATGAAAAAGGAATCTCTACACTTTAACACACAAATATAAGAATAGTAATAACTATATAATTTATAAATAAAAAATAAATACCTACGTTGAGATACAAAGTTGCATACATAGTTTGGTTCCACAGGGAAGGTAACAAAAAACAAATAAAAGAACATTAAATTGCTTACTTTGATTGAGAATTTAAACGAATGGGATAAATACGTCATAAAAGTCCCTAATCACAAATGCACGTTCTTCTCTAATAAGGGACAATTCCCTTGATATAAGTAGGCTATAACTTTGAGGCAAACACATCAAAAATAATGGATGGAACACTAAAAAAAACTATAATAATTGTATTGGAACATAATTAAAATTAAAAATAATAATGTTGCAAAAAGAGTAAGGGCGGATACATATGAACCCACGCTCAAATTGTTTTTTTTTCTTTTTTACAAATTTTAACTTTTAGAATTAATCACCCATTAACCTTTCACACAAATGCCCACGCCATTATATATAACTACGACACCATCTCTTTCAGTAAAACAAATTACAAACTTTTATCTAACACTCAATCTATTCCCTCTCTCTCCACATTCTACTTGCTTCAATTGCAACTTACAACAGTGCACATTTTTCCTAGAATTAATCCCTAACTTCCAAAACTTTCCAATTCTATTCTATCCAAATCGTACCACATTCCTCAATTACACAACAAACACTTCAATTACATCTACCAATCCAAACATTTCAAATTTCGTACGAATTTGAAGATTACCTTCGACGCTGGGGAGGCGGGGAGCGGCTACGAGAGCTGCCGCTTCGAGAAGGCGAAGACGACGAAGTGAACGACTTGGAGCGCGATCGAGAGCGGGAGCGCGAGTCCGAACCGGAGCTTGAGCGAGAGCGAGAAGATGAGCCCGAACCGGACAGCGATCGGGCCGACGGCCGGCCTCGGCCGGGTTTCGCCATGGCGAGAGAGGAAACCCTAAACCTACGAAGACGAAGAAGGTAAAACCCTAAAAGTGTAAAAGGCGGCTCGATGGGGAAATTGGGGTGTTTTATAACTAATGGGAAGCTTTGCAGAAGAGCCCTGAA
The DNA here is from genome assembly GCA_017893485.1 of Hemerocallis citrina. Classification (NCBI taxonomy): domain Eukaryota; kingdom Viridiplantae; phylum Streptophyta; class Magnoliopsida; order Asparagales; family Asphodelaceae; genus Hemerocallis; species Hemerocallis citrina. The sequence goes on from CM030368.1 coordinate 215,457,241, forward strand.
CGTGGGAAGAATTAGGAGTGGACAACTATTATCCGAACCGACTAATCTAAACCAATTCAATTCGAACCAACTGGTTTTTAGCCGAACCAATTAGGAGTTTGGGTTGGCCCGGTTCTTGATCTTCAATAACCAGCTGGACCGCTTCAATAACCAACTGGACCGGTTTAGTTGTTGAATGGGGCTTTCAAATAACTCATGAAATCGAACCGACCGTACCTCTATGCATAAGTTCATAAAAAATCTAGTTCTTCTTTAATTTCTTGGATATAAAAATAGTCATTTCTCATTTTCTTGGAGATGCAAACGGTCTTTTTAAATTTCTTTAATACAAACCGAGCAGTTGTTTTACCTATGTTTTGATTCTCCATAATTTTGTGTGTTATGTTGTTGAGAAATACATGATTTACAATGTGACCAAACTTAATAGAATTTTGAAGTTGATGTAACATTAGTTACTTTAATCAAGTCAAGCAGAAATTATAATCTAAAACTTATTTTATTGTACATGAAATTCAATTAGATATGGTTATTGATGTTTATTTTATGATAATAAACTAAGATTATATAAGTATGCAAGTGAAAATGTAGTTTATCTCAACAATTTAAATGGCATCATCTCAAACAATTAGTGCTAAATTCATTAACAACTTGTGGTTTTATGAATCTTCATTTTAAATTCATTTCTGAATAACAAATAGCAGGTTGTTTTTTAAGTTTGATTGAAGTTGATCTTTTAAATTTCAACAATATTATGAATGATGTTGAAGGTGAAAAGTAGCATGCCAAACCGACCATCCAATCCAATCCAAACCGAGCTTAATCGGCTTTGATGGAAACCAATCTAATTAAGGTTCAGATTGGTTGCGGATGAGAAAATTAAAAAAACCGATCTTCTTTTGATCAGTGGTGCATGATCCAAATTAGGTCGGACACCGACCGATGCCCACCCCTAGGAAGAATTACTTTATTGTTGCACGTGAAAGGCGTTTTTAAATGGACTATTTACGTATTGGTCCCTTTTATTCGTTCAATTACATATTCGTTTGTCGCAAAACAATATCTCGTTAATATGTTTTTTTAAGAAAAATGTGGAATATGACTACCCTGTTTCATTAATAATAAATTAACCAAACAAACCTAGCATACTCGGACAGATTACAAACTATAGACAGAAAAAAATAACATGAAGAGACATGACTAGTACATATAATCAACTATCACTCTAAACACCCTTAGAAGGTGGGTCAACAAACGGCTATGTCGAAACCGACAGCTTTTCCCCGCCCTACTCTAGTAATGTTCTTGACCCCGTCTTGGGCCTAGTCACACGGCGAGGACCAACTAATTGTATGTCCGTCAAGTAAGCTTCGTGCACCCATCTCCACGGCACGCGCACACCCACCTGAAGCGAATCACGCGGGATTTGGAAATTCGCCGCACCCATCCTTCTTCCTCACCAAAGCAATATCACACTTGGCCCAATCGGAGTCACAACCATAAGGAGAGCCGTGGAGAGGGTACTCACCTCAGACACGCTTTATCTCTCACCAGCGATTTCTCACCAAACAAAACACTCGCTCACCCTGACCACGGACACAGACAAAGAGTGAGCCATGAAGAGGATACATTCACCTCTCACATGCTTTTACTCTCTCTAGTGATTTCTCACAAACACAAACAGACACCTGCACATATTAGTGAGAAGCAACATCTTCACTCTCTCACTCTCTCTATCACGAAAAACCTGAAATAATCACAACTAACTAAAGCATCACATTCCCCCTCTCGCCCCTACGGGCAATGGATGTTGTAGATTGCAGGTTCCCTGATGAGGGCGTAGTGGCGGCACTGTTGCGAATCCTGTGGCAGTTGGTTAACGGATGTCGAATTCAGGGTGCGACTTCCACACTACCAACCAAGAACAAATACATATCCACCTTTACAATTTATTCAGCACACCTCATAGGGGGACCCCTTCTGCGGGCCCAAGCCCCACCTTGTGCTGAGACGGTGCGCACCTCATGGGGGGACCCCATCTTCGGGCCCTAGCCCCGCAATCGTGCTGCACAACATACATCACCCTAATCAACATTGATCCCTGGCACCTCCTCCACTCCTCCCTCACAACCAATATCCAAATCAAACCGTTGCCGTCTCAAATTCCGACACTACCATCACACGAACTCTCTCTTCTTCGCATACACAACCAGCATCTCGGCAACCAAATCGCAGCTGCAGATCACCGCAGTTGTCGTTGAGTGCAAGGGCATGGTGGCAGTAGCGATGACGCCGCAACCAGCACCGAAGAAGGGGACAACAATGACACACAGCGGTGGATGGGCGAGCGCCTCTTTCCTCCGACGCATAGCTAAATCCCTATCACCCTAGCAGCCCCGGCCAGCGCGAGGCGGCCGTCGACCTCTCCTCAATCACGATCGGAGGAGAAGGTCGATCGGTGGAGAAGGAGGAGCTCGGAAGGGGGGCGATCGCGCGTAGAGGTCGGAGGTCGGCAGAGAGGGAGGAGATCAGAGGGGCGCCAAAGAACCGGATCTAGGCCAGTTCAATGCTCGTCGGAGGATGGAGGGGCCGTTATGGGCCATCGGAAGAGCGACAGGCCAGTACAAAGCTCGTCGGTGGGATCTGGGCCCGTTCTGGGCCATCGGCAGCGATGCATACCGCCCCTCCATCCTCCGACGAGCGTTGAACTGGCCCAGATCTGGTTCTTTGGCGCTCCTCCAATTTCCTCCTTCTCCACCGACCTCCGCCCTCTACGCGCGATCGCCCCCCTTCCGATTTAATTCTCAATCCTTTGGTTGCTCACTTTCCTCCAACTCTAGCTCAACCTTTTTTTCTTTTTCATAAAGCCATACCACAGATGATTCACGCTGTGCTTCATAATTTTAAACAAATTAAATTTCTCAAATGAAAGGCAAAAGCCCTCCAAAGGACTACATTATTTATACATAAACTTCTTACACAATAAAAAGTCATTATCAATCACAATAAACACTGTGGATCGTGCATGAAAGTATATGTACATATCCCAAGCCTATCATCATGAACTCACCATCCATTCAAAGCTTTATTTTAATTGATTTGGGAAGGCCAATGAGGGAATACAATATGTTCAAAATAAATTTAGAGGTTTTCTGAGAAAAATTACAGTACCGTGGCTAATGATAAAAAAAATTCTACATTTCTAAAGATTGCAAAGCAAGCTTGGCTGCAACAATGGCTATATTATCTTTAACAAACTTCATGCCAACTTTAAGCCTCTCTGACGTGTCTCTCATATCCATTGCACGCAACTTTTCGCTCTGCAAAGTTTGCAATTCTGACTGCGAGAATCCTGTAGTGAACGACATGAAATTAACAAATCAGGGAATGAGAATGTACATTAGAGCATTAATGCATGATAAGCCCATCAGGAGCTTAACTATTTTCAAAGATCAAGGCACATCGGAATGCTACTGGCAGAAGTGGACATGTAAAATAGTATTATCTAGCAAGTTCTCCACTATTTGAGAACAAGTTTCTTAGAAAATCATGGTGTGTAATAAATGTAAATGTGAGCTCACATAGCTTGCAAGTGTACAGATAAAAAATAGATCAAAACCTGAAACAGGCTGGAGAGCAGCGAATGATAAGCGCTCAGCTAACTTCGGAATGAAAGATTGATCACAATCCTTGTGAGTTTTTCTGTCAGCCCACGATAGAGAGTTTTTTAGGCGAGTTTGCAATAGTTCGTCCCTTGATGCCTGAGAAATTAACAAAATTAACAGTTGCATACAGTATATTGATACATATAATTCAACAGGAGGGAATAGGATGTAGAAACAGTATGACTTTTCAGATGATAATAACAAGTACCTTCAATTTAATTTGCAACGTTTGTAGACTCTGAAGAGACTCTCTCAGTTCCTTGAGTATAGTGTTCATTTCACTCTCATAATCAGAATATTCGTCTTGCAATGGCACAACTACTCCTCTCAAGTATGGTTCCATCTAGGACATAAAACATTGACAAACAAACAAAATATTAAAGCATTCCCATCAAAAGAATAAAAAGAAAAGATAGGCTTAGTTTTGTTTTTTTTCACAATCCCTCGAATTTTATTTGCTCTTTTTTTTTGGAGAAAAAGCCGTGGGTAGAAAAGCCCCCGACGTTTCATTAATTAGAATTAATAAAACATTCCCAATAGAAGATGCAAATAAAAGATGAAATACAAACATGATATTGTTGGAATTATAATAAAAGAAAGAATTGATCTCCCTCCCAACAGTAACTTCAAAAAATATTGCTTAGGTACACCCTTGCTCTATCCAAACTCTGTATAGCGATGCGCTCCCGATGCAGAATGAGAAATATTACACCAACGTATCTAATTTGTAACGATTCATTATCCTATCATCCTTGGATACACTGACAAGGAGCAAGTTGATACCACCGTACTACCACAGGATCCATAGTCTTGTCCTGCATGCAGCGGAGGTGAGTCAAACCTTTCTCACTCCACCGAGACAACTGAGAAACGTAACACCACTTGTTAGCATTGCCCAATGCCTCCTTGCCGCTCCCACAAGCAAAATGTGTAAATCTTCGTAATCATCGGCCTTTGTCATCCTTAACCTTCGAGTTATGAGCTCAATCAACCTAACTCCAACTCTTAGAAGCAAATAACCACTATCGTTAGGTATAGAACGATCTCAATAGATCATATCTCACCCTTATTTAGGATCCTCAACTATTTATGCCCGTAATTAACTATTCTAAGATCCTTCAAGATAGTTGGTTTAACCAACCTCTTGATCAAACCCAGTCTCCACCAGAATGGACCCCAAAAGTTGATCATGTGAACCAAAGATGATTACATGAGCCACTTAAGTCAATAGACTCGAAACACCTTAACTTCAAGTGAATTTAAAGTGCTCACAGTTGGGCCATGACCCCACATCACAATTCAAATTTTTTAAAAATTGAATCCGAATTTTGAAAAGACTCACATTACACCAAAAGCCACCACGTGCACCCGTATGTACCATCCATCATCCTCCCAGCTTTGAACCCATCAACTCCGACCTTGGTCACCGTTGAACCCAATCAAACATAGTCTTCAAGCAACCAAACATTTGCCCAGCTGTCAAACACCGCCCTCGGCCTCCTTGTACCCAATAGAAATATCGGATCCAGCCCCAACAAACCATATTTGACGAGTTCCTAACCACCTCATGTCCCGATCGCGACATAGGAAGTCACATCTAGTGGTTACCGCATCATTGGACTGAATGGCGCCAACAGACTCCGACAACCGTCTTCGAGCACTTGACGAGCTTCAACCTAAAAGAGAGAAGATCCATACCCAAAAGCTTATTTTGGATTTTACGAGGTATATGGTGGGGAAGGAGGGTGGAGGTGCTGATGATGGATAATGGCCAGCGACGACCACCTCTTCCCTCGAAGAGTTGTCAATCTGTTTTCTTCATCTGTTAGAGAGAGAGAGAGAGAGAGAGAGAGAGAGAGAGAGAGAGAGAGAGAGAGAGAATTTTATTTGCTTTTATCCCTTATTCATATACTCTAACTTATGCTACACGTCTTTTCTTTGAGCTAAGATGCCCATTTTTTTACACTTCTTACCCATGAAATTGTACAACAACAACAACAACATGAATCATGGTTTTCCATTCTGGTCGGTTCAACGAAATATCTTCTGTAAGGCCACAAGGTATCATATATTTTCTCACTGTTTCCACCCAAGTAAGTTTAGGTCTTCCCCTATCCCTAACTCTACCCTCAATACTCATCAAATCACTCTTTTTAACTGGAGCACTACTAGGTCGACGTGTGACATGTCCAAACAACCTGAGACGATTCTCTCTTTATCTTAGATAGGAGCTATCTTTACAATGTCTTGTATATGCATGTTTCTAATTCTATCCCTCCTGGTTTTACCACATATCCATCTTAGCGTCATAATCTCCGCTACACTCATTTTTTTGACATGTTGTTTCTTTGTTAGCCAACTCTCTGCTCTATTATTATTGCTGGTCTAACAATCGTCCTAAAAAAAGTACCTTTAACTTCAAAGGTATACGTATGTCACACAAAATACCATTAGCGCTTCTCTACTTAAGTTACCTTGCTTGGATCCTATGTATAACATCTTTACAAATCTCTTCATCTCTTTGTATAATCGAATATAAATATCGAAAGGGGTCTCTCTTAGGTATCTTTTGACCATCAAGCTTCATTGCTTCCTCATTTGTGTTTCAAATGTCACTAAAATTACACCCCATATACTCTGTTTTAGTTCTTCTTATTCTGAAATCTCTAGCTTCCAAACTTTCTCTCCACAATTATAATTTTGCATTGATTCATGCTCTAGTCTCGTCCACTAAGACGACATCATTGGCAAAAAGCATACACCAAGGTACTTTATCTTGTATTCCTTGCATCAATTCATTAATAAAAATGCAATGGCATTGTTTGTTATGGAAGATTAGATAGAATAGATGTGGAGGAAAGAGAGGTTACACATTTTGCAAGTTCAGCCCTCCATTAGACTCTCTTGTGATTGTTCTAATTGTAGTCATTGCTCCTTCATACATATCCTTAATCACCTCAATATACCGAATAGTTAATATTTTTTTATTTAACACTCATTATACTGTCTCTAGCAGTGTTCTAAATGACAGCCGCCTCGGACGTCTAGGCGGTGCCTAGGCACTTAGATGGAGGAGAATGAACCGCCTTTGCCACAGGCGGTGGTCTAGGCGGTCAGAGGCAATTAGGTGGCCGTCGTGTTGAGTAGGCATCCGTGGCACCGATGAGGCGTCCGTCTGATGCCCCACGCCCAGACGTTTTCTATTTTTAAAATTTTAAATACTATAAAATAACACAAAAAAAGAGAGCTACTATTAATCTATTAATCTGTTATATACTATGTATGGATCTTTAATAGTAATGAATTTTTTTAAACTTTTTTTAGTATTACTGGTGATGGATTGCACATATTACGCCTATTACACATATTAAAATAGCACATGTTACACATTTACACATATTGGCATATTGCACATATTACAATTGGACAATTGTTTTTCTAATTGCACATATTACATATTAATTGCACGGGAAGCTTTTTTAATGCATAAACACTCTTTAATTACATATATTACACAAAAACATGATGAATATTTGTAATTGGATTGCATAATTATACTTAGGATTGAAGAAAATGGGCTGAAATTAACTAAAGCGGCAAAATAAATTCAACCGCCTAGGTATTGTCTAGGCGCCCTACGCGTTAGGCGCCCCTTGACCGAACCGCCACCGCTTAATGCCGTTTACAACCTTGGTCTCTAGGGATTTTATCATATGTTTTTTCTATATCTATAAATAGCATATGTAGATCTTTCTTATTCTCACTATATTTTTTCATAAGTCTTCTTTGTACATAAATTGTTTCAATTGTTGATCTCTCAGACATAAATCCAAATTGATTCTCAGACACGGTAGTTTTTAGTCTCAATCTATGTTCGATCACTCTCTTCCCAAGTTTCATCGTATGACTCATTAATTTAATCTCTTGGATAAGGAGGAGGGTTGCGTTAGGTAATTGACAGCTAGCATAAAGCTTTGCCAAATCCTATATACACGAACCCATGAAATTGTGATGGTAAAAAATAAAGGCAATTAACATTGACATGAAGAAAAGGAGAACAATATGCAAGCAATATCAGTATCCAAATAACACTAGCAGTATCAGGATAATTAAAACTATACTTATGATAAAATAAAAAATAGTAAACATAGCTGGTACAAGGGCAAATGAGCCCATTTGCATATTGTTTTAGAAAATACTGTTATTGGTAGAATTGAGGAATAAGAATAAATAATCTACAATGGAAGTTGAGGAAAGGCTAAAAAAATTGAAATGAGGGGTGCAAAAAAAGGAATATAAAGAATCTTCTGTGCATTAAAGTTTCATTCACAGAAAATGACGGGACTACACAAAGTGAATCATAATGGTAACAATTCTAAAACCAAACCAACAGCTTATTCGTTTACCTGAACAAGATCCACAATGTTGACACGGCCAATCCCTCTTATAGAAACCAACGCTCCAATATCCAATCGCTCGATCTGAACCACAACAGGATTATTGGGTGCTTATTTCTCTGACAGTATACACTAGACCTGAGAGCTTACATTCTCTATGAGGACCAAACAACCATATCTAGCAGCAAATGACACTCCAGAAGCTGATCTACTAGTAACAACTGGATCCAGCACAAAATGCACAAAAAGCTTTTCCTTTGTAAGCATTGACTGTATATAAAAACATGTGCAAGACATATCAAACATATATATAGTATGAAATTTTGTGTCCACATATACACAGCAAACTAAACATAAATATTTCGGATTTTAGAGGATCAATAGACAAAATAAGTTCAAAACTAATTCACTGGCAAAGTAACTTCATATAATGAAAACTGTACTTTTCCAGTGTATATCCTTTCCATTTCCAGTGTATATCCTTTCTACTTGAACAATGAGCAAAAATAACAAATTAAAGAAAAAGATAAGGTCTTGCATGGAAAATCTAATGCATGCCAAGGCACAAATTAGGATTTCTAACAAATTCCAGATCTGCTTAAATTACATTCCGTGCACACTCCATTCTGTTTTTACTGGATTTATTATCGCACCTTTTTTGTTGATACTACTTACTTGATTTATTGTCACACTCTCACTTACTAATGCAGCATCATAACCATTCTCCTGAACAAGACAATCTTTCACCAACAATTAAATAACATAAACAATGAGTTTATCCTTTTTTGAGTTCCAGAATCCAAATAACAAGTGTAAAAAACGAAAAGAGAAATGCATATACATCAGTTTGTGTTAGATAAAAAAATAAGCTCACCAAATCAACAAAGACAAATAGTTACATGTATGGATCTTGCCAAAGAATACTTAACAAGAGGCTGAAAATAATACCTCTTCTAGCAACGCCAAAAACCTTGCTTCATACAAGTGCAGAGTTTTGGACTCTGATGGAATTAGAACCTAACCAGCACCAAAAAGAAAATAAGATAAGTACAACTATGTTCCATAAATCTCTTGAGCTCAATGATGTAAATCTTACTAATTATCTACCATAACTCCAAAATGAGTGGGAGTGCGTGCTGTGCTATAAATATCTTCTTCAAATTTTAGACCCCTTTCATTACTATTTTTACTATTATGTCTGGATGCGGATGCCTGGAATAGAATTTGTGCAGCCTTAAACGCACAAGCTCCATATATCTATTTGTATACATTGGCAAAATTTATTTTATGCATTTGGCTATAGTTGCACTTGCACACAACTAGGAGAGGGATTTTCCAACATTTCAAATTAAACTCCACCTTAGGCCATAATTAAACGTGTTACCTCTCACTTAAGCATAAAAAAATTGCCAATTGCATTACAAGTGTTTGGCAACTACTGTCTACCGGCAGGCAACTGATGAAAATTATTGTCCATCGAGATAATAAATAAGACTCTTGATGACACTCTAAGAGCATATGTAGTCGTCCCAACTCAAATTTTGGGTATTTGGCATATAGAAATATAAAATTTGGGTTTCAACTATAGTCGTTTGAACCCAATTTTTGGGTTTTAATTTAAAAAAAATCGACGGACGAGAAATGATTTCCCGTCTATTATTTTTAATTTTTTTTTTAAAATAAAAACCAACGGACGGGAAATCATTTCCCATCCATTGAATTTTTTTTATAAAGAATTAAGAAAGTAATTAATTCCTAATTAACTATTAATTTTATACTAATTAAATCTTAAATAAATCTTAATATATAATTAAATATCAATTAATAACTAATCTATACACATAGGAATAATTATAGGCCTAGTTCTTTAGGATTTTTTATACCAAATGGGGAGAGACAGAGGATCTGAAGAAAAAAAATCATTCCCCGTCCGATTCTTTATTTTAAAAAAAATTAAAAATCGAACGAACGGTAAATGATTTCCCGTCCGATCAATTTTTTAAAAAAAATTGGATCCGACGTGAAATCATTTCCCGTCCGATAAATTTAAATTGAAAAAACATTCAGCGGCGAAATTGACGAAATATCATCTTTTTTCGGCTAATTTTTCCAAACACTCAAATCTTCTTCCAAATATGGCATAGCGGTGAAATTGACGAAATATCATCTTTTGTCAGCTATTTTTTCCAAACACCCAAATCTTCTTCCAAATATGGCATAGTACTGTTCACCCAAAATCCAAATTTTGGGTATATAGCCAGCCACTACAACTCACTCTTTTCTATTTTCTGCGTTTTTTTGGGTATATAGCCAACAACTACAGATGCTCTAAACGAAGCAAAAAAGGCATATGCAATGCACGTGCTTTTCATCGTGAATCTTAATCCAAATTTAGTAAATTCTAGTAACTAACAACAGCCACTAGGAGTCCAGGACACCATTCATACGAACTAACCAAATCTACAATTCTCCACCAAAATTCACATAAAAATTTGCAAAAAAGTTACGAATTGAAACAGAAAAAAAATCAGGAAATAAAATATACCTCATCGGATTGGAAAGGGAGGAGAGGGAGATCCAAAGAACTCGACGATTCCCGGAGCGAAGAGGACGACGAAGAGGAGCATCTCGCGATTTTCAGAGACCGAGAAGGGGAGCAGCAGTGCAAGGATGAATGATTAGGGTTAGGGTTTGGGGGTGAGAAAGATGTAAGGAGAGAAGATGAAGCGTGAGCTAGAGCTTTGAAGCTCATCTCCTCAATCGGAAAAAAAATGAGGTTTTTTTTTTTTTTTTTCCCTGTCTTTTTCTCCCTCTTTATTTTAGTGGCAACGGTCGAAATAGCGGCAGTGGATAGACTGTAATTTGTAAATCCATTTCTTGGATGGAGCTTTATGCAAAGTTGCAAACTGGTTTTCTCAACACGTGCAATACATGTGCTTCATCTTTACACAGGAATCATTGATTATTGACGAAGATTTAGAAGAGAGATTTAGTTCCTTAATGCAAGCATAACAATGATTATCGAGTCTGGTACAATACATGTGGAAGTTGTCTGTGAAAATAGCGAAAATGAAGGATTCTTTTACGGGGTTTTCATAAGACTTTGTCATCTCATATACGAATAACACCGACACAATTAGCATAGCTCTCTTGGAATTCATGTAGATTGCTTGAATCATGAAGCAGAAAAGATACTGAAATGCTTTTTTTTTAATTTAAAATTAACCAAAAAGGTATATTACTATAAAAATTACAATGGGGACTCCGATTAAGGGATTACAAGGAAGAGTCACCTACATAAATTTATTGAATGGCAAGCTTCAAAAGAATGAATTGAATCATATGACTTACAGATCTGAGACATATGCAATAAGGCTATCTGACGTAATAATAGAGCGATAGTGGTGCTGACTTATTTTAGCGTTTCTGTTCATTCCATGTCCTTCCATCGAAGAACTCACCGAGCATTCTGTCAAGATCTTCGGGGGTGTATCTGATATATTTCTCGGGATTTTTCCCACTCTCAACTTGTGGCCTAAAGGAAAATGATTAATGAAGCATTCAGAGTATAATTGCAGGAAGCATCATACATAAGCTTTCATTACTATATACTAGAAATGTTAATTTAATAAATTAGAGTGAAAAACAGGATGCAAAGGGAACTGATTACCCACTACTGGAGTATGTGGTATTTTAGAGTATATGGCAGTAAGGCAGTGGAATATTTACTAAATGGTATAAGAATATTGTTGATCATCACCACTTTTGGTGTATAGTTTAGGCGAATACTTTCTCATTTTGCACTTCCATATTTGGTTTCTTTCTAAGCGCGATACAGATAAACTAAATAAAGCCTCAAATAAATAAGATCATCCAGTTTCTCCTCCCCATTTAATAAAAAAAACTTGGGCACTTAAAAATTGAAATAATCGCCATATTGGTGCAATTGCCACTAAAAATTTGAAAAAATAGAACATTGAATTAATGAAAAAATTGTTCTATCTGTATCATGTCATAATCATATCCTGTATCGGCAGAGCATCATTAAATTCCTGCATATTCTCCCTCACTGCAATGTCTCATTCTCCCTACCATTTTTCTATTTTCTAATTTTCTTTTTGTGAAATGTCTCAACCGCTATACTAAAACTCCAAAGTTGTGGTGAGGATTGAGGAAATAATATCAATATTCTAATCTAGGCTGTGTAAAGCGATCTATTTGAATTAATGTGCTACCATGTGGAATGTCTACCACCATATCAAACTCGAAGTTATAGTGAGGGTTAAGGTATAGACTTAGAAGCATAATTACAGGTTGTGATTTTTTAATTTTATTATACTTTATTTTATTTTTTTAACTTAAAGTATCCCCTACCCACACACAGAAGAAAACCTTAAAAGCATCTCAAGATATGGATTACTAATTAGATTCGGTTTCTGAAATCCCTGCTAGGAAAGGCATTAGAAAGGTCATAAAGAACTTGCAGATAAAACTAAACTAACCCAAAACGTTTTATGAAAGATCTATATGCTGGTAATAGAACTTCAGCAACTGCTAGCCTTAAAGATTCTCGTAACTCTGGATCAGGTACCGTCCACTGTGACTGCCTCTGATGAAGCTCCTCAAACTGACCATTGAAAGACTTGAACCTGATAATGGGTGGCAAACTTTGAGCCTTGAGATTCAACGAGAACGTTGAAAATCTTAAATCTAGTATAAAGGATGTATGAAGAGCATGACTATTAAAAAGAAGAAAGAAGCAAACTAGGGTTCTTGACCTCTCTTTAACTCCGGCTCTAGAGAGGTTGGCTGCATCAGCTTGTACGGAAAGACACTGTAGTATCTGTAGGACATGCAGAGAAGCATAAACTTTAGGCAAAGAATCTCTGTTTAAAGCAAGCCTTGTGAGAAATAATTAGTATCATTACTTTAAAAAGGGAAACATTTCCTAACAAATGACATGATCATTTCCGTTCATCTTCATTCAAAGAATGATGGCTTAGTTCTATCAAAAAAAAAGAAAAGAGATAGAAGGATGACTTAGAAACATATACCGAGAGATGGAAACAAAATGTACCCTCTAAGTCGTAAATTTCTGTTCTACTTTGTTAGCACAATCAAAAGCCATTTCTAGGTCATCTTCATTGGTTGATCATGCTTTGAAGGGGAATACTGGCTTTAAGAATAATGCACCAGAGAATCTCTCCTGCTTTGCTCAATCAGGCACCGGGTCATACATGTTATATTTCAACTTACATTTTAGATTTGGTTTATTTAATTCACTGACTAACGATTTTCAGTTTAGTCTAATTCTTTAACAAATAGAAGAGAAGAACAAGAACATAGCATCAGCGAGAAGACGTGTTTTGAAAATAGAACTACCAAAATAAGATAAAGCTATACTATATTAATATGTTGCAGATAAGTGTATGCAAGGCTGAGTTTATCACTAAACCTTCGCCCAGGCAACTCTTTTGTATTGATTTGCATTTTGCTGCACAATCCTCCGGTGCCTCTGAACCCAATCATCGCCCAATATATCCTTTGCTTCTGATCTGAAAACAGCAAAAATGTTATTGGTATTATCTTCATGCCATATCAATTTTCTCTGAATCAACTGTCAACATACCTTCTAACTGATCTGACTATATAATGGATGTTATTCATAAGGAATAGGAAAGTAAGAGATTGGTCTTTATATTGCTTTGACTTCCCATCCAGGTTAGTCTGAAGAGCTTGCATTATACGCATTGTTACAGTAGCCAGCTGGGTCTCTGCATCTTCTGCATTTTCAAACTCCTGGAAGAGCTGCTTCAGTGTTGTCTGATAGCTACATATGACAATCCATGCTTTTGTCAAAATGGATAGGTATTAGGTATATATAAATGTTAACTGTTAACATCCTTAGAACTCAACAGTCAAAAACAAGAATAGATGGACTGACTAATTGTGACAATTATACAAAAGACGTTTAATTCATTTTTGGATCAAATAATTCTTCAAAGAACATTTTGAATTTACATTATTCAAATAAGCTTCTAGCACTGACCAACAAAATGAAAAGGCATGATTTTTTATAATATGCTATATACAAACAGAGCATTTAAATGTATATGTCTACAAATCTGAATAATTCTTTGAATTATTTTTGATATTCTTATTTTGATATATAACCCACAAAATCTGAATTTCTATACAACCCACATTAAACTTGTAAGTTATATGAGATACACTCCATACGTGACCATACACTTTGGAGGGTAATATATGTCAAAGTTTTATGGGGATCATATCAAAATATCAAGCTTTTTTGGTTAAGTATAAAAAAACCGTTCTTATTTATACATGGACAATAAGAAAGAACATGAACTTTAGTGCAGTGATAAGGTCTGTGAATGTAGATTTCCTAACCATATTTACTTCTATCTATCTAATATAGTTTCTATTTCCTAGCCATGTTCTCTGAAGTATTCGCATTTATTGTAACGCCCAGAGCTCCACTCACCTGCGCACGTGGCTACACGTGCGCGCACACGCGAACAAAACAAATCCTAACAACTGCCCACCAGACTTGCCTCAAAAAATGTGCTATAGCTTTAGTACCCCTTGATCACGGGCTAATCTATATATATTCACACAACTCCTCCAATTCCACCGATATGAGGCCAAGAACAACCACAACATCACAACTCCTAAGCACGTGCAAAGCACACACACACCACTCATCCCCTTCGCTCCTTCCACGTGCAGCCAACACAGCACCCGGGCCCCACCAAAAGTGCAGCCACCTCCTCATCTCACACTCATCTCATCTTTATTATTTAATCCCTAAACAACCATCTTCTCACATATATTATTATTATTATTATTATTATTATAATAATATATGTGAGAAGATGGTTGTTTAGGGATTAAATATAATAATATATATATATATATACAGGGTGTTTTTGGCACTGGTGCAGAGCACTCGCTGTGCTTACCGGCTTTTGGCTTCCTTCACTGATAGGTGGCTAGTTTTGCTTGACTGATTGTTGTGTTAGCTGTAATCTGAAGCTAATATTTTATTAGTTTTTGGCTTGATTATAATGAGTTTGTCTGCTCTTTTATTGTTGTTTTTTTCAATTTGCCTTCTTGTAAGCTGCTCACTTGTATGATACTCTTTCACTTTGTTATATATATATTTTGGGCTGGAGTCATTCGACTCTATCCTTTATATCAAAAAAAAAAGTACGGGGTGTTACATTTATAGGATCACCTTCATTTTCACTTATACTTTCTGTTGGGCTGTTCCAATCCACTTATCCTACCGAAATCCTAACAGTTTAGACTCTAGATTACATGCAATAGTAACAATAAAATAATTACATAAAACAGCAATATCTGATGGACCATACTATAAATGAAAGACTATCCACAAATGCAGATGCCATTCTAGTTCTGTACAATAACCTAAGAAGTGTACACAATTTTCTATTTTTTATTTTTATTTCTATTTTTTTGACAGAAAAGAAAGTGCATGTATTTTAATAAGCATATTCACCGAATAAAGAATTAAGCAGAGGACTTACTCAAATAGAAATTTCACGTAGTTAATAACATAACTAGTTAATGGGTGTACAGTTCCATCAAGTACAGCTGTTTTTGTTGCATCCTTTTCAACTGCTTCTTCAAAATCACCGAAGGTTTCTTTAGCAGTCTGTGCTAAACGTTTTGTCAAATCAAGTGAAGCCTCTCTCATCTCAGTACAAGCTTTGCCCTCGAAAATTATTTCAATCTGATGAAAATTTAACCCAAACACGCTGAACATGGAGTAATTAAAAAAACAAAACCAACAAAAGTACATGTAGGATTTTCACTTTGCAAGGAGATTGCTCTAGAGATAGGTACATAATTATGAGCATATCAATCCTAATCGCACCACTAGTCCAACATATTGGCACCTATTATGAAAGTGACAATCATGTCGTCCAAAAGGTCCCAATAAAAGTAAAGGCTCCACAACCTTTTATCTCATACGCAATAATAGTAGTACAAAAAACATTTTCCATGTTGCATCTAATCCATGCACTGCCTAGCAAAAAAAAACTAGCCCAGCGAAAAATCTAATCCATGCATCAGACTATTGCAAAATGAAATATATTTCATTAATTGGTCCTGTGTCCATATAAATATTTTGAGATAGTTACCCATATTACATTAATCCATCAAGATGAATATGTGGATCTCCCATTTGGGTTTGCCACCATGTAGTTTCCATAGGTAAGACAGTCTCCCATCTGGGTATGCTACAATTGGGATTCCACTTGTAGAAAAGATTGAGAAAAAATTGGCAGGATGGAAAGGCAAATCCCTGTCCTTGGGAGGGAGGATCACGCTCATCAACTCCGTCATTAGTAGCATCCCGATTTATCTCGTGTCGATTTATGAGATCTCCAGCTGGGCCATCGAAAGAATCGACAAATGTAGGCGGAAGTTCTTGTGGAAAGGAGCTCGCGACGATAATAAGGGAGTTAACCTTATTAGGTGGGATAGGGTATGCAAGAAGAAAGAGTTCGGTGAATTGGGAATCCTCAATCTTAGAGATATGAACAAAGCCCTATTGTCCAAATGGTGGTGGAAAATGCATAAATAACGTAAGGCTTGGTGGAGCAACTCGTTTATGAGGTATCGTAGGAGGAAAATAGTCAGATTCGGAGGAAAATGTAGGCACGGGAAGGCGTCGGGCATATGGAAGGGCATCGCAAAGGTAGGAGAGATATACCACATGAACACTAAGTGTAAAGTGGGGAAAGGGAACAACATTAGGTTTTGGAAAGATAAGTGGTGTGGAGATAACACGTTACAATCGCTCTACCCCGAACTTGCTTCGTCAGCTACAAAGGAGGACGCTCTGGTGGTAGACGTTTGGAAGAATATGAAATTGAGACTGGCACTCATGGCCAACAGCTCTAACGAGGCGCAGGAGCAACTGCTGAGGCTCAATTCGATGCTCCTAGAGCAAGGGCCACATGGTAGGACGGAGGAGGATACCAGAGAATGGAGGCTAGGGAAAAACAACACGTTCTCTGTATCCGCCATGTATGGATTCTTGAACAATGGTGGGATGAGGAGCCCACACGCAAATACCATTCGGAAGACTAAAGCCCTTCCCAAAGTTAAGGCCTTTCTATGGCTGGTTCTTAATGACGGAATTCTTTCAAAGACTAACCTTATGAAACGAAAAATTCTTTTAGACGCTACGTGCCAACGGTGTAACATAGGGGAGGAAGATACCACCCACATCTTTTTCGTCTGCCCTAGAGCTAGGTTAGTTTGGAAGATCATGGGTCTGGGCTTTCACACCACCGAAATTCCGAATTGCATCGATCATTTGTGGGGGGGATGGAGAACATTGCACATCAGAGTAGAACTTAGAAGTCTCTGGGATATTACGGTTGGGGCTATCTTGTGGAGCCTGTGGCTAGATAGGAATGATTTTTGCTTCCGTAATACTAGATGCTCATTTCTTATGTTACTCCATAAAATGCTTTTTCTAATAGAGGCTTGGGCTGGTCTAGCAAGTTCATGGAAGAAGCCGAGGCTGGAAGGACCTCATTAGATGTGACATGAACAAGGCCGAGACACTCTTTGCATTGGAGGGGATTTTAGGACTGTCTTCTGTTTTGAAACATTTATGTAATCGATGTTGCAATTTCTTTTCTAGGGGTGGAACTCTATCTTGTATTAGATCGGTTTAGGCTTATTTTGTAATGATGGGTACTCTTTTCGTTAATCTAACATTAATGAAACTGATGACCTCGGTCAATTTATTTTCAAAAAAAAAAACAATTGGGCTTAAGGAAAAAAAATCATTCAAATGTATATGTTCTTTTCTAAAATTTAAACCCAACACGTTAAAAGGTTATTACACTCTAACAACATACAAGACAAATTATAGAACACAATTTTCTTCTCTGAAACAAATTTCTTATGAATTGTTCTTTTGTGTTGTCTTTTGTTAAATGAGTCTCCATTTAGGTGTAGTGGATGTATATTGTTGGACCTTCTGTATATGAGCCGTACCTGAGCTTTGCCTATATATACCAAGGCTATTGCCTCATTGTAATTCAATTCTTCAATCATCACAGTTTCCACAAATCTTGACTAATTAATTACTTTGACATCACCTTTCCGTTGATCAATTAGCTTAAAAATATGAACTTTGATCCCCATTTACTCAAAAAGGTCAGAGGAACTTTATCTCGTTTGAAAAGGATAATTCAGTATGCTGAACATAATTAAACCAGAAAAGAATTGACATACCTCCGGATAAACTTCCCGCATTATTTCATACATGTCTAGAAGCACAAATAACTTTTCCGGGGACCTTTTACTTTTTGCAATAGCCTCTCCAAAACTAAGAAGTATGAGAATACTGTCTGCAGTTACTTCAGCAAAACAATAATCCTTAAGATTATTATCAAAACCTGCGAAAATCTGGTCACAAATTTTTCTTTCTGCAGCGAATAGCAGTTTTACCTGTTTCAAGCTCGGTCAAATGACTGGAAATGAAAGCAATAAAACTGATATTAATCCACACAAGCATACACACACACACCAACTTACTGCAATTCGCATGTAATGAATCCAATTCCCGATTTTTGCTTCTAAAACCTCCCATTGCATCTTCTGCACATCCTCTTTACCAAGCTTCTCCACTCCCAATTTCCGAAGACTCAGTTC
This sequence comes from Hemerocallis citrina, assembly GCA_017893485.1. NCBI lineage: Eukaryota > Viridiplantae > Streptophyta > Magnoliopsida > Asparagales > Asphodelaceae > Hemerocallis > Hemerocallis citrina. The sequence goes on from CM030368.1 coordinate 215,476,025, forward strand.
TAGTGCCGAAGCACGAGTCTCTCTGAATCAAAATGAAAAGGAAAAGCTGAAAAGGATATAATAACTTGGGTTTTGTAGCATATACATCCTTATATTAAAGGAAAAATGCAAATTTCTCCTCATCTTTTTTATATTTTCATCCACATCCTCATATTTTGAATTATATTAAGTTTGTATACTACAACCACCTAGTAGATACTCAAAAACAATTACAAGAAATACACTTCAATTAATGTTCTTATTATTTGAGCTTAATGAAAAAAATAAATGTTACCAATCTTTCAATTTCATATTAAAAATGACATCAAATTTCAATATATTACTTATGTTTAATAGTGCGATACTATGTATACTTGCACATTTCACATGAAATGGATAAATTTATGATAACATTCTACTATTACAATAAATGACGGTAATCATGATTTTATCCATTAAATTTATTTTCTGCTAACTCGGGTCTGAAAAAAAGGATATATGTGCAAATAACTGGAAAAAGGTAAAATGGTCTATACAAAAATATGCAAAAAGCAAGCATGAGTACATTATTGAAAAAAAAATCAAGAACAAAAATTGTAAATGTCAATTAACTAATTAGAAATGATCAGACTTTAAAATAGAGATATGGGATAAAGAGAAATTCTCTGGGTGTTTCTGCATCACATCATGCCGGACTAACATAGAATCAGAAATATGAGACAGTGGAACACTCCTTTCTTCTGAACAATAAAATTATTGATAGCCATTGTTGTCATATTTTGTGTAGTAACTAGCATATCTCTGCTTTCCTTTGTCACAAAATATGTAAAGTTGTATACCTGTAAATCTTCAGGCACGGTTGCTGGTTGCCTGCTTTAACCATCTGTTGAGCTAGGTCATGCAGGAGAGGCAAAATCCTTGGTGGAATGAGAGTTGGTGGTTTATATATGGCAGTCTCTAAGCTTTTATTATTATGGTGCTCATGTGGAGCTGAGTTTTTACCACCTTCACCTTCAGCTGGTGGACGAAGAGAATTAGGAAGGCACTCAATAAGGCGATCAGGCTCCATAGGCTTGCTGAAACCGAAAAGGAACAAAGTATTGAAGGGAAAGAGATTGTATGCAGAATATATATGAATTGCACTTTTCTACATGTTTATTGATGCATGTTAAAAGAAATTACGTTAGTTATGATGTAGTACTACTGTAGAAATTGTTCAAGTTTAAAGGTTTAAGGAAAACGAAAACCTTAAAACGAACCTATAATTAGCGAGAAGTTGCTTAAATTCCTCTTCAAGCTTCATGAGAGCCTTAGCTAACAAACCATTGGCATGAGTTAGCACTGTATCACAACTCTTGAAGGATTTATTTGAGCTAAAAAATTTGATGTTTGCTCTCAATTGGTCAACTGCTACTAAATAGCTTTCCAGATCCTCGTGTGGCCCCTTCAAAATTTTAGCCTCAGCCTAAAGAAAGAAAATGCAATGAATCATGACATATCAATGCAGGTATCCTTCATGTAAAAACTAATTGAGTACCTTTATTAATTTTTCTAGAAGGGTCCATGTTACTCAGATAACCATCATTAACCTAGGGTTTCAGCTTGGTTTCATTACAAATTAACAACTAAACATAGAAATAATGTTCAAATGGAAAGAGGAAGCTTAACAGTGTTAGAGACAGAAAGCTCAAAACTTTGTATGATATGTGAGGCCACTCCACCATTTCCCCTAAACAAGGGCAATGTTTTTCAAAGCTATATTCCCCAATGATCTCTCATTACCAATTTCATATTTCCCCAAACCTCTACAGGTGCTTCTTTCAGAATGTCTGAGCCAATAAACCTCAATTAAGGTTGGTCCAATTTCAAAATTTGCATTTATTTTCATCATCTTGTACGTTCAATTGTCAGCAAAATTTCAGGAAGCAATCCTGTAAATTCCAGTTTCCAGATTTACATGATTACATATGAACTAAATAGATAAATTAACTTTTTTCTTAATAATAAAAAAAGTTAGATGAGCATAAAAAAATTGTAATAGTTTAAGAAAAAAAACTTGTTCACACAGAAACAAGTCCACAACCCACCCGAAAAAAAACTTGTTCACACAGAAACAAGTCCACAACCCACCAAATAAACTAAAATAAAATAAAATAAAATAAATGATAAAATCATTTTTATTCAGACTCCTTAGAGACTACTGAAAAGAAATTCAAGACATCATTGACACTTTATCTTTTTTTTTAATACCAAGCAAGGATAGAGTCATAAGACTCTAGCCCAACTTTATTAAGAAATAGTATAAGAACCATCAACAAAGAATTTTACACGCTGTAAAACTGGAAGAAGAGCACTAGATTAAAGTACAACTCTGAAAACAATAGAAGCAATGAAAAGCATTGCCTAAAAAAGAAACAAAAACCATCGACTCTACAGCCGGACTGCGGAGAGACCAGAAATCAGACAAGGGAGCCTCTGGTCGCTCTTGGTTTGACACTTATCTCTTCATTAAAGAATCCATAGACTAGTTAGCAGTATAACTGTATAAGAACATTTTCTATTTAGCACTAAGTTCATTCGAGTTTCGATCTAACTTCCTATAACAAATTACTCCTAACAATAACCACAACTCATCTACAAAGCCAACCCATAGGGTGCGCAAAACCAGTTCATTCAATAATGCAACCATATGCTGTGATAAAACTAAACACGTGCATTGCAAGTGCAACAGAATCTGATAACTAACACGTTCACTGTACATGCTTAATTATTTCAATCACAAGTCATCCATAAAAGATTCAACTCTTCATCTTCCCATCATTTGCTTACTAGTATCATGCACGTGCGATGCACGTGGAGGAAGAAGGAAAAAGACCAAAAAAACCGGATGAAAAGGATTTAAAGAAAAAAATGCACGTGCGATGCACGTGGAGGAAGAAGGAAAAAGACCAAAAAGAGGAAAAAATTGAAGGGATAATGAAAAGGAAAAAAAGAAAATAATTTCCAAACTGATCCACTTTCGAAAACATTTACCAAACCGGTCCACTTTCGAAAATATTTACTAAAGTGAGTCATTTTGTCAACACGTGCAGCGCACGTGTTGACAAAATGACATCCGGTGACAGATGACACTAAGCCCTTCTCCCATTATAATAGTAGAAGATTAGTTATTTCAATGTGGGGATGATGCCTATTTTGTGAGCCAGAACTTTGTTAATTACTGGTAGATTATAATGTATTTCTTTGCTGTTAGATGTGGACTCCATTGTTTTGGATTTGTAATATGTTGTACTTTGTTTCGTTAACTGTTCATTAATGAAACAGGCGAGTATGATCACTTTTATATATAAAAAAAATTGAAACAATCCAAAAGTATTCTTAACAACATTTATAAATATGCGCATTGCACGTACTAATCATCTATGTAAGTAATAACACCTGTCGTGTGAGATCAAACTGGTTTAACATCAACTCCGCCCCCTTCAGCGTCTTATCAATGTTCTCATGCGCCGATCTAATCGCGTGCGTTTGCACCTACAAAATCACATCACATCCTAATCATAACCAAAAAAGACGCGATTTTTAAAGCAAAAGAAGACGGGAAAAAGACGGGACCTGAATGGGACGCATGGCGGCTTCGAGAGCGGAGAGGCGGTGGTCGAAGGAGCCGAGGATGGTGACCATGCTGTCGGTGGTCGTCTGGCTCTTCTGTATCGATTCCCTCAATAATCGCGCTCGCTCTCTCACTGTCTCAATCGCCTCCATTTCTTTCCCACTTCTCCTTCTCTGTTCCTTGGATTTTGAAATGGAAGGGACCGGGTTTTTGTCTGACTGCCGGGTTAACGGGTGGACGCCCATAACCAGACTTGAGTGAGTCAGCTTCTGACGCGAAATTTAAGGGTGGGATCCGAAACTTTAGACATTTACAAATATTTTTTGTCATTTATTTAACAGCTCATTAACATTTGGGGGCTCGAAAGTGAACCTTACAAAGAGAAACATACACTTAGACGCCACTTGCGGGGCGTGCCTAGCAGCGGAAGAGGATGCCGAACACATCCTTTTCCGATGCCCAAAGGCTAAGATTATTTGGGAGGTAGTATGTAGGGGTTTTGGGTGTACCAGTTTTCCTAGTTCACCTAAAGACATTTGCGGAGCATTAGAGAGGACCACATTAGAGTAGAAGATAGAAAGGCGTGGGATATAACGATTACGGCATCTATGTGGAACCCAGAAAGAAATGACTTCATTTTTCGCAACATCTCTTACAAATTATCTACCTCAATGAATAAAATCTTCTTGTTTATCCATAATTGGGCAGGTGCTGAGGAGGCAAGAAAGAAGATGAAGATCGATGAAGGAAAATAGTCAATGAGATCAGTACTATGGGGCCAACCACCAGTCAGCTGAGTGGGCAAAGGATGGATCTTTGAGGTTGGATTGGGGAAACTTTTGGATGTTATACTTAGCATTTACATTACTGTTGTCGTTTTAGTTTTTTGTATGCTTGTATTTTGAGTTGGAATTGTACTACTCTGTTTCTTTAATGATCATTAATGGAACGATGACTATGGTCATCTTTATCTTCAAAAAAAAAAAACAGCTCATTAACATATTTGGTAATGAATTACACAAATCTCTAATATTATAGTGGGGGAAGGCCTTAGTGTCATTTGTCATTTTGTCATTCTACCAACATGTGCAGCGCATGCACATAACTAATATAAAGGAAGTCTCCAGTTCAAATTCTCCTTACGTCAGAGTTTTATTTTTACTTTTTAAAATTATTAAAACATGCATTGCACGTGTAAATCTAATCTAATATTATAATGGGAGAAGGCCTTAGTGTCATTAACATATTTGTTAATGAATTACACAAATCTCTAATAATCTCTAATATTATAATTAGAGAGTTGAGGTTGTCATTTGTAGACATCCTGTATTTTGTAGACATTCAACCATATAATCTCAACCATTCATTTTCCAGTGAAAGTTATATTAACAATTCATTTACTCAATTGTTGTTAGTTACCACAATACCCTTAAAGTTTAAATTTATTTACGACATAATTAATTACAAAAGTGTCACTCATATAAAATTAAAGTTGGTGGCACTATGGTTAATTTGTAAAAAATATGTGATGAGTAAAAAGTAGTCTCAAATTCGAAGTCAGATTACGTCTTAGTATGTTCTTTTAAAAAAGTATTTATTAGGACCTGCAAAGCACGTGCAGATTACTAGTTTTTTTAAATTTCGTTGCCCTTCAATAACGACTTCAGTAATTTGCAATAGAACACTGATCTTGTTTAATATCTACCTATAATAAGTGTGTAAACTGGAAGACCACGCATTCAATATCTACGTTTCCACACAACTAAAACACCCCGTTAGCAAAATCTATAAATCAATAGAAAGTAAAAAAAATTTGATAAGAAGATGACCTCTGTCATTGTTTCATTAATGGGAATTAAAGAAAAAAAGTAGTGCATCAGTACATCCAAAATAGGGTCATACCGGGCCCTTAATAACAACCTTCGACTATAAACAAACTAGTCGTCACAAAGTATGGTCATAAGTACACCATAATAGACAACATACATAACAAGTAGTCAAAGAGGCGCATTCTCTAACGATCATGATGGCGCGCTCTCCCCTCCCCGCTCTGACGCTCTACTCCTCCTCAGTCAGCTTTAGCTTCTTCTTTGCTCCCACATAACCTACCCCATCATGGATGAGAAGGAAAATTTTTGCATAGAAGTAGTAAATCTGAAGTTGATATTTCTAAAACATGAGTCGTTACGGTCTAGCCATAGACTCTAAAGGGTTGCCACTACAGCTAAATCCCATGCCCGCTTATCCTCTAATCTAATGAGCTCTTCTCTCCATGTCCTCCAAGCGTCTGCGGTGGAGGAAGGACATCGTGTACACCCAAAACCCCTACAAACTATTTCCTATGTGATCACCACCATAGGACATGTGAAAAATAAATGTGTGGTGTCCTCGTCCGCTTGTAAGCAAGTCCCGCATGTGACGTCCTTCTGTAAATTTCTTCGCCTAATATTTATTTTGGTTAGAATAGTGTCGTTGTGAACGAGTCAGTTGAACACTTTTACTTTTAAAGGAGCTTGAGTACCCCAAATGATGTTCTCTTCATTGCACCTTATACCCCCGTCATTAATCCATTTGTACATTGACGCCACTGAGAAAGTATGTAATCCTTTGACGTTCCACCATCTTTCGTTTGGTTCGTTCGTCATTTGACCCCCTTCTGCTTGAATGAGCCTGTTTAACTCTTCGAATTGACTAATGCTCTCCTGCGTCAAGTGCTCTGAAACCGTGAATGTGAGTTTTCCCCTTTTCCACACATCTGCCACTAATGCGTTGGAATTGACTACTAATGCCGCCGTTTGCGGGAATAGGTTACTAAGTGTTCTATTCCCGCACCATTTATCTCTCCAGAATCTGGTGCTCTTCCCGTTCCCAATTCTGCACCCTGTGTTAGTGCTGAAGATTTCTCCCTATTTGGCAATCCCTTTCCAGAGAAACAATTCCAGAGAAACGACGCCCTCCCGCCTGTGCTCCGCTCGCCGAAGCGGTATTTTTTCCTTTTTTGATAAAGATCGAAGGAGTAATACCACCATCCTCTTTTTCTTTTGTAGATCTTCCACCACCACTTACTAAGCAAAGCTCGGTTCATATCATGAAGGTTCAGAATACCTAGCCCTCCGAATTCTCTTCTCTTGCACACTCTTTCCCACGTTATGAGGTGAAATCCCTGGTTCCCCTCATCAGTTCCCTTCCATAGGAATCGTCTCCTCATCTTGTTTATCTTATTAATCACCCACTTCGGTAGTTCGTAAATTGACATTAGGTATAGAGGAATTGCGTTTAGCACCGAGTTAAGCAATGTGGTCCTTCCTCCTAATGATAGGAATCTACTCTTCCACACTGCCAACTTCTTCACAATCATTTCAATAAGTGTGTCTAGTCCTCTCTTGAAAGTGGACCCGGCCTAATGGGTGTCCCAGATATTTGATTGGGAACTCGGCAGCCTTGCAACCTAAAATAGACGTGATAGTGTTAACGGGAGTTGATAGCTGCTCACTAATTGGGATCACACATCTCTTCTGCAGATTTACCTTCAACCCCGACCATCCTTGGAAGCATGCCAATGCCGCCTTAATCGCTACCACTTCTTCCACTTTAGCCCTTCCAAATAATAGAGTGTCGTCGGCATATTAAAGTATCGTCATGGACTGCCCTATTCCTTTTATCTTTATTCCCTTGATGATGTTGTTGTCCTGTGCCCTCTTAATCATTTCAGCCAGCCCATCAGCTACGATGGTGAATAGCAGTGACGATAATGGATCCCCTTGCCTGAGGCCTCTTTTGCACCGGATTTCCTTTCCTTGCCACCCGTTTACCTGGATAAACAACTTCCCTCCTTGAACATATCTTTGTATCTAAGCTCTCCATTTCTCTCCAAATCCTTTTAACAGGAGTGCCTCATCCAGGCATTCCCAATGCACCGAGTCGTATGCTTTTTCGAAATCTAGCTTTGGGAGAAAACCGTGTACTTTTCCTTGTTACCCTTGTACACGGTCTCGTGTGCGGCCGCTGTGCTGTCCATGATGTCCCTTCCACGTATGAATCCACTTTGCGACTGAGCGACCACATCTTGTAGATTAGGTGCCAATCTTTGAGCCAAAACTTTCGTGATAATTTTGAACGATCCGTTTAGTAAACTGATAGGTCTGAAGTCCTCCGCCGTACGAGCTTCTTGTTTTTTAGGGATGAGGATGATTGAGGCATAATTAAGGCTATCCAGATTTATGATTCCGTCGTGGAGCTCCTTGAAGATGTTCATTAGGTCCTCCCTTATAATCTGCCAATAGATCTTGTAAAAGAATATAGGCAACCCATCTGGCCCCGGTGCCTTGTACTGTCCCAGCATCTTGATTGCCTCGTAAACTTCCTCTTCCGTAAATCTATATTCGGTTCCTTCGCTCCCGTCTATCTTAGAGTCACTCCACATGTTGGACATGAGTCCACATCTAGCGTTGCTTCTGCTACCCAACAGATCGCGGTATTTGCTGTCTAAATGTCTTCTAATTAGGCCCTCGTCTTCTGTCCACCTACAGTCAATAAGAATCCCCGCTATGTGGTTCTGTCTTCTTCTTTCGTTTGCCACCTTATGAAAGAATTTTGTATTGGCGTCTCCTTCTTTTAGCCACTGAATCCGCGACCGTTGTTTTCAGTGCATTTCCTCCCTGTTTTGTATGTGTGTATCTCTAGCCTCCTGTCTGCCAATTCTTCCTTCTCTGGTCCTGTCAGATCTCTGTCCTCCTGCAACGTTTCTAGTTCGAAGATCCGATTGGCAATCGTCTCTCTTCTTAGACTTGCGTTGCGAAATTTTAGCCTCTCCCAGCCTTTCAACTCTCTCTGGAGCTGTCTTGTCTTCTCCACCCAAATTCCAACCGCTAAGCTTTGGATGGTTGTACGAGTCCATGATTCCCGAATCACCTGCCGCGTTTCTTCGAATGTAGTCCAGGTTTTCTCAAATCTAAAAGGAAAGTACTTATTCCTACAGTCCTTTTCGCAGTCAATTACTGGTGATGGATGATCTGATATAAAGTAGATGATCCATTCGCGGTCGATTACTAGTGGTAAATCAATAGAAAGTACATATGCTTTAATGTGGACAATGGATATGCAATACCAATGTGAGTTAATTCGAATACATTTATCATTTATTGTTGTTGAGTTGTTGTATACAAGCTCGATTGAGTTGTCCTTATTCTGCTAGTATAAGCTCGCAATATATGGACTACAAAACACCTGAACTTCCACCAAACTCGCTCTCCTTTCATCCCCAAAGAGCGACTCCTTCCCGTCCTCCCTCTTTGCATAAGACAGTCCCAGCCTTGACTTTGCCTGCCTAAGATCACCGACCCCTGAATTCGTATCAGGCCCTGCAAATCCTCCCATCACCGGAGCCAGAGGCGGGCCAATCAGTAGCCCATCGGCTCCAAATTGCGGCCCACCCCTCGCGTAATCAAACAATGCAGCTCCACTTCCTCCTATTTTTCGCAATTTTATGGGCTTCTCGCTTTCTGAACCTTCTTTCCAATAGAAGAGGAAGGCATCAAACGTCTCGTAGTAGTCATCCGTGCTGCGATAGCCTTCAGGATTGAAGGCACCAAATTTGAAAGAATTGGTTGTATAGCCGACGATGACACAGGGGCCTTTGAAATCAGCGTACTCATGGAATTTAGTCGCGCTGAAACCATCGGTAGAGGCTCTGTAGCAGCACTTCAGCTCTCTGCCTGCCAATGTTCAGAAACAAAATTCAAAGAAAGAAAAAAGGAGGTAGTTCTTCTTGTACTCGGAATGTTTGTTACCTTTAAGATGCGTGTTGGCGACTAAAGATTGAGGGAACGGAAGATCAATTTCGTGATACTTTCGTGCAGGCTTCTGTTCTGTTTCTCTTCTTCCTTTAACCCAGTCAAATAGATTATTAATAGGAGACTTCACCTTCCAAACTGGAAGTATAGAACTAGCCATTAGAATCATGGTGAAAAATGCAAATCAAAATTCTCACTTTTTTTTCTTTTTTTTTTCCTTCTCTTTCTTATTTCATGCATTCTAGTGCACACATTCCTTATCCAAACCTTTGTAGGGCTCTTGGACCCTCCGAATTGCCAGTTACAGAAGTGTGTGGAGTAGAAAAAACAAAGGTCAAAAAATTCAGATTCGACATCTTTCACAATATGAGTACAAACCCAGATGTGAAATTTACTAGTATTCGGTAAATTAAACATGGATTAATTTGTTAAGAGTCTACTTTACGAAATTCTTCTGATATAAGTTGTAACCTATTAACCTGTATCAGATACATGCACTGATACACAGCAGAGTCTGACAGTCAAGAAAACATATAATTTCTGTAAACAATTTGAAGGTGGCCTTTAACTTTAGAGGTTTCCCTTCTTCTATTAAGGCCTGGTGGGGTAGTTGGAGGAAGAAGAGGATTAGAAAGAAAAAACTCTTGCTCTGGGATATGTCTATGATGGCTCTGATTTGGGTTATTTGGAAAGAGCGTAATAATAGAGTTTTTATTAAGAAATCCATTGATATTGTTCACATTTTAGATTCCATGTGTTATTTTGTTTCCTCTTGGACAGATATACTACCCCCTTTTAAAAAAATCAAGACTGATGTGAATGTATTGGTGGACGCCTACAAGTCCTTCATTCCAACTGTTGTCAATTCTGCTGCTACTGTTGTTTATCCTGCGGTGAGTTCCTCAGCTGTTCCTGGTGCTTCTCCAGTTAATGCCATTATGATTGAAGATGATAAGGAGGAAGCCCCAGTTGATTCTCATGCTCAACAAGGTCAAGATGAAAAGGAAGATTTGGTCTCCAACACTCTTGCTTCGATTACAAATATGTCTGCTTATCATCAGGAGTTGGTTACCGGCATTCTACTTGTGCATAACTTACAAACTGCTCATGAAGATCATGCGTCATCTAGTTCTGGTTCTGGTGGCTATGTCTAATGTCTTGTTCTGGGCTGTCTACTCTTTTGTCTGTTCCTTTTGTTCTGTTTAAACTGATATCCTCAATATGTGAGGTTACTTTTGTTTGAGTTTGGTGGTGCTTAAATCCTTTTTGAGGATATTTTGGTTCTTTTGTGCCCACCTTTCTCTTAGAGTCTGTATGAACTCTTGATCTTTTTTATGTTTGCCTTGGCTGAGGTCTTCGGACTTCATCCCTTTTATCAAAAAAAAAATAATTTCTGTAAACAACTAATTTCTCTAATTGTGAGCACACAATCCTATCGCCAATTTTAAGTTTATCCAACAATCAAGTATCAACATTACTTAATTGAAGATGTGTATTTATTTTTTATATTATTTTTTTGATAAAAGATGACCCCGTCATCGCTTCATTAATACGATATTAACAAAACAAAATAGTACGATTTACAAACACCGCAACACCAAAAATACACCAAGATGTGTATTTTATCTACAAACCAATATTGCCGTTGCTACAACAACTAACTTGCCAGTACAGCCAGCCTTTAACGTAATGAACAATATCAATAAAGCCAAATTTCGGTCACTTCTATCTTAAACAAAAAAAAATAAAGCCAACAAGCCCGCACTCAGTGTCCCAAGCCCACTGTTTAAACCCTTGTGCAAAGTTGCACACAACACAAGAATCAAAACTCAAACTGCAACGGCAACACAGAAATCACATCACAGTTTTCAACAAACTCACCAGCAGTGAATTCGAGGACAAGAACAATCGTCAGGATTGCCTACATTGCATTATGCTCGAAAATTTCATACAACAGTCCCAAGTAACATAGCAAAGACACGACAGTTAAGACAGTCACCATTTTCAGAGCCAAAAAGAACTCTACTAGGATCCATAATTGCCAATAACAACGAAATACTTTCTTCATTTACAACTCAGTAGAGAAATTTAAGCATTAGAAATGGGCAGGGGCCGCGCAAGCGCGTACCCCCTCTGCAACAAATAATGACATCCACTCTCCCACTTGGGGAGATGGTAAGCCAATGCATCCTCGAAGTGCAATGAGGACCACTAACTTAGGCCTGAGCATTCATGATCACCCAAAGACCCCGTCCAGGTAAGTATGGAACTAAGTGGGATCACCCTAGGTATTTATAGCCACCTCGACCTCCTCGAGACTCTCACCCAGTCGATGTGGGACTAAATGTATGCAAAACTACACTTCCGTTTTACTATGGAAAAGTTGAATGGTTAAACAACAGGACCGCATAGCGCAGTGGATTAGCGCGTCTGACTTCGGATCAGAAGGTCGTGGGTTCGACTCCCACTGTGGTCGGATGTTTTTTCATTATAATTAAAAATTAAAATTTTAATTAATTCAAATATATATGTACTTACTAAGATTTGCAACATCAGAGTCGCTTTGGCCGAGTGGTTAAGGCGTGTGCCTGCTAAGTACATGGGGTTTCCCCGCGAGAGTTCGAATCTCTCAGGCGACGATTCTTTTTTTGTCAACTTTTTAAAAATTATTCAATTATCATTATTATCTTAATGATGCTGGCACCTTTATATGCCACATATAGTTTGGTGGTGTGCAATAGCAGTTTTATTGGATTCAACCCCAAACTCATTACCCTATATTACCATTATTTTCTCCCTAAAAATACCCGTGCTGCACCGTGACTGTTCAGTGCTAGTGAGTCTCATGTTGCATCGCTTGTGAGTCGTATGTTGCATCGCGTCTGCGTGTTTGAGTCCAGATTGTGTTTGTGAGTCTCATGTTGCATTGTGTCAGTTTCAGTGCTTCTTATGTTATCTCGAGTCACAGTTATTGACACCGGCATATAGTGAGCTTGACAAACACAGTTAATAAGGATATGCAGTACAGACTATCCCGAAGAGTGTGTTCTTCAGTTCTGCCTTTCAGGAATATTCCAATTTCCGGTATGTATACAGGCACAACCTCAGTTTCTGGCTATAATTGTAAAGATACACAAGAAAGTTACCAGCCAATTACTAGCTCAAAAAAGAACGTTTAATTAGGTTAAAGGAAATAACGCACAGAAAGCAAGAACATGATTCACATAACAATAGATAACTCTTTGTACTTTATATCACACATCCATTACAAACCTTTTTCTTATATAAAATGCGGTATACAAAATTTCAGTTGCATTTATTTATTTCTCAAGAGTCATTGCCAACGTACAGTAGAACTCTCAACCTGGACTTCAGAAACCTGAGGTTCAGAAGGAGCAGAAGTCCCAACAGTTGAAGCACAAGCAGTAGTTTCAGAAGAAGCCTCCACTGTAGGAGCAGTTTCAAGCTCAGGAAATGTTACTGCAGCTTCCACAACCTCAGCCGGCTTGAACTTGCTGATATAGTAACTGAAGGGAGGGCCTGAGTATTCCACAGTTTGAATCTGGGCCGAATTCTTACCAATTTGGAGAAGGATTGAGGAGGCAGCTGCAATGGAGATGAGGGCGAGACCGGCAGCAATGGCCGCTGTGTTCTCAGCTCCCTCAGAAGATGTGCCTGCGGCACCTAAGCTTACTGCACTTTCGGCCACGTAAACTGCAGGCTGGAAAAACACGGGTATGTTTTAGTATTGAACTACGCAATGCCAATGAAGCAATAGAAGTTGAAGCATATCTTCTTTTTTACATTTGTGTGAAGCATGTAACAGATATAGCATATCTTATTGTGTTACCGGGTACTCCACATATACTGTTTTAGATTGTCCTCTTAAACATGTAATTGAAGGAATTTGTATATTTTTTAACAGTATATGTATGTAAGAGTAGTTGTAAAATTTTATAGAAGTTGAAATAAATAATATATACAGTTTAATTCTTAATTTTTTATACTTGTCGCACAATTTTTTTTTCTTTTTATATTACGAGAGAGGAAAAAAAAACGGGCCAACCCGTTGATCCGCCCGGCCAGGCCTGGGTTCAACCCGAATGCGTTCACGGGTCGACCGGGTTTGTTTTCCATTTCCCACCCGGCCCGGCTAATTGCCCAACCCGAGCCCGTCAAAAACTGGGTCAAACCCAAGTCGGTTGGGCCCGGCCCGGCCCAATGGATCTGATTGCCATCACTACCAAATGTCAAGGCAGTCCCCTTTTCAGAGCAAAAACAACTCTTCTAGGATCGTACTTGCACCAGAGTTTCCCAAAACAGATGATAGAATCCTGTGTGTCCTCTTTCGGGGCATTTTGTCAAATATGCTAATCTTAGCGTGTTTGTTGGATTCTTGAGGTTGAAGGGAAGCTTGCCTTAAAACTTGGGCTTTGTAGGAAGCCATGATTGACTTAATGATAACTACAACTACAAATCAAATATCTTTCATTTTGTTCAATTCAGCAGGTAAATCTAAACATCAAACTTTGGCATTGATTTTTTACTATTCAGTAGGTAAATTTAAGCATTAGAATTGGGCAGGGACCGCGCAAGCGCGTACCCCTCAGCAACAAATAATGACGTCCACTCTCCCACTTGGGAAGATGGTAAACCAGCGCATGCTCAAAGTGCAATGAGAACCACTAGCCTAGGCCTAGGCATTCGTGATCACCCAACGACCCCGTCCAGGTAAGTATGGAACTCAGTAAGATCACCCTAGGTATTTATAGCCATCTCAACCTCCTCGAGAGTCTCATCCAGCCAATGTGGGACTAAAGTATGCAAAAATGAAATTTTGTGTTATTAGGGAACTTTTGAATTATTCCACAATCAGACCGCATAGCGCAGTGGATTAGCGCGTCTGACTTCGGATCAGAAGGTCGTGGGTTCGACTCCCACTGTGGTCGTATGCCAATTTTTTCATCGTAGTTTTTTTAAAATGTTCTATTAATAAGGTTGGCACCTTTACATTTCTTTTACTGCATTAATTAATACTTTTTGTCAAAGAAGTAAACATGACAAACACAGTTAATAAGGATATTATGCAGTATAGACTATCCCGAAGAGTGTGTTCTTCAGTTCTGCCTTTTAGGAATATTCCAATTTCCGGTATCTATACAGGCACAACCTCAGTTTCTGTCTATAATTGTAAAGATACACAAGGAAGTTGCCAGCCAATTACTAGCTCAAAAAAGACGTCTCATAGGGGGCGTTTGGTACAAGGAATTTTTTTTGTTTCCTGGAAATCTTAAGTTGGAAATTTCGTTTCCCATGTTTGGTATGCTAATTTTTAAATTCAAATTCCAAGAAAATGTTAACATTCCCAAGATTTTTTTTTGCCACAATTCCCAAAATTTTTTTTCCATCCCAAGGGCTTGGAAAAATGTTATTTCTTTAAAATTACAATTTTGCCTCTAAAATAAAAAAAAACCTTAAACCTGGCTTTTTATATTTCTTCTTCTTTTTCCTCCCCAATAAACCCATCCCCTCTTTCTCCCCCCAAAAATCCGAGCACCCAACTTAGCCGCCGTCAATCAACTCGTCGCACCGTCGATCAACTCCTATGCTCATGTTGTTGGGTGAATCAGTAGGAGCGAGGATCGTGAGATTTTGGATGAAGACTTGGCTGTTCATTAACTAGTGCATTTTAACAAGTCGTACAAGGGGACAAACCTGCAGTGTACTGGATGGATCGCCCAAAATGGCGAATTTTTGAAGGTCAGGTTCGTTACAACAATGTCCATCGAGTGCATCATCTCAATGAGATGTGGTCGAGTATAGTGTAATGTTTGGTTATTAAACTGATCCCACCAAACACTCCCTTGCCCTTCAATCGTTCCATTGTCACCTGTAAATATAAACAACATCTTGAAGAATCGAAATTGGAAGGAAAAAAAAGAAGATTGTCAAGAAGTCAGCATAATTAAATTAACTACGTAAAGATTTCAAATAAATTGTTGTCGATATATATATATATATATATATATATATATATATATATATATATATATATTTCCTATCAATATTCTCGCATGACATTACCTATACATGCACAAATGTACTAACAAGATAATCTATTCTACCACCTTAAGAAGAGTATCAAAACATAAACATACTAGTTGAAATATTACTATTAGACGGACATGAAATGGTAGAAGATAAACAATACTCATCCTGGTGTCAATTGGACAAAGAAACTTGTAGATTCTGTGGCACAATTTAATTATGGTGTTGGAATACCAAGCAAAAGTTTTGATATCCTGCAAATATATTATCCTCTTTCAATTTTAAGTCATGTAACCACTTAAAATTGTTTGTATTTTGTGGTCTAGATTTGCATCATTTTTTAACTTAGGTATTTCATCAAATATTTTGTTTTGTTATTTGAGGATGAGAGGGGTATATTGGACAATAAGATTAAGATTCCCATGAAATATGTAGCTCAACCAAACATAGGAAATTAAGTTTCCAACTAACATTCCCAAAGAAGTTTAAGACCTACCAAACATGTTTTATGATTCCTAAGAATCATAAATACCAGGATTTATGATTCATGAATACCAGGATTTATGATTCATGAGAACAAAAAAAAAATCCTTGTACCAAATGCCCCCATAAGGTTAACAGAAATAACGTACAGAAGTGTAGAACAATCACACAATTTTTAAACGGAGTTTCTCTCTCCAGATTTTTAGAGCTCTCCAAACAAACCCAAAAAAAATCTCATAGCCAGATCGGGGGGAGGGGGGGGGGGAATCCCTCATCCTCCCCACCCTTTTCCCCCATCCCCACCCCCACCACCCATCGTCGCCTCTTCGGTGCGGTGCGGTCTGGATTTTGGGTCATCCGAGTGACGGTGTTAGAGAGTGACGGCGCGGCGAGGAGCTTCAATACTATGAAGACTAATTCGACGGTGGAGGCGGCGTTGCCTATAGAGGTTAGGGGGTGCGAACGGAGGTTTGGGTGACTGTTTCAGCCTTGTTTCGAGGGTGAGGAGATGACTCCGACGGTAATGGACGCTCGACAGCGATGGGCGTTCATCAACCTCGTTGGCAAGGGAGAAGAGAAGGGTTCGATGGAGAGGAGAAGGGACGACGGTGAGACACAACCCCAAAAGAAGGCGATGACCGCTCACCAGCCCCGATTTCGTCTACGGGTGGAGGATTGCTGTGGAGGTGAGTTCGGGGCTCGCTCGGTGGTGGCAGACATGGATTGATGAAGACTGGCGTGGTTTTGGGTCGAAGGTGTCAGGGGGTCTCTTCGCGGTGAAGTCGTGAGAGGGATCTTCGGTGGGGTCGGAACGTTGGCAAAGTCGACCCGCATTTGATGGCGGGTTTCGACGGCATCGGGGTGAGTTAGGGCTGATTGTGTTAGCGGGTGTTTCCGAAGGCAGTCGGCTGGGGTCGAAGTGATTTTTTTTGCTGCTGTCGGAGGGTTGCTGTGGAGGTGGCAATGGTGGCCGGTGTGGCTCGGTGAAGAGGATAGGGGAAAGAGGAGAAAGATGAGATTGATTGATGTGAGATTAATTGATTGATTGATTTTGAATATTTGAGTTTTAAATTTTAAATTAAGGTTTGAAATTTGAATTATATGTGGGATAATATGTTTGATGTTGAAGTATGAATTTTAATTTAGGATTTTGAAATTCAAAAGTCAAATTTGATTTAGAGTGTGGAGGGAGAGAATTCAACATAGATTTTTGAAATTCAAATTATTAACATGGGAGTTTGGAGAGATTATCTTGATGTAAGTTGAATCTCGAATTAGATTTTAATTTGAAATCCAAATTACATGGTTGGAGTAGTCGGCGAGTGCAAACGTCACATTTGATAGGCGTGGTGTTCATTTATGGAGAAATTCGTTAGCAGCACCAGCATGTCGGTTGAGAACGTCTACTGTTGAAAGCTGGATTTGATGCAAACGTAGGATGGCTTCGCGGTGGGGTTAGTTTGACGGATATACAATGGCAACGTCGTTGGGTGAAGAGTGTTAGAAGTCGAATATCATAAAATAGAAAATTCCTAATAATGTTTGTGAAGAACTACAATTACATGAATGAAGAACAAACCAGACACTTTAATACAGAGTCGAGATTAAGATCTCTGTCCTTAAAGCAAAATTCACCTCGTAGTGTGACGGTAGTTGACGAATTGCCTCCTAGGATACAATTTTATATTACCTTTCCCTGAAGAGCAGCACTCTAACTTCAGAGATCTCAGCGAACCAATAGCTGTGTTGTACTCTCAGACTCAGATGAAGAAGAAGAAGATTATGAATTGCAAAAAGATGTGTCTCTGGCAGACAAAATTGCAGGGTCTTATAGGTGATGAGGGCGTAACTGATGGATCATGGATCCATTACTCTGTAACAGCAGAGTAATGGCTAAAAAAACGTAACTGATGGATCCATTAGTCTACCATTAAGTAACTGATGGATCCATTAGTCTACTATTACAAAATAATGGCACCAGTTACAGAATTTCAAACGCCTAAAAAACTAGATCCAGCGGAAAAAATGGAGCGGGGTCTCGGGGCCGGGCGCACGCGCACGAGTGTGTGTGTTTGTAATTTTGGCTAGGCTCTCTCTCCACTACACGTTAGTGGTAACCGCAGGGCTACGCCCTTTAGTCCATTTTTTAGGCTTATATACTAGAAAAAAAATTCTATCTTCTGATGTGGGACTATCCATTTTCTCAAAATTTCCAAGTTAGTATATTTCGAGTACCCAACTTTGGACCAAAATTTTTCATTCATACGGAAACTGTTTTTGGCAAATGAGTACATTATGGAATAGTACTCGCCGAGAGGAACGTAATCCAAATTACTTTCCGGCGCCGCCGGTGGCTGGAGCCCACTGGAATCCGGCCCGCAAAATATGCCAAAAATATTTCCACCAAAGAGTTAGCTTGCCAGCAAGAGATGGTGGCTGTGGTTGTTGACAGAGTGGATGTTGGCGAGAAGGTGGAGGGGAGGGGTGGAGAGTTATTTAGATGAATTTTGAATTTCAAGTTAGATTTTTTGGAATTCAAATTTCATCTGGGAGGATAGGCGGGAGGACAGGGTGCAGATATCTCGTTTACAAGTTTAGCTAGGGGAGGGACTAGTTAGGGATTTAGGCTCAGCTTTATAATTGTTCTTCACTGTCCGTTTTAGGAACATATAGATGTTTATTAGTTGTACTACTTGTTTCGTTAATTAATGATTAATGAAGTGGTGACAATGTCACATTTTTTTCCGAAAAAAATAACGTACAGAAAGCAAGAACATGATTCACATAACAATTGATAACTCTGTACTTCATATCACACATCCATTACAATCCTTTTTCTTACATAAAATGCGGCAAAATTTCAGTTGCATTTATTCATTTCTCAAGGGTCATTGCCAACCTGGACTTCAGAAACCTGAAGTTCGGAAGGACCAGAAGTCCCAACAGTTGAAGCAGAAGCAGTAGTTTCAGAAGAAGCCTCCACTGTAGGAGCAGTTTCAGGTTCAGGAACTGTTACTGCAGTTTCCACAACCTCAGCAGGCTTGAACTTGCTGATATAGTAACTGAGGGGAGGGCCTGAGTATTCCACAGTTTGAACCTGGGGCGAATTCTTACCAACTTGGAGAAGGATTGAGGAGGCAGCTGCAATGGAGATGAGGGCGAGACCGGCAGCAATGGCCGCTGTGTTCTCAGCTCCCTCAGAAGATGTGCCTGCGGCACCTGAGCTTACTGCACTCTCGGCCACGTAAACTGCAGGCTGGAAAAATACAGGTATGGTTTAGTAATGAACTACGCAATGCCTGTGAAGCTATAGAAGTTAAGGCATATGTTGCTCTTGTGCAAGCTATGAAGCAAAGACATTCTGTAGTCATAAGAATTTTACATCTGTGTCGAGCATGTATCAGTAGCATATCTTATTGTGTTACCGGGTACTCCACATATACTGTTTTAGATACCATGTATAAGCTTACAGTGTCTGTATTAACATTTCCATGACCATATCTGTTCAACCTTTTTTTAGTATGTTCATGCCTCTGTTTGTCCAGTTGTTTTTGAGTTGCTGTAGGTGTTTGTCTGTGCATAATAGTGATGGATGCTATTACTTGAGTTTTAGTTTAAATTGATGAGCTTTACAAGCATTATACATGCGTGAAAGCCAATATGTAATCTACCAAAATTCTCCGGCTCACAATGATCAAGAAGGGGGAAGGCCTAGAATTGGGAAGACCGCAAGATTTTCTGTACATGCACCCATCTCTAGGACAGCCAAATTAAGAAGAACCTACACTTTTTTTTCCTAATTCATCAACGTAGGTTTTTCCCATTAGGCTTATCCATGTTAAAGAGTTGAGATATGTTTCAGAATCATGAATCCACAATTAAAAGTTTCCAGGTGTTGTATTTGCTGCAAGTAGGTTCATAAGCCTTCCAAGAACTGTAACACACATCCGAAGTACACGAATATTTTATGAACACAAAATATCAAATCGATTTGAACTGATTTCCTAAAACAAGTAGTAATATCTGTTTATAGTTCAGAATGGAAATTTAAGGAGATGAACGAAATACAAACCTCGACAGAGTAAACGTTAGTCTGTCCCGCAGTGTCTTTCTCAATATAACCAGTCCATCCCTTCTTCTTGGGTGGAAATGTACCGGCTACCCTCGTCTTCTCCCCAGCTAACCATTCCACACTCACCTTCCCAACCTGCAAATCTTATACACATATTCCTTATATTAATCTAATTGTGTAGACAAGTTTTGTTTACTCTGATTGACCAGGGTCATCAAACTACCCTTGTTGAACATGAAACATTAGCAGAACTAAGCAAAAACTTTTGGGGTCGGCTGCATGAATCATTCTCCTCCACTCAAACTGTACGATAGGAATCACAAAATGGTGGGGAAATTAAATGTCATGAGAACCAGACATGAAATAACATTCTTAACCAGTTGACCTCAAAAGAAAAGTATTCTACGTACAATATGTGTTAGAATACAAGTACAATTTTTCTCAACCCTTCTACAACTTTGAAGTTTAAGCTTAGTGGTAGGAAATTTAACATGGTATCAGAGCAACCCAGTTCGAATCTCACTGGCTATGCAATTTAAATGCAGATTTAATAAATAAAAAACCGCTGCGTATTGTCCATGTTTTGGCCCACAATTTATTGGGTATTTATCTCGTTTCTTTGGCCCATAAAAAAAATAGGCTCTCAACCTGAGGGTGGCATGTTAGAATATAATTTGCCTCAACCCTTTTACAATTTCGAAGTTTTAGTTTAGTGGCAAAAACTTTAACATGGTGATATACAAATTTAAGTGAAGCTTAGACTACATGCCCTACATCAAAATGAACAGCAATCCACAAGAAGTGCTAAATTGAGCTCCAAAACAATATAAAATCTAAGAACAAAACAAAATTGTTATACAACAAAGAAAAAACAAGACCTCTTTCTCAGGAGCACATTCTTCGACGTTGCAGTCTTCCTCAGAGCTGGAAGAAGAAGAAGAAGAAGAAGAAGAAGAAGAAGAAGAAGCATTCACTGAGAAAAACCTTGTGATCCCTTTGAACCATCTGGGTTTCTCTAAAACTCTCTGGTGGGAAAGAAATGAGCAGCTACTTGCAGATATTATGGATTGGGAAGCACAAGCCATTTAGAATGTAGGAGGCGCTTGCAATCTAGCTTTACTGCAATTTTACTTATTATTGTTTCGGTTTTTTTCTTCTTCCTTTTCTCTGTGTTGTTTTGTTTTGGTTGGAGTTTGGAAGAGAAGAGAAAATCCTGTTTTGGATCCCGTGGCTAGCATTGGATGGATTTGTTTTACCCACGTCACTACTCTTTTTTGTCGGCCAGCTAATTTCATTCATCATCAACCGAGTACAAAGACTGGCCCATATTTTTTTTTTTTTGAATTAAAAGGTGGAATAAGACTGGCCCATATTAACTTACTTTAATTTATGGTTCAAGTAGGATTAGATTTCGCTGTATTATTTGTTTGTTAGTTGGGTTTGTTAGTTGGGTGTATGAATTTCAGAACCCAGTCTGTTGGATCTGAACTTCATAAGTCTTATTTTTTGTTGTTTGTTTTAATAATTTTTTTAATAAAACACGGCGGGGACCAAGGCCAACCTTTTATGATAAAAAAATATATATATATCGATCGGTTCAAGGGCCAAGCACAACATATTGTGAAAGTTCTAGCCCATGTACCATAAAGATCGTGCTAGCTTGCATACTTTTATGCCAGCTGCAGTGCATCTCACATTTGTAACATTTGCAACCATAATTATAACCGGCTACGTCATGAATTGGTAACACAGACGAGTTATTCTTATATTCTAGAGGACCCTGATTGCAAGAATCCAGAATCTAAATCAGAACAGCGAATAAGAGGTGATACAACCCTAATTTCACTTGCTTGTCCTCAACCTCAACCTGTTCTCCCCCCTGCATCTACCAATTACTGATAATGCCTATCCTTTCTCATTATAGTTCATATTACAAGCTCCTTTTCTGTATCTGTACTAATCTGAAATTATATGCAGAGCAGCCTTTATAATTTATCACTTTGACATTTTCCAGACAACAAGGGCATTTGGTCTAGTGGTATGATTCTCGCTTTGGGTGCGAGAGGTCCCGAGTTCGATTCTCGGAATGC
This sequence comes from Hemerocallis citrina, assembly GCA_017893485.1. Taxonomy (NCBI): domain Eukaryota; kingdom Viridiplantae; phylum Streptophyta; class Magnoliopsida; order Asparagales; family Asphodelaceae; genus Hemerocallis; species Hemerocallis citrina. The sequence continues at coordinate 215,498,102 of CM030368.1, forward strand.
CCCAATTTTTTTTTATTAGTATCATTTTAATTGCTATTGCAACAAAAGTTGTATCAGCCACGAAAACTAATTTCTTTTGCTGCCTTTTCCATTCAGTCATGACAGCATTTGCTGCCGACTTATTAGCTAGGGTAAGTAATTCGGAGACAAGACAGAACTAACTGAAGTTGTCATGCAGGCTAGAGTTAACCTCTTTAACTGAAATTGTCATACAAGCAGGACTTGGAAAGAATTGTATATGGGTATCACAATTCATGAGAAGAGACGGAAAAGGAATAAACACCCTAAAGACAAAGCTTCTCAAGCGTTGTTATGACATGAGGCATATATATATACTAGGTTTGCCCGTTGACACGTGCCTACGGCACGTCTTCGGAACGGTGCACCTTGTTTGATCATAAAAAATAGTTTTGGAGGTCCAGCAAATTAATTGGAGTAGAAAACATAGAGCAAAAAACATATTATATGTTTTTTTTGATTTTTTTGAATTATTTTTAAAGTTTTCAAAATTTTAAATTTTTAAATATTTTAATATTTTTTAAAAAAATTAATTTCTTTATTTTTTAATATTATATAGAAGAGGGAGGGAGAGAGAGAAAAAAAAATAATTAAATAAATATAGGAGTTGTTTTGGGTGGGAGATTTGAATTTGAGTTTTGGGGGAAACTTTTGGGGGGAAAATATGTTTTGTAAGGTTAGATCTGGGCCTTTGATTTTTGGGATGATTGAAGGAGAGCCACTTGATAACTTTCTTTGTGTTTTATTATATAGATACATATATCATTTATAGAATATACTTGAGATAGATTTGAAACAAAAAATAAGGTGAACGCATATTGACATTACGGCTTTCACAAGGAATGAAACGGTGAGACTAATGACCTAGAACTAGAAGGAAACATCACACAAGTCTAACAGGCCAACCAAACAATACATAATGACTGACCAAATGTGTCAATTTCTCTTATACCAATATAAATTTCACTGCGAAGAATTCCACTTAGTGTTTGTTAGATGCATGAGATATAAATATCTTTTGATTAAGTTTTGGTGCAAGATAATGTAGAAATTTGGGGTTCTATTTATAGGATAAAGCTATGATTTATTATGCAAAATTCACACCCTAATAACTCTTCAAATTAATTCATGCAATCTTACACTTTTCTAACTTCTAAAACCTACAACCCTTTATCTCCCCACTCTTCATGAACTAAAAGCTCCACCTCTCTCTCTCCCATGTATGAAAACCGGCCTCCCTGTAGTACCAGATACCGGCTAGATACACTTGTGCACACATGCACAATACAACTAGGTACAAATTGTTATGATTCTAAATGTGTGCTAATACTAGTAACTTGTCATGTGTTAGTGCATGGTCAACTTAAACTAGATTTTAATTTATGGGCTTGATCATGGGCCTTGACTTCATATTTAATTTACTACTTTAATGGGCTTCTTTTTAATTTAATCTAATGGGTTAAATTTTATCCATGGGTCAAAATAAATAAATTAATCCTACGCATGCAACCCAAAATAGACAAATGAGAAATAAAGTTTTGAAAAGAAATAACATGTGCATCATACGTGCACAATTTAGAAAAGTGCATTTTTACTAAAATAAAATGTGGGATGTTACAGCATTTTGAATCATGTCAATCGGAGTTCGGATGATAGAATTATGCCCAAATTATGAAGCAATGTCGAAACTATAACTGATTCTGGATAGTTTCATTATCTCTACGTAATCGGTGAATAACTTTATCATTTGAACTCTGAATTAGATTCAAAATGCTAACGAACACAAAGAAAAAGATTTACAACTTTCTTGTTTTGAGTTTTGAGATACACTGGCTGCATCAAAGTTTTGAGATATACTAGCTGCATCAAGGTCGAAATCAAATCAAAATTTAGAGTACATTATAGGTTACGCTGATGTCGCTATTGGCAATAGCGACATCAAGCTAATTTATGTCGTATTGGGAATAACATTGTAAGTTATATGATTTTTTATTTTGCAATTTTTTTCTCAAGTCAGAGAACTCTTAAGTGAATGCGATATGTACTAATGTCATTACTTCCAATAGCGGCAATTTTTTTTTTTTATATTTACAGGTGCCACTGTTGGCAACAACTACATTAAAATAACAGATGCCGTTATTGCCAATAACGTTTCATGTTGACGTGTCCCAATCTGTGTTAGTTGGGTAATTTTTTTCGAAAGTTGGTCCGTTTGGTCAATATTTTCAAAAGCGAGTAAATACCGAAAAATTCAATTCTAAGAGACTATAAATCTCTAATATTTAATATTACTAGTATAATGTACGTGCGATGCACATCTAAAGAAGTAAAGTCATCAAATTAAATAAATATATATTGAATAAGAAAAAAAAATAGTTTATATTTGAATGTTTTGATTTGGGCTACACTTGCGGTGCATATTTATATTTGTTAAATATAGTTTGGACGTGTATTATACGTGTTTATATAGTTACAAAGTTATGGTTTGTTTGTTACAAACCCCAACTGTCCCATTATATCTATACTAGTATGATGCACGTGCGATGCACGTGGAGGAGGAAGGAAAAGGACAAAAAAAAAACCTACCAATATGATGCACGTGTTTGCACACATACAAAAAAAAATAAAAAATTGTTTATTTGTTTACCAACCCCATCTCTCCCATTATAATATTAGAGATATTATGTGTCACGCCCCGCTTCCCGGAATACGGAAACACAGGCACGTAACTGAGGCCCAGCGAATGGTATAAGTATGCCAACTCATACCATCCATAAGCTGTTCCAGTATTAACTCAACAATATAGGAAAATGAATCATATCCACGCAAAAGCATAATAATCACATAAACGAGAATGAAATTCAATAACCAATTCTGGAAAATAAGAACTTACCAAAATAACTCGATAGACTTCTGCTCCAATTGTAGAAGATCTGCTTATCAATGTCTCCTAGAAATTCTCTTTATGCACCTGTGCTTGATTATCTAAAAAGAAGGAAAATTTGTCCTTAGAGCAAGTACGGACAGCAAGTAGTGACAAGCAGAGAGTAAAGGAAACAGGTTACATGAAGGGATATGAATCAAGATCAAATATACGATGACAATAATGGCAGTAATAACAATGGTCTTAATAAAATATACATATATGTCAATTTATGTTCATTAGAGTGTCATTTCTCCTATCTAGTGCACGTACTACTGCATCCCATACTACAGGTTCGGTGCACGCAAAACAGTGTTCGTTTGAGACATAGTGGTGGGGTCTACAGAGCGTGTACTCGGTTTCAATAACAATCATTTACCATTTTCATTCATTCATTCACATTCATTACTTCTCCTTCCATTTCAATACCATTTCAATATAGGCCCTCGAGTACATTTTCTGAGATTGCCCACTACTAGGTCAACCCTTATAAACCCCGGCTTGTTTAGTATCTTATTAAATCATTCATGTCTATGTAAATGTGTATATAATAATGTCAAGGGAACGATAATAATGCAGCAACATGATGCATTGCTAAATAATAAACATGAAGTAATAAATGTAAAACAACAATTCCCTTTTTATTATTTAAACCGATTCCAATTATAACTGGGTCGAAACCTCAGTACAATGCAGACAATGCAGCAGTAACCTATAAAAAGCCATCACACATACGTTCATTAAAATGCCAATTAATGTGCTACTACAACTTATGGAACCCATTACAATGTCATATAACAATTAGAATGTCATTTTCTGTGTACAATCCACTTTATGAAGTCATTAATCCAATCACGATTGTCTCATTCAATCAATGTATACAATTACCATTCATTTTCCTTTGTACACAATTCTATTCATTTTATTCATATCGATTATATCTATACGGGCTTAGGTTTGAGTCAATGGACAGTTTTAGGAGGTTAAGAGTATGTCGGGTTAGCTCGTGTAAACCCTCAATACTCCTAACGAGACGGGACACAAGGCAATTTAAGATGATTAAAAATGGAACTACTTGCAGGAGATCAATAAACTTGAACTAGAATAAATAAGAGTTCAAGTGGACTTGCCTTTTTGTAGTAGTCGATTCGAAATAATTAAGAATAACGGGATCAGTATCCCGGGGAACAATCCCAAGAGGCACGTGCAAAGTACGCGCGTGGAAACTCCAACAGCAACAAACAGCAATAGTAGCTTCTTTTCCCCACACAGGATCGGCAAAACAGCAAACAGCAAGATGGGGATCTGGCGTGGGTAGAACACAGAACAGCGAGAGTATCCAATCAGAACTTTACTCCGCACTGGATCTGATCCAGAACAGGAAACAGCGATATCGGATCGGCTGCGAGTCGAACACGGAACACAGATCAAGGGCACGGATCGTGAAGCGATCGGACGGTCCAGATTAAATCCCGCCCAACCGATCGTCTCCTTCTTCGTTCTTCTTCTTCGACGAAACTGAGAGCGAGAGAGAATGGAGACACGAGCTTCGGCGGTGGAGCGGCACCGCGGCCTGAGACGGCGTGGGACGAAGGCGCTGGTCGGGAAGCGACTGCGGTGACGAAGCTCTGCTTTGGTTCGAGAACAGGGGAGAGCGAATGGTGAAGCTTCGGGGTCTTCGACGGTGGTGACGAGTGTGATGGGTACTGCGGTGGTTTCGGGGGTTGAAGACGACACTGTGTTCTTCGGCGGAGGCGTAGTTGGAGGAAGGAGACGAACAGAGAAGGAGTTCGATGGGTCCTCGATGGGTTCGAGCAGCAATGGCGGGCTTCGCGGAGTTCGAGTGGAGACTGAGCGTCGAGGTCGAAACTCGATGGCAATGGCGGAGGAAGAACTCGGGGAATGTCTGTGATTGAGGGGCGCAGGCGGCGATCGAGCTCGGCAATGGGTCGAGCGGAGGGCTCGAGGGAAGCAGGCACTCGGTTGTGGGGAGCGCAGGGCTGTGGTCGACGACTTGGGCGATGGTAGCGGTGGTCGAGAGCGGAGATGGGTGTCTCGACGAAGGGAAGAAGCTTCGGTGGATGGCGACGCTGGCGATGGAGTTGTGGAGTCGAAGCTCGCGGTTTGGGGATGAAGGGAGGAGGAGAGTTGGGTTTGATTTGTTCTGTACGTCTTGATCTGTTTGTTTGCCAGAGAACAGAGAGAGATGGAGAGATTGTAACGGGATGGACGATTTTAATATAATAAAATAATTAATACAAGGGGGTAGTTAGAGATAGTGGGGGTTGGTTACGGGAATGTGGGGAGAGTGGGGAAAAGGTGGAGAAATTGTATAGGGATGTGTGTATGGATTTGTGGGTTTGGGTTTAGGGTAGAGTTCAATATGAGGTGGGCTTGAATTTGGGCTTCATTTAAATATAATACAACACATATCAAAATCAATGGGCTAAAATTCCACAAGAGATGGGCTTCAAACTGAAAAGAGGAGAGACAAGATAAATTTGGGTTTCAATAGTAGATTTAAAAGGCTAAAAATGCATCGGAATGATTATACGGAATTTGAAATACAAGAATACATGGAAATCCGTATAATCGAAAACAGGGGTTACATTATGCATTTATGCTAATAGGAGAGAGAATGTACCGCCCTCTCTCCTTTCTCCGTTTTGAAATAGAGAAAGAAGAACAAAAGTAGGAACTCACACCTACCTGAACACGTGCACCTCACATCTTTTCATTAACAAACTAAAATAAATATAAAAAAAATCATCCTTCTCCTCCCAAACCAAAATCGTAAACCCTAACCCTCTAACGCCTAAATCCCCCCTAACGCCCGATCTTCTCCGCCGCCGCAACAGCCGCTGGCTTCTCGACCGTCGCCCCTTCGCGAAACCACCCCCCAATAACGTCAACCCTAATCCTCCCTGCCTAAATCTCCCCCACCTTCTGCCCCGCCGCCGTAGCAACCGCTCACTTCGCGTCCACGTCGGTAGAACCCTCCGCCGCCCCTTCTCGAAACCAAAAGGTACACGGTACTGCAATATCTATAACATAGGCATAGCTAAATTTCTATTGTCTAATGTTTATCCAAGGGTTATGTGTGTTTCTAATTTAATCATATACCCTATTTTTTTCTAATTATTGCTTTGAATAGAGATTGATAAGCATCAGTCTATGAAATTTCATACACTCATACTGCAATTATATCTATAACATAGGCATAGCTAAATTGCTATTGTCTAATGTTTATCCAAGGGTTATGTGTGTTTCTGATTAATCATATACCCAATTTTTTGCTAATTATTGCTTTGGATAGAGATTGATAAGTTATTAAGTTATGTTTAATTATATTCTCCGTGTCAGATTTTATAGTATAGCAATCTGGTAGGTCATCATTATTCACCCTATTAATGAATGCAAGGTGCTCGACAGATTGACGGAAAGAGTTATAAATGTGATAATTTTGAATTTTGAGATTCAGTAGCGAGATTCGTGATGAATGGTGGTAATGTTGTAGACATAGACTAAGTACTAGAAGAAAATTAACTAGAGAAGATCTATCACTTCTTTTACTTCCCACCATCAGTGTATGAAAATTCATTCCAGTGTATTACGCTAGATAGCATGGCACGTGCACTGCATTGTGTAAAAGTTATTTATGTATAAAAAAAACGAGTAGGCTTTCCCTTACCTTATGGCTTATTATATTAGAGATGAGACAGCCTCCATGTATTCAAACAAATCCTTTCATAAAGGGGTCTGTGCATTCTAACTTCGAAAGATGCAAGAGAAATTGATCTGAGTCTTGCAAGGCCATACCATACCATCTCCCAAACCTAGCTAGCATCTCTCTGTCGTCAACCAGTGACTTGACAGGTTTGGAGGGTTTGTTATGATTTTGTTATTCCATGATAGATTTGAAACATAGGAGAGCTGTTAACTTGGCAGTGCTGTAACCATAGGAATTGTACACATTGATAAAGAACAAATCAAATTATGCCCTCTTGGCACAACACAAGGATGACTTAAACTTGGACCCTTTTGTCTATGGTTCATGGACAGTTGATCAACTACTTAAGTGCAGATTCAGTTGATCATACCCCGAATGGTACAACTGAGCAAGATATGCATCCGCCTGAATTTCTACATACAATTAAGATGAATCTCTACATACAATTAATTTATGCAATTCATTGTATATATAATTAGGATTAAAGTATTTGAACAATTGCATAATTATTGTGATTGAGTTTGGAAGTGTCTTATTGCATCAAATGCTCAAGCTTGAAGATTGTGTTTTTTGTAAGATTTTTACTACATAATGGTTGAATGTTCATAGATTGAATTATAATTATACAGAGAAAAAGCTGTATATATGGGTATGTTCTGCCGAATTTTTCATTGAATGATATTGATGTTTTAATATATCTTTTGATAAAGTCTGTGCAATATTGCACAGTGGGTATACTAGTTAAAATAGTAGAGATAATGAGAGAATATCTTATTATCATTTATCAATCTATCAAAGCGTGCAACACACGTGCATAACTATTAGAAAGATGGTCTTAGGTTCAAATCTCGACTATGTTAAATTTTTAATTTAAAAAAATATATTTATTAAGACGTGCATCTCACGTGCAGATTACTAGGACTCATGGTTGGTTTAACTTGGTTACTAGTACTCATAGTTGGCCCTTTCTCTCTCTCATTTAGCACATCAAAGGCAAAGGAAAGCTAGGGTTAGGGTTTCCCAATTCAAGAAGCGATCGTTCGATCTCGAAAACCGCCATCCTGATTTATTTTAAGGGGAGCAAGATGCAATCGGAAGGTAAGAATCGATTGGTTTACTCTCTCTTTATTTGATTTGTGATTGTTGTGATCGCGATCGATCGAAGTTAGGGTTTGGGTTTTGAATGTGTTGTTGGGTTAGTTGTTTTATATTGGATTGAATCGGATCGGAGCTGGTTCTATTTCGATTTGGAACTGGAAAGTTGAGATCTTTATTTGAATGATGTAGGATTCGATTCATATTCAGTATCTAGATCAATAGAATTGTTTTTTATTTGTATTTTTTGTGGATTTGAATCCTAATGTGAACCATATTCATGTCCGAAATTCATAATATAGAATATTATAGACCGATCCTGAAAAACAAAAACGAAGTAGCAATGCAAAAGTTCAAAGGAAGGTTGGACTAATGACGCTGAACACATTGTACTCAAAACTTTCAAGAAATTTTGAAAAAGGAGTTCTTAAACTCCTTGAAGTCCCTGTAAATAGTCAATTACTGATCAAATATCATACTGAAAAAAATACTACTAGTATAAGAACTACCAGTTATTAACATACTAACATGTTAGAAGTACAAATTATATTTTTTGATGACATCTTTCGGTTCAGTAAATGAACGAGTCGTCTTAATGTAGTTCTCGTCCCACTGGTTCCTGCATGATGCATTGCAGCATGTGTAAAATGTGGTCGGAGGTTCATCATCAGACCCAACCTGCACCTGCTTGAAGTATGTTTCTTTGTTGTTGCAATCTGGACAAGTGGCTGCAATTTTCAAGAAATTCATATGAGAAAATGTACTGTAAGACCTTTGTAATTGAAATTATTTAACAGCGACAAACAATTGTGCATGTAAGATGACTTATAACCAAAAAAAGATAGCATTCAAAGCGAGAGATTTAAAGCAATATAAGGCAGGCTCACTCGCACTCACACTCACACCAACGCTAGTAATTCCAGAAACGCTCTTATTTCACTCGCACTCACACCAATAACAGTAAGCCCGCAAACGCTCTCTAGTCTCTTTATTTTGGTTTGTGGAGCAAGTTTTTCTACTGAAATTGTTTCTATAAGCTAGTTGGTCCACTCTCATTTTTTTTTTAATCCAATACATATGTTGATTCATTACTTGGAGTGTGATACTCTAAATTTGGTCAAGCGTGCATGAGTAAAGAGAAAGAGCTCCTTCTATCAAGTTGCCAAAGTACTTCTCTTGAGAAGGAAATCTTACTTTGTATCTGTTTTAGAAATTTGACCCAAGTACTATTTTGGTTAGTGAGACTTTATGTTTTGGGGCAAGAATTTCATATATTAATCTAATTGATGTAACTTATTGGCCTATCCGCCAATGTATCAATTTGAAAAGTGATTAGAAAAGAAAGTGCTTTCTGCTGAGCAAATTCTCACCATCTTATTTCATTTCATCATGTCATTTATTCTACATGGTATTTCTGTATATAAGTTTATCATGATGTAAGTTGTAGGACTTTTATATTTTAACTGACTGATTAGTATGTGGTCCAATCTACTGACTATGGGATGAATATGCCTACATGGTGCAGGTTCTCACTTGATGCATTTAGATGTAAGAGAAGTTGATATAGTTCAGATTTCTTGCAACCAATAAATATACTTTATATGAGAATACTTGATAACTTAATCAAATCGGAACATAGTTGAATATTTTATTTTATTTATAGAATTTCTCATGTACAAAGAGGAACAACAAGCAGTCTAAGCTCATGAAATTTAAGAACACTATCTAATTTATATTAAAAAGGGACTGAAATTAAGGTTCAGTTTACAAATCAACCATGTAGGGAAATCAACCATGTAGGGATACAGATAGTGGACAAATCCGAAGGTGTCACCTTTGTCTAATGTACGTTTTTAATGGTTGAAGTAGGTTAAATGATAAATATAATTTGTATTGTTTGTTTGGGAATATCTGAAATGTTACTGTATATGCTAAACATACTCTTCTAACATTCTTATTGATAGGTTGTAAGTAGTGTACCTATAGCTTTAAGTCGTACTGTTATAGTTTCACACTCTTTTACTAGTAAAATTTGAACCTTGATCTCATATGCGCATAGAATAACACACATTTTGCATAACTTCTCGGATAGAAGCACTGAAAAATATAGAGTACTCCACACCACATAATAGTTTTGATAGCTTTTTGATTCTTTCATATTCACTCGTCTCCATTGAATTAACTTGGCATTTTTCCATTCAATTTTTTTTTGTTAGACATTTTTCCTTTTGGATTTTTACAAGCTATTAAGTTTTTTGCTTAGTGTGTTATAAGTTGAGTTGTATGTATATATTAGAGAGAGAGAATTCATAACAGTGGTGGAGGTACTATGCACGAGCTTACCATGATTGACGTTCAACTGGACTTTCTCTTGGAAGCATAACAGATCAGGTACTATGTTGGATCCATGCTTTACTCTTAGAACCCAATAAACATCACTGTTAGGTAAGAATGGCAACTAGTTCTATGAAAGATAAAATCGTTTAGTAAATTCCAGATAAACTTTTGAAATCTAAACAGAATATGATCCAAGTGTGGAATTTCTTGATTTCTTGTATGCTTCATTGTCATTTTAGATTTAAGAGATCCCATCTGTTAGTCTCTAATATATAATTGATATATGTTCTTCGTAGTAAGGAGTGAAGAATTACACGAGAAAGGTAATTAACTAGCAATGAGGTCAGTATCATGGATTCATGATAAAATAGTGACTTTATTGGTTACCAATATATTCATGATAACTTTATTGGTTACCAATATATTTTCATTCAATATTGTTTCGTATTCTCCCTATATTTTTTCATAAGTCTCCTCAGTACATAAATTGCTTCCATTGTTCACCTCCCATGCATAAACTCAAACCGATTCTCAGACATTGTAGTTTCTAGTCTCAGTCTATGTTCGTTCACTCTCTCCCAAATTTTTATTGTATGACTCATTAATTTAATTCCTCGGTAGTTTGAGCAACTTTGTATTTCTCATTTATTTTTATATATAGGTACTAAAATACTCTTTCTCCATTCATCGGACATCTTCTTAGTCCTTAAAATTTTATTAAATAATTTTGTTAGCCAGCCCACTTCTACATCCTCATGACACTTCCAAACTTCAATGGTATATCATCCGGTCCTAAAGCTTTGATATACCCATTGAAGTTTGGAAGTGTCTTGGGGATGTAGGAGTGGGTTGACTAACAAAATTATTTAATAAATTTTGAGGACTAAGAAGATGCCTGATGAATAGAGAAAGAGTATCATATGGTTTTTATAGATATAGAAAAAACATGATAAAGTTCCTAGGGACTTAGTATGGTGGGTGTTAAATAATAAAAGAGTAACTATTCTGTATATTGATGTAATTAAGGATATGTATGAAGGGGCAACGACCACAATTAGAACAACTATATGAGAGACCAGTGATTTTCCTATTACAGCAGGTTTACACCAAGGTTCGGCTTTAAGCCCATACCTTTTTACTTTGGTTATGGATGAATTGACGCGAGAAATACAAGATGAGGTGCCTTGGTGTATGCTTTTTGCCGATGACATCGTCTTAGTGGACGAGACTAGAGCAGGAGTCTGTCAAATTAGAATTGTGGAGAGAAACATTGGAAGCTAGAGACTTTAGGATAAGCAGAACTAAAACATAGTATATGGAGTGTAATTTTAGTGATATTCGGAACACAACTGAGGAAGTAGTGAAGCTTGATGGCCAAGAGATACCTAAGTTAGGCAGTTAAAATCGGTTTTTGGAACTAATCGGCTTAGGAGCGAGTAGTGATTAATCGGTTAATCGGAAAATAACTGGGGATTAAATCGGAAAAATCGTTCTATATATATAATTAAAAAAATATATTCTCATTATGTAGCAACCCTAAATTCTATTATGAGCTAGGCAGTTAAAATCGATTTTTGGAACTAATCGGTCAATCGAAAAATAATCGGGGAATAAATCAGAAAAATTGTTATATATATATAGGAAAATCTTCCATTGTGCAGCATCCCTCCGTGTGCACTTGGCCTTCCCGCCTTCGTATCGACGATCCGAACCGTTCACATTGATCTACACATCTAAATTAGTCTAAATATGTAAAATCAAATTATTTGAAATTCATTTGCCCATCCATTATGTGACTAAAAAATAATGATTTTCAGCCATACAGTTTTGTAACACTTCAATAGATGGACAAATGAATTTCAAATGATTTGATTATACATATTTAGATGTGTAGATCAATGTGAACGGTTCGGATCGTCGATACGAAGGCGGGAAAGCCGAGTGCAATCGCCGTATGCACCATTGGTGGTGCACAACGGAAGACCCCCCTATATATATATATATACTAGATTTGCTCGTGGGCACGCGCCTACAGCACGTCTTCGGAATGATACTGCATATGAAAGTTTTGTAAATAGTAAAGCAACAATTATGTAGTTCAAGTTTGAATAGTAAAACAATAATTAGTTGTAAATAAAAGTCCATGTTTCCATTAGTATATGTTGAAAAATAAATATAAATGGGGTGTAAAATCCAACTTCTTAGAACTCTGAGCGTGGAAAATGATGAAATTTAACTGTTGAAGAGATATTTGCTATTTTCAATGTAACATGAGCAATAAAAAATGTATAAAAAAATCTGAAAATTTATAAAACTGAAATGTAAATAAATAAATAGATAGATAGATAGATAGATAGATAGACTATTATGAGATTATCAAATTTGAACATATAGTTGTAGAGAAAGAAGAAAGTACTTGGTTTGAGCCGAGTTTGGATCTGGATATGGGTCGGGTCGGGTTTGCTGGCCGGTTTCATCAAACAAAAACAATCGGGAAAAGCAGCGCGAGCAGCAAGAGGAGTTGCAGCAGATGCGGGCCGAGTCAAGTATGCGATGGCGCGGGGGGAGCGACAACGGATCGGGTTTGGGTTTACTTGAGGAAGAAGAGAACCAATTTGGGTTTGGGTTTGAAAAGAATCAGTTTGGGTTTGGGTGTGCTGGCCCGGTTTCATCAAACAGAAACAATTGGGAAAAGCAGCGCGAGCAGCAAGAGGAGTTGCAGCAGATGTGGGCCGAGTCAAGTATGCGATGGCGCGGGGGGAGCGACAACAGATCAGGTTTGGGTTTACTCGAGGAAGAAGAAGAGAACCAGTTTGGGTTTGGGTTTGAAAAGAATCAGTTTGGGTTTGGGTGTGCAAGGAAGAAGAGAATCAGTTTGGGTTTGGGTTTGAAGAAAATCAATTTGGGTTTAGGTTTGCGTGATGAAGAAGAAGAGAGCAACGGCATGTCGGGTTTGGGTTTGCGCGAGGACCAGAAAGGGTATGGATTTTGGATTTAGATTTGAGTTTGGACCGACTTGAGCCCCAAAAATGCAAACGAGCATGAAAATTAAAGAAGATTTAATCGGTTAATCGACCACTTAAAATCGGCTGATTAATCACTAATCGGCCGATTATACCCCCGATTAAATCGCTAACTATTGAAATAGTATAAATCACTAACTATTGAAATAGTATAAATTGCTAAAAAAATAATCGCTTAGCCTCCGATTAGCGATTAATTGAGGATTAATCCGGCGTAATCGGGGATTTTAACTGCTTAGATTATGAGATTATCAAATAGGAATATAAAATCATCGAAAAAAATAAGAGTACTTGGTTTGAGCTGAGTTTGAATTCTGGATGTGGATCGGGTCGGGTTAGCTGGTCGGTTCCATCAAACAAAAATAACTGAGGAGGAGCAACGCGAGCAACAAGAGGTGCAGCAGATGCGGGCTGGGTCAAGTGTGCGACAGCGCGGGGGGAGCGACGGCAGGTCGGATTTGGGTTTGCTCGAGGAAGAAGAAGAGAGTCAGTTTGGTTTTGGGTTAGAAGAGAACCAGTTTGAGTTTGGGTTTGCGCGAGGAAGAAAAGAGCGGCGACATGTCGGGTTTGAGTTTGCGCAAGGACTAGAAGGAGTTTGGATTTGAGTTTGAGCCCGAATTGATCCCAAATAATGTAAACGAGCATGAAAATTAGAGGAGATTTAATCGGTCACTTAAAATCGGTCGATTAATCACTAATCGGCCGATTATACCCGATTAAATTGCTAACTATTAAAATATTGTAAATCGCTAAAAAATAACCTCTTAGCCTCCTATTAACGATTAATTGAGGATTAATCGGGTGCAATCGGGGATTTTAACTGCTTAGTATCTAAGAGAGACCGTTTTCGATATTTATGCTCGATTATACAAAGAGATGGAGAGATTTGTGAAGATGTTATACATAGGATTTAAGCAGGGTGGCTTAAGTGGAGAAGTGCCAGTGGAGTTGTGTGACAAACGTATACCTTTGAAGTTGAAGGAAAAATTTTATAGGACGACAGTTAGACCAACAATGATGTATGGAGCAGAGTGTTGGGCAACAAAGAAACAACATATCCAAAAAATGAGTGTTGCAGAGATGAGGATGCTAAAATGGATGTGTGGTAAAACAAGGAAGGATAGAATTAGAAACGAGCATATACGAGACATGCTAAAGGTAGCTCCAATCCAAGATTAGTTAAGAGAGAATCGCCTCAGGTGGTTTGGACATGTCACACGTAGACCTAGTAGTGCCCCCATTAAAAAGAGTGATTTGATAAGTATTGAGGGTAGAGTTAGGGGTAGAGGAAGACCTAAACTAACTTGGGTAGAAACGGTGAAAAAAGATATGATAGCTTGTGACCTTACATAAGAAGATATTGCGCTAAACCGAGCAGAATGAAAAACCAGGATTCATGTAGCCGACCTCAACTACTTGGGAACATGGCTTTGTTGTTGTTGTTGTATTGTTTCGTATGATATATCATTTGTTATTTTATTTATGAAAATAACCATGACGAGTTGCTGCCGCGATCAAAATAGTGGTTTTATTTTTTCTTTAAAATTCTGCCAACCGTGCTCTTCCGGTATAAAGAAAATTACAGGATAACTCATCATCTTTTAACTAAGATGGCTGCATTACTTGTAGGTCATTCTCTTTGCAGAGAGTTAGAGCACCATTTCAACAGTGAAGATGAAGGCCAAAAATGTTTCTTATTATTGCTACTCCAAAACTTGTAGGCAACATATGAACTAAGTCATGAATGATCCAAGCCTAACCCTATTTTGTTAGGATGCTGTACTTGGTTTGCCCCCGCTCTGTAGTATATATAATCTCGATTCCATATAATTGAGCAAACACTGCAAGTAATTTGTTCAAGCAGTTGTGCTCTGGTTCGTACACTTCGATTCTATTTCACTGGCATGAGAATGCTAGAAGTATGAGAACATGATCAAATGTGAAGCTTTTTCGTCCTCTTATATTTTCAGGAAGCAAATCAAATTGGTAGACCATATCATTATATGATAACCAATTATATTTGTTCTAAAATTATAAGACGAGCAGTTTTAGTTCGCAAAATGTTATATATACGATGGCATCCAAATAAAATCCAAGTTTGAGTTTCAAACCTAGGTGGTTCACAGTTGACATTTATGCCACAAGGAAGAATCAGTGATATTTTTACTATTTAGTCACAATGTCATGACATATGAAAATGTATCATGTTTGAATCCTGGTCATCTACGCCTCAACATCTGGAACTCTTGAAGAACATAAGGGCCCTACTTTGTCATTATGACTATATAAGATCCTTGCTCTGTGTGACACTAGATAGTAGATAAGCGATTCGACGCCATATCAACAATTGTTGATGAGGATGAGAAGTGCATAATTAAAGTGACCCTAATGAAGTATCAATCCAAACAAGACAAGAAAAACTAAACATAAAAAAGTACCTTGTGTTTTCGGGTGAGTCACCACCGCAACTTCCCATTTGATGATAGGTTCAATCTCCTTTTTAAGCGGTATTCTCCTCACTATCTGAACCAACATAAGAAATCAAATAGATTAAGCAATTGACAATTATACAAGAAAGTGGATAACAGGATTTGATGAGTTCACCTTGCTCTTAATGGCGCAAACGTAAGGGCAGTAGGGACAACAAAATCACATTCTATGACCGCCTCCAGCAAGGTTGATCTGCAACAGTGTGCCACAAGTTGGACATAAATGCATATTGTTTGATTCATTTCTTTACCAATGTATTAGAACATGCTAAATATTAGTATAAAAAATAACTTATTTTTTCAATTTTTTTTTAAAAAGTTGGAAATATTTGTACTTCTTTCAGGCTTTAACACAAATATCTAACATGCCTCTCAAAAATAATCACAACTTCTCTAACTTGATATGACTATTAGTAGCAATATCAATAGTAACTATGAACCGCAGACTGAGAGAGAGACTTGTACCTTAATTTCCGTGTAAAGAGGAGGTGACGAGGAGACGTCGGCGAGGCGGGGAAGAGATGAGGAAGACGGTTTGTCATAATGACGTAGAATTAGGGCTAGTTAGATTGGTAGAGGGGTCTGACTTGTGGGTCAAATCTTAAATGATCATGAATTTGGGCTTCATTTCGGTAATAAGGGACGTCATTGATTTGGGCCTAAAAGCCAATTTTATTACAGAATACTTTAATGTCGGTTTGAAATTCTATTTATGATATCTAAGTCTACTAATTTTGATATTTCTTATTAATAAGAAATAAGCAGCCTAGTGCAATCTAATATTATAATGGGAGAGTTGGGGTTTGTAACCGAACAAACTGTAACTTTGTAACCAAACAAACCCGTGCATTGCATGTATTTGTATGCAAATCTTATTTAAAAAAAACCCATATTCTTTAATATGCCTCTCCAACTCCTGTCTTATGTTCCTATCACTATCATGCCACTCCAACTTCCACCTCACCTCCTCTGCCTCACCGCCATCGTCGCCTAGCCGATGCCACGCTGCCGCCTCGCCATTGCCTTCTAGCCCCCGCCTGACCGCTGCCTCACTGCTGCCTCATTCGTCTTCCTCGCCTCTCGCTCACTGTCGCCTCGCAGTTGCCTCATCTCTGCCCCCTCATTGCCGCCGCCACTGCTTTTGCAGCTGCCTAGCCATTCTTAGTTTGCGATGCGCGCTCTTCGTCATCTAGCAAATGACATAGGTTTATCTAATTTCCCCTGTTATTCCCATTCTTAGTTTTTCTATTATGTTGTAATTAACATATCATGACCTCTCTTCTTCCTTCTCCAAAACTGACCATGGATTCTCTATCTCCATCCAAACCCACCACCACCACCACCACCACCACCCCAACAAACCCAACAACTGAAGAAACCCACTCTCATTCCCACCTCTCCAAAACCTAAACCAGAATCCGAAAGAAAACCCAACAACGACACCCGAAAACCCCATAAACGTACTGACAATGAAACCCCCATCAAGGAGGACCTTGACGATGATCATGATGACGATGAAAACCCAAGAAGAGGAAAGTACACCAACATAGAACAACCCATGCCACCAAATGGTGATATGCTGCCTTTGGTTGCTTCAATTCCCTCTTCAAGTCTAGGGCTGAGTGAATATTTTCTCCCTATTTTATTATTATTTTTGTTGGGTATTTGATTTGGGTTTTTGGGCTAATGGTGGAATTTGGATTAAGGGATGGGAGTGGAAGTGGGGAGAGTAGTGATGTGTGGGAGCTGAATTAGGAGTTGGTAATGTGGAAGGATGTTGCAAAATCCACACGGTGGTTTGGGTCAGGGTCTATCATTTTCATGTCTTCTGCCTTTTCGAGGGGTTTGAGTTTCAGGTATGTGATTCATAAAGTGAACTACTTTTTGCTTATTTAAGAGGGTTTCTTGATATGGCCGTCAAAAAGTCCTAATTTTAGCACATTTGTGTTTATTTTGTTGTGTTCATATTACGTGGTACCTTCATGGGGATGTAGTAACTTTTTGCTGTGTATAACGAGAGTTATTTTTTAAGTGGAGGTAGAGGTTTGCTAACTTCAGTTAGGATAACCATATCTTTACTTAAAAAAAAGATTATGAGAGAAAGGGAGAAGGAATAAGGTTTAGTAGAGGTTGGACAACTCCAATTATCTAAACCTTGAGTGACTATCATAAAATTTTAAAATAGATTAAGAAACAGATGATATATATAAATAAAGGAGTTTTGCAAGTGTCGTATAGATGTAGGAGTGAGTTGGCTAACAAGATTGTTTAATGAGATTTTGAGAACCAAGAAAATGCCCGATGAATGAAGAGTATTTTTGTACTTATATATATAAATAAAGAAGATATACATAGTTGCTCCAATTACCATGTGATTAAATGAATGAGCCATACGATAAAAACTTTGGGAGAGTGATCAAAACTAGGAAAAAGGATCAAATATCAAAATTAGTAGACTTAGATATCATAAATAGAATTTAAAATCGACATTAAAGTATTCTGTGATAAAATTGACCTTTAGGTTCAAATCAATGACGCCCCTTATTACCGAAATGAAGCCCAAATTCATTACCATTTAAGATTTGACCCATAAGTCAGACCCCTCTACCAATCGAACTAGCCCAAATTCTAGGTCAATGTGACGAACCGTCTTCCTCATCTCTTTCCCGCCTCGTCGACGTCATCTCCTCGTCACCTCCTCTTTATACATAAATTAAGTTATTAGTCTCTTTCTCTCCCAGTCTGTAGTTCATAGTTACTATTGCTATTGCTACTAATAGTCATATCGAGTTAGAGAAGTTGTGATTATTTTTGAGAGGCATGTTAGATGTTTGTGTTAATGCCAGAAAAGAAGTTGTACAAATATTTCAAACTTAAAAAAAGTTATTTTGATACTAATATTTAGCATGTTCTAATACACAGGTAAAGAAAGGAACCAAACAGTATGCAGTTCTGTCTTGTGACACTATTGCAGATCGACCCTGCTGATGGCGGTCATAGAATTCGGTTTTGTTGTCCCTACTGCCCTTACGTTTGTGCCATTCAGAGCAAGGTGAACTCATCGAATCCCGTTATCCACTTTCTTGTGGCACACTATTGCACTGGGCTTGGGAGACTTAATATCAAAATTATGATTAATTAGAAATATCAAAATTAGTAGACTTGGATATTAATGGGAGGACAATTATTATCCGAACCGATCAATCCGAACCAATCCAACCAGAACCGACTGGTTTTAACTGAACCAATTGGGGGATTGGGTTAGCCCGGTTCTTGGTCTTTAATAACTGACAGGAGCGGTTCGGTTGTTGGATGGGGCTTCCAAATAACCGATAAAACTGAACCGACAATACCTCTATGCACTAGTCCCAAAAATCTAATTCTCCTTTAATTTCTTGAATATACAAACCATCATTTCTTGAAGATACAAACAGTCTCCTTTAATTTCTTTAAGTACAGTTCGTACCTCAAGTCCCACACTCCAAATCTCATTGAGGCAATCCAACAACCAACAATAAGATCATAAGAGGAAAGGATTCAAAGGAAATGAAAACCCTAACTAAATCAATCAGCTTCCTCCTCCAAAGCTCCAACGGCTGTAAGTTCTTCTCCTTCATCTTCTTCTTATGTCCTCTTCCAATTCCTGCCCGCCAATAGCCCAACACCCTGCCCTCGATTTTGTTTCTCGTTTTTTAGATGTGTAGGATTGAAAAAGAATAGGTCGCAGGTTGTATTATTTGCTAATGAAAATAGCATGTCGTTCCCGCCAACAGCCCAATACCCTGCCCTTGATTTTGTTTCTCGTTTTTTTAGATGTGTTGGATTGAAAAAGAATAGGTCGCAGGTTGTATTATTTGCTAATGAAAATAGCATGTCGTTTTTTCAGATTGCATCAGATTATATTGTGTCGAAAAAAGCAGGTTGTAAGCATCTTATTTCTTAAGATTGCTTGAAGTTGATCTTTTAAATTTTGAATGAAATTGTCAAATGATGTTGGAGGTGAAAAGTAGCACGGCAAACCGACCATCCCATTCAATCCAAACCGAGCTTAATCAGCTTGGATGGAAACCGATCCAATTAAGGCTCGAATTGGTTGTGGATGAAAACTTTAAAAACCAACCTTCTTTGGATCGGTGGTGGAGGGTCTTAGGTCAGATACCGACCGATGCCCACCCCTAGATATCATAAATAGAATTTAAAATCGACATTAAAGTACTCTGTTATAAAATTGGCCTTTATGCCCAAATCAATGACGTCCCTTATTACCGAAATGAAGTCCAAATTCATTACCATTTAAGATTTGACCTACAAGTCAGACCCCTCTACCAATCTAACTAGCCCAAATTCTAGGTCACTGTGACACCGTCTTCCTCATCTCTTCCCCGCCTCGCCGACGTCATCTCCTCGTCATCTCCCCTTTACATGGAAAGTAAGGTACAAGTCTCTCTCTATAAGTTTGCGGTTCATAGTTACTATTGCGATTACTACTAATAGTCATATCAAGTTAGAGAAGTTGTGTTTATTTTTGAGAGGCATGTTAGATGTTTGTGTTAATGCCTGAAAGAAGTTGTACAAATATTTCCATCTTTTTTAAAAAGTTAAAAAAAGTTATATCTGATACTAATATTTAGCATGTTCTAATACATAGGTAAAGAAAGGAATCAAACAGTATGCAATTCTGTCCAACTTGTGGCACACTATTGCAGATCGACCCTGCTGGTGGCGGTCATAGAATGCGGTTCAGTTGTCCCTACTGCCCTTACGTTTGTGCCATTCAGAGCAAGGTGAACTCATCGAATTCTGTTATCCACTTTCTTGTTTAATTGTCAATTGCTTAATCTATTTGATTTCTCATGTGGGTTCAGATAGTGAGGAGAATACTGCTGAAAAAGAAGGAGATTGAACCTATCATCAAATGGGAAGTTGCGGTGGCGACTCACCCGAAAACTCAAGGTACTTTTTTATGTTTAGTTTTTCTTGCCTTGTTTGGATTGATACTTCAGTAGGGTCACTTTAATCGTGGCAGCAACTCGTCATGGTTATTTTCATAAGTAAAATAACAAATGATATATCATACCATACAATATTGAATGAAAATATTTTGGTAACAATTAAAGTCACTATTTTTTCATGAATCCATGATACTGACAGCATTGCTAGTTAAATTATCTTTCTCATGTGATTCTCCACTCCTTACTACAAAGAACAAATATCAATTATATATTAGAGATTAAAAGATGGGATCTCTTAAATCTAAAATGGCAATGAAGCACACAAGGAATCAAGAAATTCCACAGTTGGATCATATTCTGTTCAGATTTCAAAAGTTTATCTGGAATTTACTACTAAACGATTTTTATCTTTCATAGAACGAATTTGCTAGTTAAATTATCTTTCTCATGTGATTCTCCACTCCTTACTACAAAGAACAAATATCAATTATATATTAGAGATTAAAAGATGGGATCTCTTAAATCTAAAATGACAATGAAGCACACAAGGAATCAAGAAATTCCACAGTTGGATCATATTCTGTTCAGATTTCAAATGTTTATCTGGAATTTACTACTAAACGATTTTTATCTTTCATAGAACCAGTCGCCAGCCTTACCTAACAGTGAGGTTTATTGGGTTTCATGAGTAAAGCATGGATCCAACATGGTACCTGATCTGTTATGCTTCCAAGAGAATGTTCAGTTGTCCTTCAATCATGGAAAATTCGTACATAGTACCTCCACCACTGTTATGAATTATATCTCTCTAATATATACATACAACTCAACTTATAAGTTATAACACACTCAGCAAAGAACTTATTAGCTTGTAAAAATCCAAAAGGAAAAATGTCAATTTTTTTTTTGGAATGGAAAAATGCCAAGTTAATTCAATGGAGACGAGTGAATATGAAAGAATCAGAAAACTATCCGAGAGAGAGTTAAGTTGTCCTTCAATCATGGAAAACTCGTACATAGTACCTCCACCACTGTTATGAATTATATCTCTCTCTAATTTATACATACAACTCAACTTATAACACACTCGTCAAAGAACTTATTAGCTTAAAAAAATCCGAAAGGAAAAATCTCACTATTTTTTTTTTTGGAATGGAAAAATGCCAAGTTAATTCAATGGAGACGAGCGAATATAAAAGAATCAAAAAGCTATCAAAACTATTATGTGGTGTGGAGTACTCTATATATTTTTCAGTTCTTCTATCCGGGAAGTTATGCAAAATGTGTCTGTTATTCTATGCGCATATGAGATCAAGGTTCAAAATTTACTAGTAAATGAGTGAAACTACCACAGTACGACTAAAGCTGTAGGTACACTACTTAGAGCCTATCAATAAGAATGTTAGAAGAGTATGTTCAGCATATACAATAACATTTCAGATATTCCCAAACCAACTATACAAATTACTACAAATTACTGTTTATCATTTATCCTACTTCAACCATTAAAAATGTACATTAGACAAAGGTGACACCTTTCAGATTTGTCCACTATATGTATCCCTACATGGTTGATTTGTGAACTGAACCTTGATTTCAGTCCCTTTTTAATATAATATGGACAGTGTTCTTAAATTTCATGACCTTAGACTGCTTGTTGTTCCTCTTTGTACATGAGAAATTCAAAAAAAAAATTAAAAAAAGTTCAACTATGTTCCATATTGATTAAGTTATTTAGTATTCTCATATAAAGTATATTTATTGGCTGCAAGAAATATGAACCATATCAACTTCCCTTACATCCAAATGCATCAAGTGAGAACCTGCACCATGTAGGCATATTCATCCCATAGTCAGTAGATTGGACCACATACTAATCAGTCAGTTAAAATATAAAAGTCCTACAACTTACATCATGATAAACTTATATACAGAAATACCATGTAGAATAAATGACATGGTGAAATGAAATAAGATGGTGAGAATTTGCTCAGCAGAAAGCTCTTTTCTTTTCTAATCATTTTTCAAATTGATACATTGGCGGATAGGCCTATAAGTTACATCAATTAGATTAATATATGAAATTCCTGCCCCAAAACATAAAGTCTCACTAACCAAAATAGTACTTGGGTCGAATTTCTGAAACAGATACAAAGTAAAAGGGTCAAATTTCTGAAACAGATACAAAGTAAATTTTCCTTCCCAAGAGTAGTACTTGGGCAACTTGATAGAAGGTGCTCTTTCTCTGTACTCCTGCATGCTTGACCAAATTCAGAGTATCACACTCCAAGTAATGAATCAACATATGTATTGGATTAAAAAAATTTGAGAGCGGACCAACTAGCTTATAGAAACAATTTCAGTAAAAAAACTTACTCCACAAACCAAAAGAAAGAGACTAGAGACCGTTTGTGGGCTTACTGTTATTGGTGTGAGTGTGAGTGTGAGTGAAAGAATATAAGAGCGTTTGCGGGATTACTAGCATTGGTGTGAGTGTGTGTTCGTGTGCGCAGGCACATTCATGCACGCGACAGAAGGAGAGAGAGCCTGCCTTATATTGCTTTAAATCTCTCTTTGAATGCTTTCTTTTTTTGGTTATAAGGTCATCTTACTTGCACAATTCTTTGTGTCGCTGTTAAATAATTTCAATTACGAAGGTCTTACAGTACATTTTCTCATATGAATTTCTTGAAAATTGCAGCCACCTGTCCAGATTGCAACAACAAAGAAGCATACTTCAAGCAGGTACAGGTTGGGTCTGATGATGAACCCCCGACCACATTTTACACATGCTGCAATGCATCATGCAGGAACCAGTGGAGGGAGAACTAGATTAAGACGACTCGTTCATTTTTTGAACCGAAAGATGTCATCAAACAATATAATTTGTACTTCTAATATGTTAGTATGTTAATAACTGGTGGTTCTTATACTGGTAGTATCTTTGTCAGTATGATATTTGGTCAGTAATTGAATATTTGCAGGGACTTCAAGGAGTCTGAGAACAACTTTTTCAAAATTTCTTGAAAGTTTTTGAGTACAATGTGGTCAGCATCATTAGTCCAACCTTCCTTTGAAATTTTGCATTGCTACTTCGTTTTTGTTTTTCAGGCTCGGTCTGTATTATAGAATATTATATCTGATTATGAATTGTTAAGTGGGATTTTGTTGTATTTAGTTGGATGTTTGGGCATTATTTTTGCTTATTTGTTTAGGGTAGTGATCATTATTACTATATGCTATTGAAGTGTTCCAAATTGTATGGCTGAATATTATATTTTTTAAATATTGACATGATGGATGAACAAATGAATTTCAAATGACTTGATTTTACATATTTTAACTATTTAGACGTGTAGATTAATGTAAACGGTTTGGATCGTCGATACAAATGTCTGAAGGCCAATACACACAGAGTGCATACGGAGGCTAGTGCACAACAAAAGAGACTAGTGCACAACAAAAGGTTTATATATATATATATATATATATATATATATATATATATATATATATATATATATATATATATATTCTTTGTTTAATTCTTTAGGAAGCATTTCAGAAAGGGACTTAGCAGTATTTGCTAATATCTACTGATGTTGCTGCTACTAAAAATAATTTTACATAGATCTTTCTTATAAGGTAATATATTCTGGTACTAGTATATATATAGAATAAACATAGTACACAGCAATTAAGGATGCTACGCTGTTTATAGTGCATAGTAAGAATTCTACACTAGAGAATTCAAATAAGGAAAATATGTTCAGATGACATTTTATTTGTTTGTTCTCATATTCGCTGTGGAGCATTTTATGATTTTAAAATTAGTACTTGAAGGCACACACATACAAGATGAAAATTTGCCTGCTACAGTAAGTTTTCTTGCCATTTTCTAGGGGTACATAGTGATATTGGGTGAAGATGGTTTCACATTTAACGTAGATTCCTGGTTGCCATTGCTGTCATGGTGGTAGACATAAATGGACACATAATAACTTGTGTGATACTCATCCATCATTATTGCAACATTTAGCCTGCCTCATTAGTAGAATATAAGTTCAGTATAGGCATCCAGTGAGATGGTTATAGTTTGTGTTATAGTATTGATGTAACTCATCCATCATTATTGCACTCTTGGTAAATTTGAATGTGACGGCAACTCACCAACCTGATTTCATTTTGTCTGATAACTGATCTACTTTGAAGTATCCGGGTCCTGTAGCTGTCACTATTTTTTCAATTGCTTGATGTTGTTCATGCTAATTTATCCGTACTATCCAAGAAGCTTTTGCATGGATTCTGATATGTTCTTATCTGTCTTGCTAGAAAAGGTGGTCAAAACTCTATTAGTTGGCTACACTCTGCCAGAGTGGAGAGTGCGAAGATTGAAGCGTCTTTTATGTCTGGCCGAGACTTGCTGTTTTTGGGAACGATTGGATTGCTTGGAGAATACTCTCCTACATCGAGAAAAATGTATAGGCTCTCCTTGGAGCGTTTCAGCTGCATGCGTCACAGGCCATTCCAGCATTGCACTCTTCCTGGTTGCTCGTTTATGCAACCTCTCCACAACATTAGAACGTCTTCTGAAGCTCCAAAAGAACACTTCTGTATTACATCTACCGCTCCCACCTCTAATAACCTCTCAGTCTTCTTATAAAACCCAACGGTGAAGCAAACATGGCTTTACAAAATATTGGTGCTGCCAACAGCGACGATGCCTTCTATCACCAAAATCGAAGGTTGTGGGAATGGCATCAAAACAAACATTGTCAACATGGTGGACATTGCTAAAGCACTGGCTAGGCCGGCTTCTAACACTACAAAATACTTTGGATGTGAGCTTTTGGTGCAGAGTCAAAGTTCGACGAGAAAACTGGAACCTCTCTCGTGAATGGAGCCGATGAGACTTCCAAGCTTGCTGGCCTTCTCGAAAACTTTATCAAGAAATATGTACAATGCTATGGTTGTGGAAACCCAGAGACTGAGATCCTTATCTCAGAAACTGAGATGATCACTATGAAGTG
Organism: Hemerocallis citrina; assembly: GCA_017893485.1. Classification (NCBI taxonomy): domain Eukaryota; kingdom Viridiplantae; phylum Streptophyta; class Magnoliopsida; order Asparagales; family Asphodelaceae; genus Hemerocallis; species Hemerocallis citrina. The sequence goes on from CM030368.1 coordinate 215,523,699, forward strand.
TGCAGCCTGTGGCTTTGTTTCTGATGTTGATGAAGGATAAGCTCACAACTTTTATACTACAGAACCCACCAGAGCAGAAGAAGGGCTCCAAGGTTTAGAAGGCAATGAGGAGGGCCGAGAAGGAGCTTCTCAAAGAAGGGGAGGCTGCAGATGAGGAAATGAAGAAACTGAAGAACAAAAAGAAGACAGGGTCCTCTTCCAAGGATCCTCCTGCTAAAGCTACTACAGCAAAGAAGAAAGCCAACGGCAGTTCTAAGAAAGCCAATGGCAGCTCCGATGAGGATCACTCTAATTCACCTGTTGGCAGTCAAAATGGCTATAACGCTGTTGAAGATGATGGTGATGATGATGTTCAGTGGCTGACTAATACTTCACTGGAGGCTGCACGTCAACGTATCCAAGAGCAACTCAGTGCAGTAACTGCTGAAATGGTGATACTCTCAACCACTGAGGAAGAACAGGAGAAGAAGAAGCCACGAAAGGCAAACGGAAATGTGACTACTGAGGCAAAATCTACAGATACACTGGTTTCAGAGATCAAGACCAAGCTGACTCAAGGTTCAACCCCAAGCCAAATTCAGTTCTTTATAAGCTCAACTTCTGGAAGTCCCCAGGGGAGAATGAATGCTCTGTTTGTAGCCTTATTTGATGGTGTTGGCAAAGTTTTTGCGAAGGAAGTGGGCAGCAGGAAGAAGTATTTGTCAGTGGTTGTTCAGGATGAAGAGTTACAGATCCGTCTTCTTCGAGCTATCGAAGCATTCTGCGGTAAAGCTAATGGCGATGTTGTGAAGGAGGTTCCTCTTGTTTTAAAGGTCTTTTATGATGCAGATTTGCTAGAGGAGGAGCTTATTGTTCAGTGGTATGAAGAGGGATCTAAAGGAGATAACAAAGGTCTTGAAATGCGGAAGCACGTAACTCCATTTGTGGAGTGGCTGCAGACTGCAGAGTCTGAATCTGAAGAGGAGTAAGCAATCGGAACGCTGCTTTAATAAATAATACTTTTGGATTTGTGCTGGTTTGATTAATGCATCTCATTTATCTGTTCTTTTATAAGTTCTCTATGCCTAGTGCGTCTACCTTTAGTTTTCTGTTTGCTTTTAGTATGCTATCTGGACTATAGTTATGGCAGTATCTGAACTATTGTTAAGTTTGTGTGTATCTGAACACTAGTATCTGCTTTGTATTTCTGTGTCCTTTATGGATACCATGGTCATGTCATGTATCGCGTGAGGTTTTGAAGTTATGCGAACTCTACATTCTTGATTGATTAATGGTGGAGTTACCATATGGCCAGTTTATTGGTTGCTGTAAGTTGTGGATGGTGATACTGTAGCAAAAATCAGTCAATGAATTGGTTTTGACTGTCAACATAGCTCATGGGATTTAATAGGTTTTACGCTAGTTGTCAACTATCTAATGCAACCCTCCTCCGGTTTGTGGCCGGATTCCGGGCTTGGGACAGACCAACAATGGCGGAGTTAACGTCGATCCCAATTCGTGCTTTGTTGTTGTTGTTGTTGCTGTCAACATAGTTAGCTGGTTCAGCAATTTCTATTTAGTTGTGTTGTAATGCATGTATTAATGCTGCTGCTGTTTCAGTTATGAGTTTTGCGTTTCCGTCCTTTGTAATCCATAATATCATCAGTCTGTACATGTTTTTGAAGAGTCCTTTTGACTTACATTATGCACTTCCGTACATGTATGAGCTTTATGTAGAGAAACAATATAACTGTATCTAGGATAACATTTTCTGTTGAAATCCTTATGTACTATCCTCTCTGTACCACAGAGTTGTAAGTATTTTTCTTTTTAACCTTTTTTTTTTCCCCTTCAATTTTTTTCTTAAAAATGTCTCTATTAGATGAGATTATCAACATAGTTTTCTGCAGTTCTCCATATGCTATGCAACCTTTACTCTTGCCGTATACTTGGATATAATTCTATTATAAATTCGTCTGACACATTGTTTATGTGTGCATATTGTTCTCAATAGTAGTGTTGGTCTATAAGATGCAAACCTTATTTTGTTGTTGTTAACCATCTGTAAGACTTCTGACATGATTCGTTTCCAGAAAAATCGGTTCTTCTGTACCAATAATACAAACAAAGCACATGACGAAGGAGGCGGGCAGAAAGACACGTTAAGTTCTTGTCTTTTGTGTGCAAACTGGATGGTCTATGAGTATATAGCCTATGCAGATGTTCATTAGTTGTAAGTCTATACTATTTACGCCTTTCAGTAGTTTGCTTTTAATTTGTCGGAATGTCTATTGATACTTCCTTTTATTAGGATCTGAATCTTGTGTTTTCTTTTGATTTCCTTGTATGAATCTCATGCGCATTCACTTGAACAATTGGTTTCTTAGCAACTGTTGAGTGTTGCCCTTATAATTTTATATATATTGACATCTTATCCCTTGATGGGAAAAGTTTCTCAAGCTGTTATTTCTAGGAAATATCTGTTTGAAAACCTCTAATAAAAGTTAAAATTAAATTTATTGATGTGATAGTTTTTGTATTTGTTGTCATTTACTTTGTTCAGTTACGCAGATAGAGTTTACTTCTAATGTTGAGCACCTATTATTCCATTTTGTATTGTTAAATAATAAAGCATTCCTGAATAGCTTTCTGTATTTTCTTCAGCATATCTGTATCTTTTGTGAACAAGGATGGCGAGGAGAAACAGATTAGAGTTCCAGTTGGAATGTCAATGCTAGAAGCAGCTCACCAAAATGACAGAGAGCTTGAAGGTGAATTCACCCTACGTCCAAACCATTCAATATCGTTTTATAATTATAGTTTAAAATTTTGTGCTTAATTTTTAATTGATATATCTATACGATATGACATTTGCATTGTATGATTATGATCCCAGGGGCATGCGAGGGCTCACTTGCTTGTTCTACTTGCCATGTGAGAGTAACGGTATTCCCTCGAACTGAACTCTCTAGAAGATATTCAGTGTTGAAATTCTTACATGATTTATATACTTAATTTTCTTGATGAATGTTCCTGTATTGGACATGGACCAATACAACAAGCTAGAAGAGCTTCATTTTTGTATGTTTCGTTAATCAATCATTAATGAAACATGTGACCTTAATCACTTTTATTCAAAAGAAAAAAAAAACAAGCTAGAAGAGCCACCGGATGAAGAAAATTACATGTTATAGACCTGGCTTTTGGCCTTACAGAAACGTATGTATCTTTTGAGTCTGATGGCTCTGATCTAACTACCGAAAAAAAGAAGCTTGTTAGTCTCATCTGGCTCCTTATGTTTCTCCGGTTTCTCTTTATGTCTATATTCCGGAGTTAGTCAAAATCATTATGTTTCAGTAATTATTTGCGACAATTTTTTAATCCTGTTTTTAAAAATAAAAAGGTATACTTTTTTTTTACTGCTTTGTTTCCTGTAGATCACAATAAAAAGGAGATTTTGTTTTACAGGTTACTGCATAATCTAAGAGTATTGACAACGCCACACTCCCACAATGTGCTTTTGTTTGTTATCTCATGTTTCAATCTTTTCGTATATGGGTTATGTTATATTTCAATATATTTTCCAAAGTTTGTAAATTTGGTTGTTTTTCCTAAATTATTTAAGTATTTGACTGTTTTTTGTCTCATTTGTGGGCACCTTCGTTTTTGGCCACCTTCGTGAGATTTTTTATTTCCTTCATTTTGTGGGTTACAGTACACTTTTTTCGATCACTTTCATGAGATTTCGTATTTTAGTGTTTTTGCCTCATTTTGTAGGTTATAGTCCACAGTTTCTGGCCGTTTTCGAGAAATTTTGTATTTGACTGTTTTAGCCTTATTTGTGGGCTAGTCCATAGTTTTCGGCCACTTTCGTGAGAATTTTAATTTCCTCTTTTTGTGGGCTATATTACACTGTTTTCGATCACTTTCATGAGATTTCGTATTTTACTGTTTTGGCGTCATTTTGTGGGTTATAGTACACAGTTTCCGGCCATTTTCGTGAAATTTTGTATTTGACTGTTTTAGCCGCATTTGTGGGCTATAGTCCACTGTTTTCAGCCATTTTCGTGAGATTTTTTATTTCTTTCATTTTGTGAGTTATATAGTACATTGTTTTTTTTTGACTGGAAAAAGGTAGGATAGCCCTACCTCAAGATAATATATATATAAATAAGCAAAATATATAATACAGAAGCTGCTAGAGGGAGATGCTCAGGATATGAGAGGAGTTGAGTTCGAGATGGCATGGCAGTGGACCGTAGAGAGGGCAGCGGACGTCTGTGGTACACCTCTACTAGGGCCACCACCATGATCTCATCCCCCTTCCCCTCCCTTACAATCACCCGAGTCATTCAAATCCCCAAGCAGTAAAACAGAGCAGGAAATAAAGCTAAAACAGAGTACAAGTCTAGCTAAGCAGAGTATAAGTCTACAGACTGGAACAGTCCCAAAATACAGATAAAGAAACACAAAAGCTGAAGACAAGTGCAACCGAAGTCTTTAAGTTGCATTTCCGCCGGAGGTACCGCCATGAGCAGGCCGCATTAGATCACTGTCGCCTGTCCTTCCCAACTCCTCCATGATTCTGGTCTTCTTCTTTGAAGCATCACTTGAATCTAGCCATTGAGAAAACCAGAACTTAGTGTTAGAAATCAACTTGATCACCGATGTTTGCTTGTTGGAAAAAATTCTATCATTTCCAGCATTCCAAATTGACCAATAGATAGCAATAGTTATGAGATGCCATGCATGAGTGAATTTGTGTTTCGTGTTGTCAAAGCACCATGTGGAAAAACATTCCGAAATAGATGCAGGCAGTGTGGGTATATCAAAAGCTCTTGAGAAGTGAAGCCATGTCTGAGTAGCCTTTGGGCACTCAAAGAAGATATGGTAGGTGGTCTCTGTGTGAAATGCACACTCACTACAAGCTGTATCTCCATTCCAACCTTTGGAATGTAGTCTGTCTCTGGAGTTGAGCTTCTCCCCACTCAACATCCAGGTGAAAATCTTGCATTTGAGGGGCGCGCAGTTACTCCAGCATGCTCGAAAAAAGGAGAAAGTAAGCCAGAGTTGGTATAGAAACGGTAAGCTGATTTGACTGAGAAACACCCGGAGAAGTCGTGGTTCCATACAGCTCTATCAGGCTGAAGAGTAGATGGCTGAAGAGAGGAGATGGATTGAAGCAATAGTCGCTTTTCAGCTAAGATGATACTATTGGAAGATGTATGTAGACTTGGCCGCCAAGTCCATTGTCCCTGATAAAAGCACCCTTGTGACCTTAGGGAAGCTGCCTTGTTCCAAGCGGCTTCAAAAAGGTTAGGATAGAGAGTAGCAATGCAGTTCTTGTCAATCCACTTTGATGTCCAGAACTTGAGGAAAGCTCCATCACCAAGTTCCCATGAGATCCCTTGATCAAATTGCTCTTTGAGTTTGCATAAGTTTTTCCAAAAGTCAGAAGAGTTGGCCTTACATATAAAGTTGCCGCTGTCACTATGAAAGTACAGAGATTTTAAAGTTTGGGTGCAAAGGGAGTTATCGGTGTATATCTTCCACCACCATTTCATCAAGAGTGCATGGTTGAAATGCTGAAGGTCAAGCACCCCAAGCCCTCCTTGCTGCTTAGGTTGGCAGATACGCTTCCAACTAGTGCAGGAGATGCCCGATACTTGCTTGTCGCCACCAACCCCGATACTTGCTTGGCAGATACTTGCTTGCTGCTTATATAGTACATTGTTTTCGATTACTTTCATGAGATTTCGTATTTTACTGTTTTGGCCTCATTTCGTGGGTTATATAGTCTACAGTTTCCGTCCGTTTTCGTGAAATTCTGTATTTGCTGTTTTAGCCTAAAATGAGGGAAATAAAAAATCTCACGAAAGTGGCCAAAAACTATGGAAAATTCTGTACGCTGTTTTCGATCACTTTCATGAGATTTCGTACTTTACTGTTTTGGCCTCATTTTGTGGGTTATAGTCCACAGCTTCCAGTCGTTTTCGAGAAATTTTGTATTTGACTGTTTTAGCCTCATTTGTGGGCTATAGTCCACAGTTTTCGAGCACTTTGGTGAGAATTTTTTATTTCCCTCATTTTGTGGGCTAGTACACTGTTTTCAATCACTTTCATGAGATTTCATATTTACTGTTTTGGCCTCATTTTTTGGGTTATAGTCCACAGTTTCAAGTCGTTTTCGAGAAATTTTGTATTTGACTGTTTAGTCTCATTTGTGGGATGTAGTCCACAGATATGAGGCACTTTCGTGAGAATTTTTATTTTCCTCATTTTGTAGGATATAGTACACTTTTTTCGATCACTTTCATGAGATTTCGTATTTTACTGTTTCGGCCTCATTTTGTGGGTTATTGTTCACAGTTTCCGATCGTTTTTGTGAAATTTTGTATTTGACTGTTTTAGCCTCATTTGTGGGTTGTAGTCCACAGTTTTCTGTCACTTTCGGGAGATTTTTTATTTCCCTCATTTTGTCGGCTATAGTACATAGTTTTGGATCACTACCATGAGATTTTGTATTTTACTGTTTTGGCCTCATTTTGTAGGTTATAGTCCACAGTTTTCGGCTGTTTCGTAAAATTTTGTATTTGACTGTTTTATCCTCATTTGTGGGCTGTAGCCTACAGTTTTCGGCTACTTTCGTGAGAATTTTTATTTCCCTCATTTTGTGGATTATAATACACTGTTTTCGATCACTTTCATGAGATTTCGTATTTTATTGTTTTGGCCTCAATTTGTGGGTTTTATCCACAGTTTCCGGCCGTTTTCGTGAAATAATATATTCGAGTATTCGACTGTTTTAGCCTCATTTGTGGGTTGTAGCCCACAATTTTTGGACACTTTCTTGAGATTTTTTATTTTCCTCATTTTGTGGGCTATAGTACACTGTTTTCGATCACTTTAATGAGATTTCGTATTTTACTTTTTTGGCCTCATTTTGTGGGTTATAGTCCACAGTTTTCGGCCGTTTTCGTAAAATTTTGTATTTGACTATTTTAGCTTCATTTGTGGGCTATAGTCCACAGTTTTCGGGCACTTTTGTTTGAATTTTTATTTCCCTCATTTTGTGGGATATAGTACACTTTTTTCGATTACTTTCATGAGATTTCGTATTTTACTGTTTTGGAATCATTTTGCGGGTTATAGTCCACAGATTCCGACCGTTTTTGTGAAATTTTGTATTTGACTGTTTTAGCCTCATTTGTGGGTTATATAGTCCACAGTTTTCAGTCACTTTCATGAGATTTTTTATTTTCTCCATTTTGTGGCTAATTGTACACTGTTTTCGATCACTTTCATGAGATTTCATATTTTACTGTTTTGGCATCATTTTGTCGGTTATATTACACAGTTTCCTGCCGTTTTCGTGATATTTTGTATTTGATTGTTTTAGACTCATTTGTGAGCTATAATCCACAGTTTTCGGCCACTTTCGTGAGATTTTTTATTTCCATCATTTTGTAGGCTATAGTACACCGTTTTCGATCACTTGCATGAGATTTCGTATTTTACTGTTCTGACATCATTTTGTGGGTTATAGTCCGCAGTTTCCGACTGTTTTCGAGAAATTTTGTATTTGACTGTTTTAACCTCATTTGTGGGCTATAGTCCACAGATTTCAGACACTTTCGTGAGAATTTTTATTTTTCTCATTTTGTGGGCTACAGTATACTGTTTTCGATCACTTTCATGAGGTTTCGTATTTTATTGTTTTGGCATCATTTTGTGGGTTAGTTCACAGTTTCCGACCGTTTTCGTGACTTTTTGTATTTGACAATGTTAGCCTCATTTGTGGGCTATAGTCCATAGTTTTCGGCTACTTTCGTGAGATTTTTTATTTCTCTCAATTTGTGGGCTTATAGTACACTGTTTTCGATCACTTTCATGAGATTTCTTATTTTACTGTTTTGGCCTCATTTTGTGGGTTGTATAGTCCACAGTTTCCGACCGTTTTCATGAAATTTTGTATTTGACTGTTTTAGCCACATTTGTGGGCTACAATCCACAATTTAAGGCCTCTTCTGTTAGATTTTTTATTTCCCTCATTTTGTAGGCAGTAGTACACAAATTTCGATCACTTTCATGAGATTTCGTATTTTACTGTTTTGGCCTCATTTCGTGGGTTATATAGTCCATAGTTTCCGTTCGTTTTCGTGAAATTCTGCATTTGACTGTTTTAGCCCACAAAATGAGGGAAACAAAAAATCTCACGAAAGTGGCTGAAAACTATGAAAAATTCTGTACGCTGTTTTCGATCACTTTCATGAGATTTTGTATTTTACTGTTTTGACCTCATTTTTTTGAGTTATAGTCCACAGTTTCCAGTCGTTTTTGAGAAATTTTATATTTGACAGTTTTAGCCTCATTTGTGGGCTATAGTCCACAGATTTCGGGCACTTTCGTGAGAATTCCCCCCTCATTTTGTGGGCTATAATACACTGTTTTGGATCACTTTAATAAGATTTTGTATTTTACTGTTTAGACCTCATTTTGTGGGTTATAGTCCATAGTTTCCAACCGTTTTTGTGAAATTTTGTATTTGACTGTTTTAGCCTCATTTGCAGCCTATAGTCCACAGTTTTCAGTCACTTTCGTGAGATTTTTTAATTCCCTCATTTTGTGGGCTATGATACACTGTTTTCGATCACTTTCATGAGATTTCGTATTTTTCTGTCTTGGCCTCATTTTGTGGGTTATTGTCCACAGTTTCCAGTCTTTTTCGAGAAATTTTGTTTTTGATTGTTTTAGCCTTATTTGTGGGCTATAGTCCACAGATTTCAGGCACTTTCGTGAGATTTTTTATATTCCTCATTTTGTGGTAAACTGTTTTCGATAACTTTCATGAGATTTTGTATTTAACTGTTATGGTCGTATTTTGTGGGTTATAATCCACAGTTTCCGATTGTTTTCGAGCAATTTAGTTTTTGACTGTTTTAGCCTCATTTGTGGGCTATAGTCCACAGGTTTCGGCCACTTTCGTGAGAATTTTTGTTTCCCTCATTTTGTGGGATGTATTACACTGTTTTCAATCAATTTCTTGAGATTTCGTATTTTACTGTTTTGACCTCATTTTGTGGGATATAGTCCAACGTTTCCGACCGTTTTTGTGAAATTTTGTATTTTACTGTTTTAGCCTCATTTGTAGGCTATAGTTCATAGTTTTCGGTCACTTTCGTAAGATTTTTTATTTCCCTCATTTGTGGTACACTGTTTTAGATCACTTTTATGAGATTTCGTATTTCACTATTTTGGCCTTTATTGTGGGCTATAGTCCACATTTTCCGGTCCCTTTCGTGAGATTTTTTATTTCCCTCATTTTGTGGACTATAGTACACAGTTTTCGATCACTTTCATGAGATTTCATATTTTACTATTTTGACATCATTTTGTGGGTTATAGTCCACAGTTTCCAGTCGTTTTCGAGAAATTTTGTGTTTGACTTTTTAAGCCTCATTTGTGGGCTATAGTCCACAGATTTCACGCACTTTCGTGAGAATTTGTATTTCCCTAATTTTGTGGGCTATACACCATTTTCGTTCACTTTCATGAGGTTTTCTATTTTACTGTTTTGACCTCATTTTGTGGGTTAGAGTTCACAGTTTCCTACCGTTTTTGTGAAATTTTGTATTTGACTGTTTTAGCTTCATCTGTGGACTACAGTCCACAGTTTTTGGCCACTTTCATGAGAATTTTTTCCCTCCTCATTTTGTGAGCTTACACTGTTTTTGATCACTTTAATGGGATTTCGTATTTTACTGTTTTGGCCTCATTTTGTGGATTATAGTCCACAGTTTCCAGTCGTTTTCGAGAAATTTAGTATTTGACTGTTTTACCCTCATTTGTGGGCTATAGTCCACAGTTTTCGTACATTTTCATTAGATTTTTTATTTCCCTTATTTTGTGGGCTATATACACTGTTTTCGATCACTTTCATTAGATTTCGTATTTTACTGTCTTGGACTCATTTTGTGGGTTATAGTAGACAGTTTCCTACCGATTTTGTTAAATTTGGTATTTTACCGTTTTATCCTTATTTGTGGGCTATAGTCCACAATTTTCGGTTATTTTCGTGAGATGTTTGATTTCCCTCATTTTGTGGTAAACTATTTTTGATCACTTTCATGAGATTTCGTATTTAACTGTTATGGCCGTATTTTGTGGGTTACAATCCACAGTTTCCGGTCGTTTTCGAGAAATTTTTTATTTGACTGTTTTAGCTCATTTGTGGGCTATAGTCCATAGTTTTCGGGGACTTTCGTGAGATTTTTTATTTTCCTCATTTTGTGGGTTATAGTATACTGTTTTCGATCACTTTCATGAGATTTCGTATTTTACAGTTTTGGCCTCATTTTGTAGGTTATAGTCCACAGTTTTCGTCCGTTTTCGTGAAATTTTGTATTTGACTATTTTAGCCACATTTGTGGGTTATAGTCCACAGTTTTCAACCACTTTCGTGAGAATTTTTGTTTCCCTCATTTTGTTCGCTATATTATACTGTTTTTGATCGCTTTCTTGAGATTTCATATTTTACTATTTTTGCCTCATTTTGTGGATTATAGTCCACAGTGTTCGGACATTTTCGTGAAATTTTGTATTTGACTGTTTTAGCCTCATTTGTGGGCTATAGTTCACTGTTTTTGGCCACTTTCGTGAGATTTTTTATTTCTCCCATTTTGTGGGCTAAAGTACATTATTTTGTGGGCTAAAGTACATTGCCACCGACCATCTTACATGGAAAAAATGGACCTCGCCACGCTTCGCCGTGCGCTCTTGGCACCGACCCTCAAACGTGGAAAAGTTGGACCTCGGCGCCTCTTGCCGAGCGCTCTTGGCACCGACCCTCAAACGTGGAAAAGTTGGACCTTGGCGCCTCTCGCCGAGCGCTCTTGGCACCGACGCCCAAACGAGCAAAAAATCTTGCTCTGGGACCTCGGCACGCCTCGCCGAGCGCTCTTGGCACCGACCATCTTACATGGAAAAAGTGGACCTCGGCACGCCTTGCCGAGCGCTCTTGCCACCGACCCTCTTACATGAAAAAAATGGACCTCGGCACGCCTTGCCAAGCGCTCTTGCCACCGACCCTCTTACGTGGAAAGAATGGACCTCGGCACGCCTTGCCGAGCGCTCTTGCCACCGACCATCTTACATGGAAAAAATAGACGTCGGCACTCCTCGCCGAGCGCTCTTGGTACCGACCCTCAAACATGGAAAAAAGTCACTCCGGACTTCGGTAAAGACACGCCGAACCCCCTCTTCGCCTCTGTAGGCTGGCTAAGGTGCCTCCGCTCTTCGACAGAAGGTGCCGAACCCCCACAGACCTCGATCTCCTTCGTAGCATGTGTTCGGGGGGGGGGGGGGGGGGTCGGCAATGACGCCAAAGCATCTAAGCTACGGAACGAAGTTATCCACTCCTCCAAAGCAACCACAGTCACTAGATCTCCCCAAAAATTCGCACCCAAAGCTGATGAAGGGCCCAGATCTCACCATAACGAAAATAATATCAAGTTGCCTATCTAAACATTGCGAAAAAGATGGCTAAAGATTCGGGTGGATTGATTAAAATTTCTAAAGAATAGTTATAAATTCGGGAAAGTATTTTCGATCCCCTGGATAAATAATTATTGCTTAGTAGCTAATTAAGACCCCCGAACAACAGATCACCACTTCGCAAAATTAGATAAAAATGAAGAAAAGTCACCAAAAACCCAGGACAGCTCAAGAACAACCTTGAGCACGCAACTAACTCAGAAATTGCCACCATACCCCATACAAAGATGCGACACCCCTCATTTTGACTCCGATACAACTCCGTAAGCCATTGAAACAGTAAAACTACTCTCCAAAGGCTGATCAAACTCAGACTTCGGGAGTGGGGGGGGGGGGGGGGGGGGGGGGGGGGCTCGTGATATGGCTAAAAATAGAGTTAAATCGGAACCGTCCAAATCGGGCATGAATCTTAACGCTTGGGGGTAAAATGGTAATTTCACATACAAACGGGTCTGAAATGGGTTCAGGGTCTTCTTTCTAAAAGGCCCCACAATCCATGAACGGATCCACCTCAACTGGGTGCGGGTTCCAACCCGCAGCAAACCTGGTCCAGCTAGATAGAATTAGGATTTCTGATTGTATTCAATCAACGGCCCTGATTCGCTCTATCATTTCACTAGGAATTTTCCTATTTCATTCCTAAACTGGTCCCAAAGGCGGCTATAAATACCCCCATCCACCACCATTAAGAGGTAATCATTCTTTTACCAATAAATGCTCATTCATAATCTTTCTGATTACTGACTTGAGCATCGGAGGGTGCGTCGCCGGGATCAACCCTGGTGTATCGCACTTTTTGCAGGTGAACGGCGGGAGTCAACGGTCTAACTCCGGCGGAAAGGTTTCAGGTTCGGCTATTCATTTTTCCTAAGAATCCACAAATTCTATCTGTTTGCCCCCACACCAGATTTAGCGGTAACAACTGTTTTAGCCTCATTTGTGGGCTATAGTCCACAGTTTTCGGCCACTTTCGTTTGATTTTTTATTTCCCCCATTTTGTGGAATATGGTCAACTGTTTTCCATCACTTTCATGAGATTTCATATATTACTGTTTTTGTGGGTTATATAGTCCACAGTTTTAGGTCGTTTTCGTGAAATTTTGTATTTGACTATTTTAGCATCATTTGTGGGCTGTGTAGTTCACAATTTTCGTCCACTTTCGTGTGATTTGTTATTTCCATCATTCTGTGGGCTATAGTACATTGTTTTCGATCACTTTCTTAAGATTTCGTATTTTACTGTTTTGGCCTCATTTTGTAGGTTATAGTCCACCCTTTCCAGTCATTTTCGAGAAATTTTGTATTTGACTGTTTTGCCTCGTTTGTGTGCTATAGTCCATAGTTTTCGGGTACTTTCGTGAGAATTTTTGTTTCCCTCATTTTGTAGTATACGGTTTTCGATCATTTTCATGAGATTTCGTATTTTACTATTTTGGCCATATTTTGTGGGTTACAGTCCACAATTTCCCGTCGTTTTCGAGAAATTTAGTATTTGACTGTTTCCGCCTCATTTGTCGGCTATAGTCCATTGTTTTCGGCCACTTTGTGAGACTTTTTATTTCCCCCATTTTGTGGGTTATAGTACAGTGTTTTCGATCGCTTTCATGAGATTTTGTATTTTACTGTTTTGACCTCATTTTGTTGGTTATAGTCAACAGTTTCGGCCGTTTTCGTGAATTTTTGTTTTTGATTGTTTTAGCCACATTTGTGGGCTATAGTCCTCAGTTTTCGTCCACTTTCGTGAGAATATTTTCCCCCCTCATTTTGTGGGCTATATTACACTATTTTCGATCACTTTCTTGAGATTTCGTATTATTGTTTTGGCCTCATTTCATGGGTTATACAGTTCACAGTTTCCGTCCGTTTGAGTGAAATTCTGTATTTAACTGTTTTTACCCGCACAAAATGGGGGAAATAAAAAGTCTCACTAAAGTGGCCGAAAACTACGGAACATTCTGTAGACTGTTTTCGATCACTTTCATGAGATTTCGTATTTTACTTTTTTGGCCTCATTCTGTGGGTTATAGTCCTCAGTTTGCAGTCTTTTTCGAGAAATTTTGTATTTAACACTGTTTTAGCCTCATTTGTGGGCTATAGTCCATAGTTTTTGGGCATTTTCGTGAGAATTTTTATTTCCCTCATTTTGTGGTCTATATACATTGTTTTCGATCACTTTCATGAGATTTCATATTTTACTTTTTGGCCTCATTTTGTGGGTTATTGTCCACAGTTTCCGACCGTTTCTGTGAAATTTTGTGTTTTACTGTGTTAGCCTCATTTGTGGGCTATAGTCCACAGTTTTCGACCGTTTTTGGTGAAGTTTTGTATTTTACTGTTTTAGCCTCATTTGTGGGCGTCCATAGTTTTCGGTCACTTTCATGAGAATTTTTATTTCCCTCATTTTGTGGTAATCTGTTTTCGATCACTTTCATGATATTTCATATTTTACTGTTAAGGCCTTATTTTGTAGGTTATAGTCTACAGTTTCCGGTTGTTTTCGAGAAATTTAGTATTTGACTGTTTTAGCCTCATTTGTGGGCTATATAGTCCATAGTTTTCGGTCACTTTCGTGAGATTTTTTATTTCCCTCATTTTGTGGGTTATAGTACACTATTTTCGATCACTTTAGTGAGATTTCGTAATTTACTATTTTGGCCTCATTTTGTGGGTTATAGGCTACAGTTTCCGGCCATTTTTGTGAAATTTTGTATTTGACTGTTTTAGCCGCATTTGTGGGAGGATATAGTCCACTGTCTTCGACCACTTTCGTGAGTTTTTTTTAATTTCCCTCATTTTGTGGGCTATTGTACACTGTTTTCGATCACTTTCCTGAGGTTTCGTAATTTACTGTTTTGGCCTCATTTTGTGGGTTGTAGTCCACAGTTTTCGACCATTTTGAAATTTTGTATTTGACTGTTTTAGCCTCATCTGTGGGCTACAGTCCACAGTTTTCGGCCTCTTTCCGCGAGATTTTTTATTTCCCTCATTTTGTGGGCTATAGTACATTGTTTTCGATCAATTTCATTAGATTTCGTATTTTACTAATTTTGCCTCATTTTGTGGGCTATATAGTCCAATATTTTTGGTCACTTTCGTGAGAATTTTTGTTTCCCTCATTGTGTGGGCTATAATACACTGTTTCTGATCACTTTTATGAGATTTCGTATTTTACTGTTTTGACCTCATTTTATGGTTTATAGTCCACAATTTTCGACCGTTTTTGTGAAATTTGGTATTTGACTATTTTAGCCTCATTTGTGAGGCTATATAGTCCAATATTTTTGGTCACTTTCGTGAGATTTTTTATTTCCCTCATTTTGTGGGCCATAGTACACTGTTTTCGATAGCTTTCATGAGATTTCGTATTTTACTGTTTTGACCTCATTTTGTGGGTTGTTCACAATTTCCGGCCGTTTTCGTGAAATTTTGTATTTGACTGTTTTACACACATTTGTGGGCTATAGTCCACTGTTTTCGGCCACTTTCATGAGTTTTTTCATTTCCCTCATTCTGTGGGCTACAGTACACTGTTTTCAATCACTTTCATTAGATTTCGTATTTTACTGTTTTGGCCTCGTTTCGTGGGTTATATAGTCCACAGTTTCTGTCCGTTTTCGTGAAATTCTGTATTTAACAGTTTTATCCCACAAAATGAGGGAAATAAAAAATCTCACGAAAGTGGCCGAAAACAATGGAAAATTCTGTACACTGTTTTCGATCACTTTCATGGGATTTCGTATTTTACTGTTTTGGCCTCATTTTGTGGGCTATATAGTCCACGGTTTTCGGGCATTTTTGTGAGAATTTTTATTTCCCTCATTTTGTGGGCTTTATTCATTGTTTTCGATCACTTTCATAAGATTTCTTATTTTACTGTCTTGGCCTCATTTTGTGGGTTATAATGCATAGTTTCCAACTGTTTTTATGAAATTTTGTATTTTACTATTTTAGCCTAATTTGAGGGCTATAGTCCACAATTTTCGGTCACTTTCGCGAGATTTTTTATTTCCCTCATTTTGTGGTAAACTGTTTTCGATCACTTTCATGAGATTTCGTATTTAACTTTTATGGCCTTATTTTCGGGGTTATAGTCCACAGTTTCCGGTCGTTTTCGAGAAATTTAGTATTTGACTGTTTTAGTCTCATTTGTGGGCTGTCCATAGCTTTCCGCCACTTTCGTGAGATTTTCTATTTCTCTCATTTAGTGGGTTATAGTACACTATTTTCGACACTTTCATGAGATTTCGTATTTTAATGTTTCGGCCTCATTTTGTGAGTTATAGTTCACAGTTTTCGGCTGTTTTCGTGAAATTTTGTATTCGACTATTTTAGCCTCATTTTTGGGCTATCTGGTACACAGTTTTCGGCTACTTTCGTGAGAATATTTTCCCCCTCATTTTGTGGGCTATATTACACTGTTTTCGATTACTTTCTTGAGATTTCGTATTTTACTGTTTTGGTCTCATTTTGTGGTTTATAGGCCACAGTTTCCGACCATTTTCGTGAAATTTTGTATTTGACTGTTTTAGCAGCATTTGTGGGCTATAGTCGACTGTTTTCGGCCACTTTCGGGAGTTTTTTTTATTTCCTCATTTTGTGGGCTATAGTACACTTTTTGCGATCACTTTCATGAGGTTTCGTAATTTACTGTTTTGGCCTCATTTTGTGAGTTGTCCACAGTTTCCGACCGTTTTCGTGAAATTTTGTATTTGACTGTTTTAGCCTCATCTGTGGGCTACAGTCCACAGTTTTCGGCCACTTTCGTCAGATTTTTTATTTTCCTCATTTTGTGGGCTATAGTACACTGTTTTCGATCACTTTCATGAGATTTCTTATTTTACTGTTTTGACCACATTTTGTGGGCTATAGTCCACAGTTTCCGACCGCTTTCTTGAAATTTTGTATTTGACTGTTTTAGACTCATTTGTCGGCGACAGTCCATAGTTTTCGGCCATTTTCGTGAGATATTTTATTTCCATCATTTTGTGGGCTATAGTAAACTGTTTTCGATTACTTTCATGAGATTTCGTATTTTATTGTTTTGGCCAAATTTTGTGGGTTATAGTCCACACTTTACAGTCGTTTTTGAGAAATTTTGTAATTGACTGTTTTAGCCTCATTTGTGGGCTATAGTCCCCAGATTTTTGGTACTTGCGTGAGAATTTTTGTTTCCCTCATTGTGTGGGCGATAATACACTTTTTTCGATCACTTTCATGAGATTTCGTATTTAATGTTTTGACCTCATTTTGTGGGTTATAGTCCACAGTTTCCGACCGTTTTTGTGAAATTTTGTATTTGACTATTTTAGCCTCATTTGTGGGCTATATAGTCCAAAGTTTTCGATCACTTTCGTGAGATATTTTACTTCCCCTTATTTTGTAGGACTATAGTACACTGTTTTCGATAACTTTCATAAGATTTCGTATTTTACTGCTTTTGGCATCATTTTGTGAGTTTATAGTCCACAGTTTCCGGCCGTTTTCATGAAATTTTGTATTGGACTGTTTTAGCCTCATTTGTGGGCTAGTCCACTGTTTTCGGCCACTTTCGATTGATTTTTTATTTCCCTCGTTTTGTGGGTTATAGAGTACACCGCTTTCGATCACTTTCATGAGATTTTGTATTTTACTATTTTGGCATCATTTTGTGGGTTGTAGTCCATAGTTTCTGGCCGTTTTCGTAAAATTTTGTGTTTGACTGTTTTAGCCTCATTTGTGGGCTACAGTCCATATTTTTCGACCACATTCGTTTGAATTTTTATTTCCCTCATTTTGTGGGATATAATACACTGTTTTCCATGACTTTCATGAGATTTTGTATTTTAATTTTTTGGCCTTATTTTGTGGGTTATAGTCCACAGTTTCCGACCGTTTTCGTGAAATTTTGTGTTTGACTATTTTAGCCTCATTTGTGTGCTATAGTCCATAGTTTTCGGCCACTGTTATTGAATTTTTATTTCCCTCATTTTGTGGGATATAGTACACTGTTTTCCATCACTTTCTTGAGATTTCGTATTTCCATCCATCACTTTCATGAGATTTCGTATTTAAGGGATGGAAATACGAAATCTCAAGAAAGTGATGGAAAACAGTGTACTATAGCCCACAAAATGAGGGAAATAAAAAATCTCACGAAAAGTATCCTAAAACAGTGGACTATAGCCCATAAATGAGGCTAAAACTGTCAAATACAAAATTTGGCGAAAACGTCCGGAAACGGTGGACTTTAACCAACAAAATGATGCCAAAACCGTAAAATACGATATATCATGAAAGTGATCGAAAACGGTGCACTATAGCCCACAAATTGATGGAAATAAAAAATCTCAGGAAAGTGGACGGAAATTGTGGACTTTGGCCCACAAATGAGGCTAAAACATTCCAATACAAAATTTCGCAAAAACGACCGAAAACTGTGGACTATAATCCAAAAAATGAGGCCAAAACAGTAAAATAAGAAATATCATGAAAGTGATCGAAAACGGTGCACTATAGCACACAAAATGAGGGAAATAAAAGATCTCAGGAAAGTGGACGGAAACTGTAGACTAAGGCCCACAAATTAGGGTAAAATATTCAAATACAGAATTTCGCAAAAAACATCCAGAAACTGTAGACTATAATCCACAAAATGAGGCCAAAACAGTAAAATACGAAATCTCATAAAAGTGATAAAAAACAGTGCACTATAGCCAATAAAATGAGTGAAATAAAAAATCTCAGGAAAGTGGCTGAAAACTGTAGGACTATGGCCCACAAATGAGGCTAAAACAGTCAAATACAAAATTTCACAATACTGGTCGGAAATTATGGACTATAACCCACAAAATAAGGCCAAAACAGTAAAATACGAAAACTCATGAAAGTGATCAGAAATAGTGCACTATATCCAACAAAATGAGTGAAATAAAAAATCTAAGGAAAGTGGCCGAAAACTGTAGACTATGGCCCACAAAATGAGGCTAAAACATTCAAATACATAATTTCGCAAAAACGGCGAGGAACTGTGGTCTATAAACCATAAAATAAGGCCAAAATAGGAAAAAACGAATTCTCATGAAAATGAGGGAAATAAAAAATCTCAGGAAAGTGGCAGAAATATGTGGACTATAGGCCACAAATGAGGCTAAAATAGTCAAATACAAAATTTCACGACAACGGTCGGAAACTGTGGACTATAAACCACAAAATGAAGCCAAAACAGTAAAATACGAAATCTCATGAAAGCTGATCGAAAACAGTGTACTATAGCCCACAAATTGAGGGAAATAAAAATTCTCACGAAAGTGCACGAAAACTGTGGACTATGCCCACAAATGAGGCTAAAACAGTCAATTACAAATTTTCACAAAAATGATGAGAAACTGTGGACAATAAGCCACAAAATGAGGCAAAAATAGTAAAATACGAAATCTCATGAAAGTGATCGAAAACATTGTACTATAACCCACAAATTCAGGGAAATAAAAAATCTCACGAAAGTGCCCGAAAACCATGGACTAGAAAACAAACGAGGCTAAAGAAGACAAATACAAAATTTTCGCTAAAATGCCGAAATTGTGGACTATAACCCACAAATTGAGGACAAAATAATAAAATACGAAATATCATGAAAGTGATCGAAAACAGTGTAGTCTAGCCCACAAATTGAGGGAAATTAAAAATATCACGAAAGTAGCCGAAAACTGTGGACTATAGCCCACAAATGAGGCTAAAACATTCAAATACATTATTTCGCGAAAACGGCCTGGAAACTGGGGACTATATAACCCACAAAATGAGGCCAAAATAGTAAAATACGAAATATCTTGAAAGTGATCGAAAACGGTGCACTATAGTCCCACAGAATGAGAGAAATAAAAAATCTCAGTAAAGTGGCCGAAAACTGTGGACTATGGCCCACAAATGAGGCTAAAACATTCAAATAAAAAATTTCGCAAAAATGGACGGAAACTGTGGACTATAACCCATAAAATGAGGACAAAACAGTAAAAGACGAAATCTCATGAAAATGAAAGAAAATAGTGTACTAGCCAACAAAATGAGGGAAATAAAAAATCTCACGAAAGTGGCAGAAATCTGTGGACTATGTAGCCCACAAATGAGGCTAAAACAGTCAAATACATAATTTCACGACAATGGTCAGAAACTGTGGACTATAACCCACTAAATGAGACCAAAATAGTAAAATACGAAATCTCATGAAAGGGATAAAAAATGGTGTACTATAGCCCACAAATTGAGGGAAATAAAAATTTGCAAGAAAGTGCACGAAAACTGTGGACAATAGCCTATAAATGAGGCTAAATCTGTCAACTACAAAATTTCACAAAAATGATCAGAAACTGTGGACAATAACCCACAAAATGAGGCCAAAACAGTAAAATTCACAATCTCAAAAAAGTGATCGAAAACATTTTCCTATAGACCACAAATTTAGGGAAATAAAAAATCTCAGGAAAGTGCCCGAAAACTGTGGACTATAGCCCACAAATGAGGCTAACGAAGACAAATACAAAATTTCGCTAAAAATGGCCAGAAACTGTGGACTATAACCCACAAATTGAGGCCCAAACACTAAAACACGAAATTTCATGAAAGAGATCGAAAACAGTGTACTATAGCCCACAAATTGAGGGAATTAAAAATTCTCTCGAAAGTAGCCGAAAACTGTGGATTATAGCCCACAAATGAGGCTAAAACATTCAAATTCATTATTTCGCGAAAACGGTCAGAAACTGTTGACTATAACCCACAAAATGAGCCCAAAACAGTAAAATACAAAATATCATGAAAGTGATTGAAAACGGTGCACTATATCCCAGAAAATGAGGAAAATAAAAAATCTTAGGAAAGTGGACGGAAACTGAAGACTATGGCCTACAAATGATGCAAAAACAATCAAATCCAAAATTTCGCGAAAACAGAATGAAACTGTGGACTATAACCCACAAAATGAAGCCAAAACAGTAAAATACTAAATCTCGTGAAAGTGACAAAAAACAGTGCACTACAACGAATAAAATGAGTGAAATAAAAAAACTCAGGGCAAGTTGCCGAAAACTGTGGACTATGGCCCACAAATGAGGCTAAAACATTCAAATACAAAATTTCGCGAAATGGCTAGGAAACTGTGGACTATAACCCATAGAATGTGGCCAACAACGTAAAATACGAAATCTCATGAAAGTGATGGAAAACAGTGTACTATAGCCCACAAAATGAGGGAAATAAAAAATCTCACAAAAGTATCCTAAAACTGTGGACTACAGCCCTACAAATGAGGCTAAAACAGCTCAAATACAAAATTTCGCAAAAACGGCTGGAAACTGTGGACTTTAACCCACAAAATGAGGCCAAAACAGTAAAATACGATATATCATGAAAGTGATCGAAAACGGTGCACTATAGCCTACAAATTGAGGGAAATAAAAAATCTCAGGAAAGTGGACGGAAATTGTGGACTATGGCCCACAAATGAGGCTAAAACATTCAAATACAAAATTTCGCGAAAACGGCCGGAAACTGTGTACTTTAACCCACAAAATGAGGCCAAAACAGTAAAATATGAAATATCATGAAAGGGATCGAAAACGTGCACTATAGCCCACAAAATGAGGGGAAAAAAAATCTCAGGAAAGTGGACGGAAATTGTGGAGCTGGCCCACAAATCAGGCTAAAACATTCAAATACAAAATTTCGCTAAAAAACGGTCGAAAACTGTGGACTTTAACCCACAAAATGAGACCAAAATAGTAAAATACGAAATATCATGAAAGTGATTGAAAACGGTGCACTATAGCCCACAAAATGAGGGAAATAAAAAATCTCTGGAATGAGGACGGAAAATGGTGGACTATGGCCAACAAATGAGGCTAACACATTCAAAAACAAAATTTCTCGAAAAACGCCCGGAAACTGTGGACTATAACCCACGAAATGAGGCCAAAACAGTAAAATACGAAATCTCTTGAAAGTGATAAAAACAGTACACTATAGCCAACAAAATGCGTGAAATAAAAAATCTCAGGAAAGTGGCCGAAAACTGTGGACTATGGCCCACAAATGAGGCTAAAACAGTCAAATACAAAATTTCACGACAACGGTCGGAAACTTTGGACTATAACCCACAAAATAGTAAAATACGAAATCTCATGAAAGTGATCAGAAACAGTGCACTATAGCCAACAAAATGAGTGAAATAAAAAATCTAAGGAAAGTGGCCGAAAACTGAGGACTATGGCCCACAAATGAGGCTAAAACATTCAAATACATAATTTCACGAAAACTGCCGGAAACTGTGGACTATAACTGACAAAATGAGGTCAAAACAGGAAAAAACGAATTCTAATGAAAATAATCGAAAACAGTGTACTAGCCCACAAAATGAGGGAAACAAATTTTCTCACGAAAGTGCACGAAAACTGTGGACAATAGCCCAAAAATGAGGCTAAAACGGTCAACTAAAAAAATTCCCAAAAATGATTAGAAACTGTGGACTACAACCCACAAAATGAGGCCAAAACAGTAAAATACGCAATCTCATGAATGTGATCGAAAACATTGTACTATAGCCCACAAATTGAGGGAAATAAAAAATCTCAGAAAAGTGCCCGAAAACTGTGGACTATATAGCATACAAATGAGGCTAAAGAAAACAAATACAAAATTTCGCTAAAATGGCTTGAAACTGTGGACTATATAGCATACAAATGAGGCTAAAGAAAACAAATACAAAATTTCGCTAAAATGGCTAGAAACTGTGGACTATAGCCCACAAGTTGAGGCCAAAACACTAAAATACAAAATACCATGAAAGAGATCGAAAACAGTGTACTATAGTTCACAAATTGAGGAAAATAAAAATTCTCACGAAAGTAGCCGAAAACTGTGGACTACAGCCCATAAATGAGGCTAAAACATTCAAATACTTTATTTCGCGAAAATGGTCGGAAACTGTGGACTATAACCCACAAAAATAGGTCAAAACAGTAAAATACGAAATATCATGAAAGTGATTGAAAACGGTGCACTATAGCCAACAAAATGAGGGAAATAAAAATTCCTAGGAAAGTGGACGGAAACTGTGGACTATGGCCCACATATGAGGCAAAAACATTTAAATAAAAAATTTCGCGAAAACGGTCGAAAACAATGGACTATAACCCACAAAATGAAGCCAAAACAGTAAAATGCGAAATCTCATGAAAGTGATAAAAAACAGTGCGCTATAGCGAATAAAATGAGTGAAATAAAAAACTCAGGTAAGTGGCCGAAAACTGTGGACTATGGCCCACAAATGAGGCTAAAACATCCAAATACAAAATTTTGCGAAATGGCTGGAAACTGTGGACTATAACCCACAAAATGTGGCCAACACAGTAAAATACGAAATCTCATGAAAGTGATAGAAAACAGTGTACTATAGCCCACAAAATGAGGGAAATAAAAAATCTCACGAAATTATCCTAAAACTGTGGACTATAGCCCACAAATGAGGCTAAAATAGTCAAATACAAAATTTCGCGAAAACGGTCAGAAACTGGGGACTTTAATCCACAGAATGAGGCCAAAACTGTAAAATATGATATATCATGAAAGTGATTGAAAACGGTGCACTATAGCCCACAAATTGAGGGAAATAAAAAATCTGAGAAAAGTGGTTGGAAATTGTGGACTATGGCCCACAAATGAGGCTAAAATATTCAAATACAAAATTTAGTGAAACGGCCGGAAACTCTGGACTATAACAGACAAAATGCGGCCAAAACAGTAAAAGGCGAAATCTCATGAAAAAGAACGAAAATAGTGTAGTAGCAAACAAAATGAGGCAAATAAAAAATCACACGAAAGTGGCAGAAATCTCGTGGACTATATAGCCCACAAATGGGGCTAAAACAGACAAATACAAAATTTCACGATAACGGTCTGAAATTGTGGACTAAAAACCCACAAAATGAGGTCAAAACAGTAAAATACGAAATCTCATAAAAGTGATCGAAAATAGTGTACTATAGCCCACAAATTGAGGGAAATAAAAAATCTCAGGAAAGTGCCTGGAAATTGTGGACTATAGCCCACAAATGAGGCTAAAGAAGACAAATACAAAATTACGCTAAAATGGTCGGAAACTGTGGACTATAACCCACAAATTGAGGCCAAAACACGAAAATACGAAATATCATGAAAGAGATCGAAAACAGTGTACAATTGCCCACAAATTGAGGGGAATAAAAATTCTCACGAAAGTAGCCGAAAACTGTGGGCTATAGCCCACAAATGAGTCAAAAATATTCAAATACATTATTTCTCAAAAACGGCCTGAAACTATGGACTATAACCCACAAAATGAGGCCAAAACAGTAAAATGCGAAATATCATGAAAGTGATTGAAAACGGTGCACTATAGCCCACAAAATGTGGAAAATAAAAAATCTCATGAAAGTGGACGGAAACTGTGGACTTTTGCCCACAAATGAGGCAAAAACATTCAAACACAAAATTCCACGAAAACGGACCGGAAACTGTGGACTATAAGCCACAAAATGAAGTCAAAACAGTAAAATACGAAATCTCATGAAAGTGATAAAAAACAGTGCACTATAGCGAATAAAATGAGTGAAATAAAAAAACCCGGGTAAGTGCCGAAAACTGTGGACCATGGCCCACAAATGAGGCTAAAACATTCAAATACTAAATTTCGCGAAATGGCTGGAAACTGTGGACTAACCCACAAAATGTGGCCAAAACAGCAACATACGAAATCTCATGAAAGTGATGGAAAACAGTGTACTATAGCCCACAAAATGAGGGAAATAAAAAATCTCACGAAAGTATCCTAAAACTGTGAATGAGGCTAAAACAGTACAATGCAAAATTTTGCGAAAACGGTCGGAAACTGTGTACAACCAACAAAATGAGGCCAAAATCGATAAAACACGAAATATCATGAAAGTGATCGAAAACGGTGCACTATAGCCCACAAAATGAGGGAAATAAAAAATCTTTGGAAAGTGGACGGAAATTGTGGACTATGGCCCACAATTGAGGCTAAAACATTCAAATACAAAACGGTGGACTTTAATCCACATAATGAGGCTAAAGCAGTAAAATATGACATAACATGAAACTGATCGAAAACGGTGCACTATATCCCACAAAATGAGGGAAATAAAAAATCTCAGGAATGTGGACGGAAATTGTGGACTATGGCCCACAAATGAGGCTAAAACATTCAAATACAAAATTTCACGAAAATGCCCAGAAACTGTGGACTATAACCCACAAAATGAGGGTAAAACAGTAAAATACGAAATCTCATGAAAGTGAAAATAAACAATGCCCTATAGGCCAACAAAATGCGTGAAATAAAAAATCTCAGGAAAGTGGCCGAAAACTGTGGACTATGGCCCACAAATGAGGCTAAAACAGTCAAATACAAAATTTCACGACAATGATCGGAAACTGAAGACTACAACCCACAAAATGAGGCCAAAATAGTAAAATACGAAATCTCATGAAAGTGATCAGAAACAGTGTACTATAGCCAACAAAATGACTGAAATAAAAAATCTACGGAAAGTGGCCGAAAACTGTGGACTATGGCCAACAAATGAGGCTAAAACATTCAAATACATAATTTCGCGAAAACGGCTGGAAACTGTGGACTCTAACCCACCAAATGAGGCCAAAATAGGAAAAAATGAAATATCATGAAATGATCGTAAACAGTGTACTAGCCCACAAAATGAGGGAAATAAAAAATCTCACGAAAGTTGCAGAAATCTATGGACTATAGCCTAAAAATGAGGCTAAAACAGTCAATCCAAAATTTCACGACAACGGTCGGGAACTGTGGACTATAACCAACAAAATGAGGCCAAAACAGTAAGTGTGCGAAAACATTGTACTATTGCCCACAAATTGAGGGAAATAAAAATTCTCACGAAAGTGTACGAAAACAGTGGACAATAGCCCACAAATGAGGCTAAAACAGTCAACTACAAAATTAACAAAAATGATCCCAAACTAACCCACAAAATGTGGCCAAAATAGTAAAATACGAAATCTCATGAAAGTGATCGAAAAGATTGTACTATAGCCCACAAATTGAGGGAAATAAAAATCTCATGAAAGTGCCCGAAATTGTGGACTATAGCCCACAATTGAGGCTAAAGAAGACAAATACAAAATTTCGCTAAAATGGATGGAAACTGTGGACTATAACCCACAAATTGAGACCAAAATAGTAAAATATGAAATCTCATGAAAGCGATCGAAAACATTGTACTATAGCCCACAAATTGATGGAAATAAAAAATCTCATGAAAGTGCCCGAAAACTGTGGACTATAGCCCACAAATGAGGCTAAAGAAGATAAATACAAAATTTCACTAAAATGGCCGGAAACTATGGACTATAACCCACAATTTGAGGCCAAAACAGCAAATTACGTAATATCATGAATGTGATCGAGAACAGTGTACTATAGCCCACAAATTGAGGGAAATAAAAAATCTCACGAAAATAGCCGAAAACTGTAGGACTATAACCCACAAATGAGGCTAAAACATTCAAATACATTATTTCGCGAAAACGGCCGGAAACTGTGGACTATAACCCTCAAAACGAGGCCAAAACAGTAAAATACGAAATATCATGAAAGTGAACGCAAACGGTGCACTATAGCCCACAAAATGAGGGAAATAAAAAATCTCAGGAAAGTGGACGAAAATTGTGGACTATGGCCCACAAATGAGGCTAAAACATTAAAATACAAAATTTCAAGAAAACGGCCGGAAACTGTGGACTATAACCCATAAAATGAGGCCAAAATAGTAAAATACGAAATATCATGAAAGTGATCGAAAACGGTGCACTGTAGCCCACAAAATGAGGGAAATAAAAAATCTCTGGTAAGTGGCCAAAAACTGTGGACTATGGCCCACAAATGAGGCTAAAACATTCCAATACAAAATTTCAAAGAAAAGACCGGAAACTGTGGACTATAACCCACAAAATGAGGCCAAGACAATGACGAAATCTAACGAAAATGATCGAAAATAGTGGACTATAGCCCACAAAATGAGGGAAATAGAAAATCTCACGAAAGTAATCGAAATCTATGCACTATAGCCCACAAATGAGGCTAAAAGAGTCAAATACAAAATTTCACAACAACGGTCAGAAACTGTGGACTATAACCCACAAAATGAGGCCAAAATAGTAAAATACGAAATCTCACGAAAGTGATCGAAAACAGTGTACTTAGCCCACAAATTGCGGGAAATAAAAATTCTCACGAAAGTGCCTGAAAACTGTGGACAATAGCCCGCAAATGAGGCTAAAATAGTCGAATACAAAATTTCACAATAATGATCGAAAACTATGGACTATAACCAACAAAACAAGGCCAAAAAGTAAAATACGAAATCTCATGAAAGTGATCGGAAATATTATACAATAGCCCACAAATTGAGGGAAATAAAAAATCTCACGAAAGTGCCAGAAAACAGTGGACTATAGCCCACACATGAGGCTTAAACAGTCAAACAAAAAATTGCACGAAAACGGTCTGAAACTGTGGACTATATAACTCACAAAAGGAGTCCAAAATAGTAAAATACGAAATATCATGAATGTGATCGAAAACAGTGTACTATAGCCCACAAAATGAGGGAAACAAAAAATTTCAGGAAAGTGGACGGAAACTGTAGACTATCGCCCACAAATGATGCTAAAACATTCAAATACATTATTTCACGAAAACGGCCGAAAACTGTGCACTATATGAGGCCAAAACAGTAAAATACGAAATATCATGAAAGTGATCGAAAACGGTGCACTATAGCCCACAAAATGAGGGAAATAAAAAATCTCAGGAAAGTGGACGGAAACTGTAGACTAAGGCCCACAAATTAGGGTAAAATATTCAAATACAAAATTTCGCGAAAATGTCCAGAAACTGTAGACTATAATCCACAAAATGAGGCCAAAACAGTAAAATACGAAATATCATGAAAGTGATAAAAAACAGTGCATTATAGCCAATAAAATGAGTGAAATAAAAAATCTCAGGAAAGTGGCTGAAAACTGTGGACTATGGCCCACAAATGAGGCTAAAACATTCAAATACAAAATTTCACGAAAACGACCAGAAACCGTGGACTATAACCCACAAAATGAGGTCAAAACAAAAAAAAAGACGAAATCTCATGATAATGATCGAAAACAGTGGACGATTGCCCACAAACTGAGGGAAATAAAAAACTCTCACGAAAGTGGTAGAAATCTGTGGCCTATAGCCTACAAATGAGGCTAGAACAGTCAAATACAAAATTTCACGATAACGGTCGGAAACTATGGACTATAACCCACAAAATGAGACCAAAAACAATAAAATACGAAATCTCATGAAAGTGATCGAAAACAGTGTACTATAGCCCACAAATTGAGGGAAGTAAAAATTCTCACGAAAGTGCCCGAAAACTGTGGACAATAGCCCACAAATGAGGCTAAAATAGTCAAATACAACATTTCACAATAATGTTCGAAAACTGTGGACTATAACCTACAAAATGAGGCCAAAACAGTGAAATACGAAATCTCATGAAAGTGATCGAAAACATAGAACTATAGCCCACAAATTGAGGGAAATAAAAAATCTCACGAAGTACCCGAAAACTGTGGACTATAGCCTAGACATGAGGCTAAAACAGTCAAATACAAAATTGCACGAATACGGTCGAAAACTGTAACCCACAAAAGGGGGCCAAATAGTAAAATACGAAATATCATGAATGTGATCGAAAACAGTGTACTATAGCCCACAAAATGAGAGGAAATAAAAGTCTCACGAAAGTAGCCGAAAACTGTGGACTATAGCCCACAAATGAGGCTAAAACATTCAAATACATTATTTCGCGAAAACGGCCGGAAACTGTGGACTATATAACCCACAAAATGTGGCTAAAACTGTAAAATACGAAATCTCATGAAAGTGAGTGTAGCCCACAAAATGAGGAAAATAAAAAATCTCACGAAAGTAGCCTAAAACTGTGGACTATAGCCTACAAATGAGGCTAGAACAGTCAAATACAAAATTTCACGACAACGGTCGGAAACTGTGGACTATAACCCACAAAATGAGGCCAAAAACAGTAAAATACGAAATATCATGAAAGTGATCGAAAACAGTGTACTATAGGCCACAAATTGAGGGAAATAAAAATTCTCACGAAAGTGCCCGAAAACTGTGGACAATCGCCCACAAATGAGGCTAAAATAGTCAAATACAAAATTTCACAATAATGTTCAAAAACTGTGGACTATAACCTACAAAATGAGGCAAAAACAGTAAAATACGAAATCTCATGAAAGTGATCGAAAACATTGGACTATAGCCCACAAATTGAGGGAAATAAAAAAGCTCACGAAAGTGCCCGAAAACTGTGGACTATAGCCCACACATGAGGCTAAAACAGTCAAATACAAAATTGCACGAAAACGGTCGAAAACTGTGGACTATAACCCACAAAAGGAGGCCAAATAGTAAAATACGAAATATCATGAATGTGATCGAAAACAGTGTACTATAGCCCACGAATGAGGGAAATAAAAATCTCAAGAAAGTGGCCGAAACTGTGAACTATAGCCCACAAATGAGGCTAAAGAACTCAAATACAAAATTTCGCTAAAATGGCCGGAAACTATGGACTATAACCCCCAAATTGAGGCCAAAAAAGTAAAATACGAAATATCTTGAAAGTGATCGAAAACAATGTACTATAGCCCACAAAATGAGAGAAAATAAATGTCTTACGAAAGTAGCTGAAAACTGTGGACTATAGATCACAAATGAGGCTAAAACATTCAAATACATTATTTCGCGAAAACGGCCGGAAACTGTGGACTATATAACCCACAAAATGTGGATAAAATAGTAAAATACGAAATCTCATTAAAGTGATCGAAAACAGTGTAGCCCACAAAATAAGGGAAATAAAAAATCTCACGAAAGTAGCCTAAAACTGTGGACTATAGCCCACAAATGAGGCTAAAACAGTCAAATATAAATTTTTGCGAAAACGGCCGGAAACTATGGACTTTAACCCACAAAATGAGGCCAAAATAGTAAAATACGAAATATTATGAAAGTGATCGAAAACGGTGCACTATAGCCCACAAAATGAGGGAAATAAAAAATCTCAGGAAAGTGTCCGAAAATTGTGGACTATGGCCCACAAATGAGGCTAAAACATTCAAATACAAAATTTAGCAAAACGGCCGAAAACTGTATACTACAACACACAAAATTAGGCCAAAACTGCAAAAGACGAAATCTCATGAAAATGATCGAAAACAGTAGCCCACACAATGAGGAAAATAAAAAATCTCACGAAAGTGGCCGAAATCTGTGCACTATAGCCCACAAATGAGGCTAAAACAGTTAAATACAAAATTTCACGACAACGGTCGTAAACTATGGACTATAACCCACAAAATGAGGCCAAAACAGTAAAATACGAAATCTCATGAAATTGATCGAAAACAGTGTACTATAGCCCACAAATTGAGGGAAATAAAAATTCTCACGAACGTGCACAAAAAACTTTGGACAATAGCCCACAAATGAGGCAAAAACAGTCAACTACAAAATTTTACAAAAATGATCGGAATCTGTGGACTATAACCCACAAAATGAGGCCGAAACAGTAAAATACGAAATCTCATGAAAGTGATCGAAAACATTGTACTATAGCCCACAAATTGAGGGAAATAAAAAATCTCATGAAAGTG
This sequence comes from Hemerocallis citrina, assembly GCA_017893485.1. Lineage (NCBI taxonomy): Eukaryota > Viridiplantae > Streptophyta > Magnoliopsida > Asparagales > Asphodelaceae > Hemerocallis > Hemerocallis citrina. Next base: position 215,554,029 of record CM030368.1, read on the forward strand.
TCCGAAAACTGTGGACTATAGCCCACACATGAGGCTAAAACAGTCAAATAAAAAATTGTACGAAAACTGTCGAAAACTGTGGACTATATAACCCACAAAAGGAGGCCAAAACAGTAAAATACGAAATATCATGAATGTGTTCGAAAGCAGTGTTCTATAGCCCACAAAATGAGAGAAATAAAAAATCTCAGGAAAGTGGACGGAAACTGTGGACTATGGCCCACAAATGAGGCTAAAACATTCAAATACAAAATTTCACGATAACGGCCGGAAACTGTGAACTATAACCCACAAAATGAGGGCAAAACAGTAAAATACGAAATCTCATGAAAGTGATAAAAAACAGTGCGCTATAGCCAACAAAATGAGTGAAATAAAAAATCTCAGGAAAGTGGCCGAAAACTGTGGAAAACAAAATGAGTGTAACATACCGTATTTCTTGTTTTAATTAAAAATGCATTTTTCAATTTTTGAACGTATGATGCACGTGCTAATTTTTCCATCTCTATTTTTCTTACTCTCATTTATTATTTTAGCATGCATGATTCTTTTTTTTAGCATTTTATTAAACCCATGGACCTAAGAATGGATCCTAGCCCCCTAGACTAATTAATTAATTAATTAAAAACCAAGTCCAACAAGACAAGCCCATTAATTTAATCTAAATTTTTGTTGTGCATAGACTCACACATGACATGTAACAACTTTTAATACACATTTTAGAATTATAGGAATTGTACTTAATTTTGTGTGTGTGTGCACATGTGCACAACACGTGCACGTGCTTTGAGAGAGAGTGGGGGACCGGTCGGTTTTAGAATAGAGAGAGGCCAGGAGTTGTAAGGTTGGGGGTTATGGGGGTTAGGGTAGTGAAGAGGTGGAGAATTAAGTGAGAAGTTATGAGGTGGATAAATTTGCAATTTAGCCCTTCACTTTGTCCTATAACTACTCTTGTTGTTTCTTCTCATTTCACACCAAAATAAACCAAAATAGAGAGAGGAAAAAGAAAGAGAGTTATAGTGTTCTTGTTTCTTGTTGGAGTGCTCTTGCTATTAGGAGGACTAGGAGTTGGCATGTGGGAGCTAGGAGTGGTGTTTCATCTTCTTTGTTACAAATTCTTCATAAGAGGTGGGTGGTCTTTATGCTTTCTAATTCATAGGTTGAGCATGCTAAAATATGACATTAGTAATGTAGATCAAATTGATGTAATATGGGTGATCTGTAAAAAAATGCATGCTAATATATTACATGGGTAGTATAGATAAAATTGATGTGATAATTAGATAACAAATCCATGGTATTATGTATGTTATGAATTGTAGAAATTTTGCTATGATTAAGAAACTAATAGTCATCATGTTAGTTGGAAATGAGAAAAAGAAATAATGAGTAATTGTCATATGCACGTTAATTTACAAATGTAGAAACATTTAAGTGTAAAAACAATTGTAGAGACTTTCCCTTATAGTTAAAAATGAATTTTTGTAAAGTCAAATTGGTACACATAGATTCATTTAAATTGTTTGTAAGAGATACAAATTACTAGTTTAACTAAATTGAAGAATTACAATTCATGTTCATAAACGAGAAGAAATAAATTTGAAATTTAGATATTTTGTCTAAAATATGAATTATACATTTGTGAGTTACTGTTAGAAAGTAAAATCTTTCTAGGTGAACTAATTACAGTCTAATGAAAGATTAGATCAAGTGAAAAATTGAGTTTTGAGAAAATATTTGAATAACAGAAAAATCGAACAAAAGCATAACAGCATAACTCGATAGTCAGAAATTGCACATGGACTTTTTGGTTACTCGGCGCACCATAAGTCTATCACTGTAGCGCGCCTGTGGTCTAAGTCGCGAGTTTGAAACTCGGCAAACCCCTTTTCTTTTGCTTTCGATTTTTAATTAAATCCAAACAGTGGAACGTTGTATATAGGGTTTCGATTGCCTTTTGAAACACCAAGTCCACATGGACTATTTGGCTAGCGGAGTGGGCTTTGGGCGCTTTACTGTAGTTGGCGGTTAAGGCTTGGTTCGAAAGCTGTTGGCTTCAAACATTTTTTTTGGGTTCGTTTTATTAAAAAGGAGTATTTTTAATGCCATTAAAAATTTGGAAAAAATTCTAATATTCCTATAAAATGATAAAGAATTTATAAAAAAAATAATTTTAGAAATTTTAATGTATATTTTGAGAAATAAAAAGAGGAATTGAGATTAAAAAATGAGTTATTGATTTCAAAATTGTTTATTTGCGTGTATGACCTTTATTTTGAAAAAAAGAGAAAAATATGTGTCATGTTATGGGATTCTCTTGATGTAAACATATACTTATGTTGAGTAAGAAATACTTGATGTGAAAATTGCTATATGCGCTTAAATTACTAGTGAGACTTAAAGTGATGAATCTATGTTCATGAAAAGAAATATTGTTTTATTTTGAATTGTAAATGAATAAATGAATCATGAATTATGCAAAGATAAAATATTGATCAAAATGTGAATAAGTTGAAGATAAGAATATTTAAGTTCAGTACATGATTCAATACATGATTATTGAAGGGTATGAATACCCATGGATTCTTGTACATGAAAGGTTGTGATCTAGAGTTTAGTGAGATCTCGGGTACCGGCATTATTGAATTAAAAGATTTGAGGTATATTTTTGAGATGTGTCCATGGAGCTATCTCGTATTTGTGATTAAGTCCGGTAGGGGGTAAAACTAACTTTAGGTATGATAATTTATTCATGTCTTGAACTTAAGAACTAGGCATTGAGAGAAGATGTAGTAAACCCGGGCAAACGTAAGTGGGGCACTCTATGTAGTCGGGCGATGTACTTCGGGACTGAAGTTGCTTCGATGGAGACGAGTTTTATTTTAAATCCGGGACTATGCATAGTCAGACGGATAGTTTGTCGTACTCTAGTGTATATACGTATACCGGGGCTAGAGGAGCACTTGCGGGATATTCGCACGACGAGGAGTCTGTATAACAATCGGGCAGTGTACTCTGGGACTGGGATCCGCACTCGTAGAATGTCTAAACCTTGTTCTTATTACTGGGTAGTTTTCATGGCGAGGGATCGAACCCTTTAATGTGGAGTACGTAGGTGCTTGCCCTCGGACCTATGTAGTATGGGACACATAGAATTCGAACAAGTATGCATTAGTGTCATCTTAGTATAAATATCTGAATTAGGCAGTAAGGCATTGCATACACATACATGTTTAGAGTAATCCACAAAATGCGAGGATGGCCGGGTATACATTGTGGTTTGTTAAAGTATAAAGATCGTTATATTTACGACATAGAGAGGATGGCCGAGTATAACATTTTCGTCAGTTGTAAGTAACTGACGTACCCACAGTTTATTATGCAGGAATTGGATTTTCATGAAGATATAAAGTTGATATGATGCTGTTGATTAATTACGTATTAAAGATGTTGCAAGTTGTATATTATTTTCATTTTCGTACTTCATTTTATCTTCCGCTGTGTAAATAAATGTAAAGGACTCTGATGTATGATAAAAAGTGCAAATTTCCTGGTAAAATTGTACAAGGTGAAGTGTAAAGATCCTGTGGAACTTCAAATTCGGTCTTATTTGGAATTCGGGGTGTTACAGAAGCCCACAAAATGATGGAAATAAAAAATCTCAGGAAAGTGGATGGAAACTGTGGACTATGGCCCACAAATGAGGCTAAAACATTCAATACAAAATTTTGCAAAAACAGCCGGAAACTATGGACTATAACCCACAAAATGAGGCCAAAATAGTAAAATACGAAATCTAACGAAAGTGATCAAAAACAGTGCACTATAGCCAACAAAATGAGTGAAATAAAAAAATCTCAGGAAAGTGGCCGAAAACTGTGGACTATGGCACGCAAATGAGGCTAAAACATTCAAATACATTATTTCGCGAAAACGGCCAAAAACTGTGGACCATACCACAAAATGTGGCGAAAACAGTAAAATATGAAATCTCATGAAAGTGATCGAAAACAGTGTACTATAGCCCACAAAATAAAGGAAATGAAAAATCTTGTGAAAGTAGCCTAAAACTGAGGATTATAGCCCACAAATGAGGCTAAAATAGTTAAATATAAAATTTTGCAAAAAACGGCAAGAAACAGTGGACTTTAACCCACAAAATGAGGCCAAAACAGTAAAATACGAAATATCATGATAGTGATCGAAAACGGTTTACTATAGGCCACAAAATGAGGGAAATTAAAAATCTCAGGAAAGTGGCCAAAAACTGTGAACTATGGCCCACAAATGAGGCTAAAATATTCACATACAAAATTTCGCGAAAACGACCGGAAACTGTGGACTATAACCCACAAAATGAGGCCAAAACAGTAAAAGACGAAATCTCGGGAAAATGACCGAAAATAGTGCACTATTTTCCTTATAGCCCACGAAATAAGGAAAATAAAAAATCTCACGAAAGTGGCAGAAATCTGTGGACTATAGCCACAAATGGGCTAAAACAGTCAAATACAAAATTTCACGACAATAGTTGGAAACTGTGGACTATAACCCACAAAATGAGGCCAAAACAGTAAAATACAAAATCTCATGAAAGTGATCGAAAAAATTCTATTATAGCCCACAAATTGAAGGAAATAAAAAATCTCACGAAAATGCCTGAAAACTGTGGACTATAGCCCACCCACGAGGCTAAAACAGTCAAATACAGAATTGCAGGAAAACGGTCGAAAACTGTGGACTATAACCCACAAAAGGAGGTCAAAATAGTAAAGTGCCAAATATCATGAATCTGATCGAAAACAGTGCATTACAGCCTACAAAATGAGGGAAATAAAAAATCTCACGAAAGTGGCCAAAAACTGTGGACTATAGCGCACAAATGAGGCTAAAGAAGATAAATACAAAATTTCGCAAAAATGGCCGGAAACAGTGAACTATAACCCACAAATTGAGGCCAAAACTGTAAAATACGAAATATCTCGAAAATAGTGTAATATAGCACACAAAATGAGGAAAATAAAAAATCTCACGAAAGTAGACGAAAACTGTGAACTATAACCCACAAATGAGGCTAAAACATTCAAATACATTATTTCGCGAAAACGGCCGGAAACTGTGGACTATAACCCACAAAATGTGGCTAATATAGTAAAATACGAAATCTCATGAAAGTGATCGAAAATAGTGTACTATAGGCCACAAAATGTGGGAAATAAAAAATCTCACGAAAGTAGCCTAAAACTGTGGACTATAGCCCACAAATGAGGCTAAAACAGTCAAATACTAAATTTCGCGAAAACGGCCGGAAATTGTGGACTTTAACCCACAGAATGATGCCAAAACAGTAAAACACGAAATATCATGAAAGTGAAGGAAAACGGTGCACTATAGCCCACAAAATGAGGGAAATAAAAAAATCTCAGGAAAGTGGACGGAAACTGTCGACTATAGCCCACAAATGAGGCTAAAACATTCAAATACAAAATCTCGCGAAAATGGTCGGAAACTGTGGACTATAACCCACAAAATGAGGCCAAAACAGTAAAAGATGAAATCTTAGGAAAATGATCGAAAATAGTGTACTATAGCACACAAAATGAGGGAAATAAAAATGAGGCTACTATAGCTCACAAATGAGGCCAAAACAGTCAAATACAAAATTTCACGACAACGGTCGGAAACTGTGGACTATAACCCACAAAATGAGGCCAAAATAGTAAAATACGAAATCTCAAGAAAATGATCGAAAACAGTGTACTATAGCCCACAAATTGAGGGAAATAAAAAATCTCACGAAAGTGCACGAAAACTGTGGACAATAGCCCACAAACGAGGCAAAAACAGTCAACTACAAAATTTCACAAAAATGATCGGAAACTGTGGACTATAACCCACAAAATGATGCCAAAACAGTAAAATACGAAATCTCATGAAAGTGATCGAAAATATTGTACTCTAGCCTACAAATTGAGGGAAATAAAAAATCTCACGAAAGTGCCAGAAAGCTGTGGACTATAGCCCGCACATGAGGCTAAAACAGTCAAATACAAAATTTCGCGAAAACGGCCGGAAACTGTGGACTATATAACCTACAAAAGGAGGCCAAAATAGTAAAATACGAAATATCATGAATGTGGTCGAAAACAGTGTAGCCCACAAAATGAGGAAAATAAAAAATCTCTGGAAAGTGGCCGAAAACTGTGGACTATGGCCCACAAATGTGGCTAAAACATTCAAATACAAAATTTCGCGAAAACGGCCAAAAACTGTGGACTATATCCCACTAAATGAGGCCAAAACAGTAAAAGACGAAATCTAATGAAAATGATCGAAAACAATGTACTATAGCACAAAAAATGAGGGAAATAAAAATCTCATGAAAGTGGCCGAACTCTGTGCGCTATAGCCCACAAATGAGGCTAAAACAGTCAAATACAAAATTTCACGACAACGGTCGGAAACTGTGGACTATAACCCACAAAATAAGGCCAAAACAGTAAAATACGAAATCTCAAGAAAGTGATCGAAAACAGTGTACTAGCCCACAAATTGAGGGAAATAAAAATTCTCACGAAAGTTCACGAAAACTGTGGACAATAGCCCACAAATGAGGCAAAAACAGTCAACTACAAAATTTCACCAAAATGAACGAAAACTGTGGACTATAACCCACAAAATGAGGCCAAAATAGTTAAATACGAAATCTCTTGAAAGTGATAAAAAACAATGTACTATAGCCCACAAATTGAGGGAAATAAAAAATCTCACGAAAGTAGCCTAAAACTAAGGACTATAGCCCACAAATGAGGCTAAAACAGTCAAATACAAAATTTCGTGAAAACGGTCGGAAATTGTGGACTTTAACCCACAAAATGGGGCCAAAATGGTAATATACGAAATGACATGAAAGTGATAAAAAACGGTGCACTATAGCCCACAAAATGAGGGAAATAAAAAATTTCTGGAAAGTGGCCGAAAACAGTGGACTATGGCCCACAAATGTGGCTAAAACATTCAAATACAAAATTTCGCGAAAACGGTCGGAAACTGTGGACTATAACCTACCAAATGAGGCCAAAACAGTAAAATATGAAATCTCAAAAAAGTGATCGAAAATTGTGTACTATAGCCCACAAATTGAGGGAAATAAAAATTCTCACGAAAGTGTACGAAAACTGTGGACAGTAGGCCCCAAATGAGGCAAAAACAGTCAACTACAAAATTTCACAAAAATGCTCGGAAACTGTGGACTATAACCCACAAAATGATGCCGAAACAGTAAAATACGAAATCTCATGAAGTGATCGAAAACATTGTACTATAGCCCACAAATTGAGGAAAATAAAAAATCTCACGAAAGTGCCCGAAAGCTGTGGACTATAGCCCACACATGAGGCTAAAACAGTGAAATACGAAATTACACGAAAACGGTCGGAAACTATGGACTATTTAACCCACAAAAGGAGGCCAAAACAGTAAAATACGAAATATTATGAATGTGACCGAAAACAGTGTACTATAGCCCACAAAATGAGGGAAATAAAAAATTCTCAGTAAAGTGGCCGAAAACTGTGGACTATAGCCCACAAATGAGGCTAAAACATTCAAATACATTTTTTCACGAAAACGGCCGAAAACAGTGGACTATAACCCACAAAATGTGGCTAAAACAGTAAAAGATGAAATCTCATGAAAGTGATCGAAAACCGTGTACTATTGCCCACAAAATGAGGGAAATAAAAAACCTCGCGAAAGTAGCCTAAAACTGTGGATTACAGCCCACAAATGAGGCTAAAACAGTCAAATACAAAATTTCTAGAAAACGACCGGAAACTGTGGACTTTTACCCACAAAATGAGGCCAAAACAGTAAAATACGAAATAACATGAAAGTGATCGAAAACGGTGCACTATAGCCCACAAAATGAGGAAAATAAAAAATCTCAGGAATGTGGCCGAAAACTGTGGGCTATGGCCCACAAATGTGGCTAAAACATTCAAATACAAAATTTCGCGAAAATAGCCAGAAACTGTTGACTATAATCCACAAAATGAGGCCAAAACAGAAAAAGACGAAATCTCATGAAAATGATAAAAAAACAGTGTAGTATTGCCCACAAATTGGGGGAAATAAAAATTCTCACAAAAGTGGACGAAAACTGTAGACAATAGCCCACAAATGAGGCTAAAACAGTCAACTAGAAAATTTCTCGACAACGGTCGGAAACTGTAGACTATAACCCACAAAACGAGGTCAAAACAGCAATATACGAAATCTCACGAAAGTGATCGAAAACATTGTACTATTGCACACGAATTGAGGGAAATAAGAAATCTCACGAAAGTGCCCAAAAACTGTGGACGATTGCCCACACATGAGGTTAAAACAGTCAAATACAAAATTTCACGAAAACGGTCGGAAACTGTGGACAATATAACCCCCAAAAGGAGGCCAAAACAGTAAAATACGAAATATCATGAATATGATCGAAAATAGTGTACTACAGCCCACAGAATGAGGGAAATAAAAAACTCACGAAAGTGACAGAAATCTGTGGACTATAGCCCAACAATGAGGCTAAAACAGTCAAATTCAAAATTTCATGACAACGGTCGGAAACTGTGGACTACAACCCACAAAATGTGGCTAAAACAGTAAAATACGAAATCTCACGAAATTGAACGAAAACAGTGTACTATAGCCTACAAATTGAGGGAAATAAAAATTCGCACGAAAGTGCACGAAAACTGTGGACAATAGCCCACAAATGAGGCTAAAACGGTCAACTACAAAATTTCACAAAAATGATCGGAAACTGTGGACTACAACTCACAAAATGAGGCCAAAACAGTAAAACACGAAATCTCATGAAAGTGATGGAAAACAGTGTACTATAGCCCACAAATTGAGGGAAATAAAAAATCTCACGAAAGTGGCCGAAAACTGTGGACTATAGCCCACAAATGAGGCTAAAACATTCAAATACCTTATTTTGCGAAAACGGCCAGAAACTGTGGACTATAACCCACAAAATAAGGCCAAAACAGTAAAATACAAAATATCATGAAAGTGATCGAAAACGGTGCACTATAGCCCACAAAATGAGGGAAATAAAAAATCTCAGGAAAGTGGACGGAAACTGTCGACTATAGCCCACAAATGAGGCTAAAACATTCAAATACAAAATCTCGCGAAAATGGCCGGAAACTGTGGACTATAACCCACAAAATGAGCACAAAGCAGTAAAATACGAAATCTCATGAAAGTGATAAAAAACAGTGCATTATAGACAACAAAATGTGTGAAATAAAAATCTGTGGAAAGTGGCCGAAAACTGTGGACTATGGCCCACAAAAGAGGCTAAAACATTCAAATACAAAATTTCGCGAAAACGGCCGGAAACTGTGAACTATATAACCCACAAAATGAGGCCAAAACAGTAAAAGACGAAATCTCATGAAAATGATCGAAACAGTATACTATAGCCCACAAAATGAGGGAAATAAAAAATCTCTGAATGTGGCAGAAATCTGTGGAAAATAGCCCACAAATGAGGCTAAAACAGTCAAATACAAAATTTCACGACAATGGTCGGAAACTGTGGACTATAACCAACAAAATGAGGCCACCACAGTAAAATACTAAAATCTTATGAAAGTGATCGAAAACAGTGTATTATAGCCCACAAATTGAGGGAAATAAAAATTCTCACGAAAGTGCCCGAAAACTGTAGACTATAGCTAACACATGAGGCTAAAATAGTCAAATACAAAATTGCACGAAAACGGTCGGAAACTGTGGACTATTACCCACAAAAGGATGCCAAAATAGTAAAATATAAAATATCATGAATGTGATAAAAAATAGTGTACTATAGCTTTCAAAATGAGGGGAATAAAAAATCTCACGAAAGTAGCCGAAAACTGGGAACTATAGCCCACAAATGGGGCTAAAACCTTCAAATACATTATTTCACGAAAAATGGCCGGAAACTGTGGACTATAACCCACAAAATGTGGATAAAACAGTAAAATACGAAATCTGATGAAAGTAATCGAAAACAGTGTACTAGCCCACAAAATGAGGGGAAAAAAATCTCACGAAAGTAGCCTAAAACTGTGGACTATAGCCCACAAATGAGGCTAAAACAGTCAACTAGAAAATTTCACAAAAACGGTAGGAAATTGTGGAGTTTAACCCACAAAATGAGGCCAAAACAGTAAAATACGAAATATCATGAAAGTGATCGAAAACGGTGCACTATAGCCCACAAAATGAGGAAAATAAAAAATCTCAGGAAAGTGCATGGAAACTGTGGACTATGGCCGACAAATGAGGCTAAAACATTCAAATACAAAATTTCGAGAAAACGGCCGGAAACTGTGGACTATAACCTACAAAATGAGGCCAAAAAAGTAAAATACGAAATCTCATGAAAGTGATAAAAAACAGTGCACTATAACCAACAAAATGATTGAAATAAATAATCTCAGGAAAGTTGCCGAAAACTGTGGACTATGGCCCGCAAATGAGCCTAAAACATTCAAATAAAAAATTTCGCGAAAACGGCCGGAAACTGTGGACTACAACCCAGAAAATGAGGCAAAAACAGAAAAAGACGAAATCTCATGAAAATTATCGAAAACAGTGTATTATAGCCCATTAAATGTGGGAAATAAAAAATCTCACGAAATGGCCGAAGTCAGTGCACTATAGCCCACAAATGAAACTAATATAGTCAAATACAAAATTTCACGACAACAGTCGGAAACTGTGGACTATAACCCACAAAATAAGGCCAAAACAGTAAAATATGAAATCTCATTAAAGTGATCAAAAATAGTGTACTATAGCCCACAAATTTGAGGGAAATAAAAAATCTCACGAAAGTGCCCGAAAACTGTGGAATATAGCCCACACATGAGGCTAAAACAGTAAAATAAAAAATTGCACGATAACGGTCGGAAACTGTGGACTATATAACGCACAAAAGGAGGCCAAAATCGTAAAATACGAAATATCATGAACGTGATCGAAAACTGTGTACTATAGCCCACAAAATGAGGGAAATAAAAAAACTCACGAAAGTGGCTGAAAACTGTGGACTGTAGCCCACAAATGAGGCTAAAACATTCAAATACATTTTTTCGCGAAAACGGTCGGAAACTGTGGACTATAACCCACAAAATGAAGCCAAAACTGTAAAATACGAAATATCAAGAAAGTGATCGAAAACGGTGCACTGTAGCCCACAAAATGAGGGAAATAAAAATTTCAGGAAAGTGGTTGGAAACTATGGACTATGGCCCACAAACGAGGCCAAAACATTCAAATACAAAATTTCGCGAAAACGGCAGGAAACTGTGGACTAACCCACAAAATCAGGCCAAAACAGTAAAATACGAAATCTCATGAAAGTGATCAAAAATAGTGCATTATAGCCAACAAAATTAGTGAAATAAAAAGTATCGGAAAAGTGGCCGAAAACTGTGGACTATGGCCCACAAATGTGGGTAAAACATTCAAATATAAAATTTTGCGAAAATGGCCGGAAATTGTGGACTATATCCCACAAAATTAGGACAAAACAGTAAAATACGAAATCTCATGAAAGTGATCAAAAACAGTGCACTATAGCCAACAAAATGAGTGAAATAAAAAATCTCAGGAAAGTGGCAGAAATCTGTGGACTATAGCCCACAAATGAGGCTAAAACAGTGAAATACAAAATTTCACGACAACGATGATCTGTAGTACAATGGGTTATAGTCCACAATTTCTCAGCGAAATTTTGTATTTGTCTTCTTTAGCCTCATTCATGGCAGAAAACTGTGAACTATGGCCCACTAAAGGTGGCTAAAATATTCAAATACAAAATTTCGTGAAAACGGCCAGAAACTGGGACTATAACCCACAAAATGAGGCCCAAATAGTAAAAGACGAAATCTCATGAAAATGATCGAAAACAGTGTTCTATAGGCCACAAAATGAGGGAAATAAAAAATCTCACGATAGTGGCAGAAATCTGTGGACTATAGCCCACAAATGGGGCTAAAACAATCAAATACAAAATTTCACGACAACGGTCGGAAACTGTGGACTATAACCCTCAAAATGAGGCCAAAACAGTAAAATACGAAATCTCATGAAAGTGATCGAAAATAGTGTACAATAGCCCACAAATTGAGGGAAATAAAAATTCTCGCGAAAATGCACGAAAACTGTGGCCAATAGCCAACAAATGAGGCTAAAACAGTCAACTACAAAATTTCCTGACAATGGTCGGGAACTGTGGACTATAACCCACAAAATAAGGCCAAAACAGTAAAACACGAAATCTCATGAAAGTGATCGAAAACATTGTACTATAGCCCACAAATTGAGGGAAAGAAAAAATCTCAGAAAAGTGCCCCAAAATTGTGGACAATAGCCCACACATGAGGCTAAAACCGTTATATAAAAAATTGCACGAAAACAGTCGGAACTGTGGACTATATAACCCACAAAAGGAGGCCAAAACAGTAAAATACGAAATATCATGAATGTGATAGAAAATAGTGTACTATATAGCCCACAAAATGAGGGAAAAAACAAAACTCACTGGCAGAAAACTGTGGCCTATAGCCCACACATGAGGCTAAAGAAGACAAATACAAAATTTTGCTAAAATGGCTGGAAACTGTGGACAATAACCCACAAATTGAGGCCAAAATAGTAAAATACGAAATATCATGAATGTGATCGAAAACAGTGAACTATAGCCCACAAAATGAGGGAAATAATAAAACTCACGAAAGCAGTCTAAAACTGTGGACTATAGCCCACAAATGAGGCAAAAACAGTCAAATATAAAATTTTGCGATAATGGCCGGAAACGGTGGACTTTAACCCACAAAATGAGGCCAAAACAGTAAAATACGAAATATCATGAAAATGATCGAATACGGTGCACAATAGCCCAAAAAATGAGCGAAATAAAAAAATCTAAATAAAATGGACGGAAACTGTGGAGTATGGCCCACAAATGAGGCTAAAACATTCAAATAAAAAATTTCGAGAAAACGGCCGGAAATTGTGGACTATAACCCACAAAATGGGGTCAAAACAGTAAAATACGAAATCACATGAAAGTGATCAAAAATAGTGCACTATAGTCAACAAAATGAGTGAAACAAAAAATCTCAGGAAAGTGGCCGAAAACTGTGGACTATGGCCCACAAATGAGGCTAAAACATTCAAATACAAAATTTCGCAAAAACGGCCGGAAATTGTGAACTATAACCCACAAAATGATGCGAAAACAGTAAAAGACAAAATCTCATGAAAATGATCGAAAACAGTGTACTATAGCCCACAAAATGAGGGAAACAAAAAATCTCACGAAAGTGGCAGAAATCTGTGGACTATAGCGCACAATTGGGGCTAAAACAGTCAAATACAAAATTTCAAGACAACGGTCTGAAAATGTGGACTATAACCCACAAAATGCGGCCAAAACAATAAAATACGAAATCTCATGAAAGTGATTGAAAACAGTGTACTATAGCCCACAAATTGAGGGAAATAACAATTCTCACGAAAGTGCACGAAAACTGTGGACAACAGCCCACAAATGAGGGTAAAACAGTCAACTACAGAATTTCACAAAAATGATCGGAAACTGTGGACTATAACCCATAAAATGGGGCCAAAACAAACATATGAAATCTCATGAAAGTGATCGAAAACATTGTACTATACTCCACAAATTGAAGGAAATAAAAAATCTCACGAAAGTGCCCGAAAACTGTGGATAGCCCCCAAACGAGGCTAAAGAAGACAAATACAAAATTTCACTAAAATGGCCGGAAACTGTGGACTATAACCCACAAATTGAGGCCAAAACAATAAAATACAAAATATCACGAAAGTGATCGAAAACAGTGTACTATAGCCCACAAACTGAGGGAAACAAAAATCTCACGAAAGTAGCCGAAAACTGTGGACAATAGCCCACAAATGAGGCTAATACATTCAAATACATTATGTCGCGAAAACGGCCGGATACTGTGGACTATAACCCACAAAATGTGGCTAAAACAGTAAATTCGAAATCTTTTGAAAGTGATCGAAAACAATGTACTATAGCCCCCAAAATGAGGAAAATAAAAAATATCACGAAAGTATTCTAAAATTGTGGACTATAACCCACAAATGAGGCTAAAACAGTCAAACACAAAATTTCGTGAAAACGTCCGGAAACTGTGGACTTTAATCCACAAAATGAGGCCAAAACAGTAAAATACGAAATATCATGAAAGTGATCGAAAACGGTGCACTATAGCCCACAAAATGAGCGAAATAAAAAAGTTTCAGGAAAGTGGACGGTAACTGTGGACTATGGCCCACAAATGAGGCTAAAACATTCAAATACAAAATTTCCCAAAAAAGGCCAGAAACAGTGGACAATAACCCACAAAATGAGGCCAAAAAAGTAAAATACGAAATCTCATGAAAGTGATAAAAAACAGTGCACTCTAGCCAACAAAATGATTGAAATAAAAAATCTCAGAAAAGTGGCCAAAAACTGAGGACTATGGCCCGCAAAGGAGGATAAAACATTCAATTACAAAATTTCGCGAAAACGACCGGAAACTGTGGAATACAACCCACAAAATGCGGCAAAAACAGAAAAAGACGAAATCTCACGAAAATGATCGAAAACAGTGTACTATAGCCCACAAAATGTGAGAAGTAAAAAATCTCACGAAAGTGGCCGAAATCAGTGCACTATATAGCCCACAAATGAAGCTGAAATAGTCAAATACAAAATTTCACGAAAATGGTCGGAAATTGTGGACTAGAACCCACAAAATGAGGCCAAAACCGTAAAATACGAAATCTCACGAAAGTGATCGAAAACAGAGTACTATAGCCCACAAATTGAGGGAAACAAAAAATCTCACGAAAGTGCCCGAAAACTGTCGACTATAGCCCACACATGAGGCTAAAACAGTCATATAAAAATTGCACGAAAACGGTCGGAAACTGTGGACTATATAACCCACAGAAGGAGGCCAAAACAGTAAAATACGAAATATCATGAATGTGATCGAAAACAGTGTACAATAGCCCACAAAATGAGAGAAATAAAAAAACTCACGAAAGTGGCTGAAAACTGTGAACTATAGCCCACAAATGAGGCTAAAGAAGAAAAATACAAAATTTTGCTAAAATGGCCGGAAACTGTGCACTATAACCCACAAATTGAGGCCAAAACAGATAAATTCGAAATATCATGAAAGTGATCGAAAACAGTGTACTATAGCCCAGAAAATGAGGGAAATAAAAAATCTCACGAAAGTAGCCGAAAACTGTGGACTGTAGCCCACAAATGAGGCTAAAACATTCAAATACACTTTTTCGCGAAAACGGCAGGAAACTGTGGACTATAACCCACAAAATGAAGCCAAAACTATAAAATACAAAATATCAAGAAAGTGATCGAAAATGGTGCTTTATTGCCCTCAAAATGAGGGAAATAAAAATTTCAGGAAAGTGGTCGGAAACTGTGGACTGTGGCCCACAAACGACGCCAAAACATTCAAATATAAAATTTCGCAAAAATTGGGGGAAACTGTGAACGTGATAAAAAAAACAGTGCATTAGAGCCAACAAAATGAGTGAAATAAAAAGTCTCAGGAAAGTGGCCGAAAACTGTGGACTATGCCCACAAATGTGGCTAAAACATTCAAATACAAAATTTCGCAAAAACGGCCGGAAACTGTGAACTATATCCCACAAAATTAGGACAAAACAGTAAAATACGAAATCTCATGAAAGTTATCAAAAACAGTGCACTATAGCCAACAAAATGGGTGAAATAAAAAGTCTCAGGAAAGTGGCAGAAATCTGTGGACTATAGCCCACAATTGAGGCTAAAACAGTCAAATACAAAATTTCACGACAACGGTGATCTGTAGTACAATGGGTTATAGACCACAATTTCTCAGTGAAATTTTGTATTTGTCTACTTTGGCCTCATTTGTGGACGAAAAATGTGGACTATGGCCTACAAAAGGAGGCTAAAATATTCAAAAAAAAAATCACGAAAACAGCCGAAAACTGTGGACTATAACCCACAAAATGAGGCCAAAATAGTAAAAGACGAAATCTCATGAAAATGATCGAAAACAGTGTACTATAGCCCACAAAATGAGGGAAATAAAAAATCTCACGAAAATGGCAGAAATTTGCGGACTATAGCCCACAAATGGGGCTAAAACAGTCAAATACAAAATTTCACGACAACGGTCGGAAACTGTGGATTATAACCCACAAAATGAGGCCAAAACAGTAAAATATGAAATCTCATGAAAGTGATCGAAAACAGTAAAATATAGCCCCCACAAATTGAGGAAAATAAAAATTCTCTCAAAAGTGCACGAAAACTGTGGCCAATAGCCCACAAATGAGGCTAAAACAGTCAACTCCAAAATTTCCCGACAATGGTCGAAAACTGTGGACTATAACCCACAAAATAAGGCCAAAACAGTAAAACATGAATCTCATGAAAGTGATCGAAAACATTGTACAATAGCCCACAAATTGAGGGAAATAAAAAAGCTCACAAAAGTGCCCCAAAATTGTGGACTATAGCCCACACATGAGGCTGAAACCGTTATATAAAAAATTGCATGGAAACGGTCGGAAACTGTGGACTATATAACCCACAAACGGAGGCCAAAACAGTAATATACGAAATATCATGAATGTGATCGAAAACAGTGTACTATATCCCACAAAATGAGGAAAATAACAAAACTCACGAAAGTGGCTGAAAACTGTGGCCTATAGCCCACAAATGAGGCTAAAGAAGACAAATACAAAATTTCGCTAAAATGGCCGGAAACTGTGGACAATAACCCACAAATTGAGGCCAAAATAGTAAAATACGAAATATCATGAATGTGATCAAAAACAGTGTACTATAGCCCACAAAATGAGGAAATAATAAAACTCACGAATGTAGTCTAAAATTGTGAACTGTAGCCCACAAATGAGGCAAAAACAGTCAAATACAAAATTTCGCAAAAACGGTCGGAAACTGTGGACTTTAAACCACAAAATGAGGCCAAAACAGTAAAACACGAAATATCATGAAAGTGATCGAAGACGGTGCACTATAGCTCACAAAATGAGCGAAATAAAAAAAATCTAAATAAAGTGGACAGAAATTGTGGACTATGGCCCACAAATGATGCTAAAACATTCAAATACAAAATTTCGAGAAAACTGTCGGAAACTGTGGACTATAACCCACAAAATGGGGCCAAAACATAAAAATATGAAATCACATGAAAGTGATCAAAAACAGTGCACTATAGTCAACAAAATGAGTGAAATAAAAAATCTCAGGAAAGTGGCCGAAAACTGTGGACTATGGCCCACAAATGAGGCTAAAACATTCAAATACAAAATTTCGCGAAAACAGCCAGAAACTGTGGACTATAACCCACAAAATGATGCGAAAACAGTAAAAGACAAAATCTCATGAAAATGATCGAAAACAGTGTACTATAGCCCACAAAATGAGGGAAATAAAAATTCTCACGAAAGTGGCAGAAATCTGTGGACTATAGTGCACTATTGGGGAGAAAACAGTCAAATACAAAATTTCAAGACAACGGTCGGAAACTGTGGACTATAACCCACAAAATGAGGCCAAAACAATAAAATACGAAATCTCATGAAAGTGATCGAAAACAGTGTACTATAGCCCACAAATTGAGGAAAATAACAATTCTCACGAAAGTGCACGAAAACTGTGGACAATAGCCCACAAATGAGGGTAAAACAGTCAACTACAGAATTTCACAAAAATGATCGGAAACTGTGGACTATAACACATAAAATGAGGCCAAAACAAAAATACGAAATCTCATGAAAGTGATTGAAAACATTGTACTATACCCCACAAATTGAAGGAAATAAAAAATCTCACGAAAGTGCCCGAAAACTGTGGACTATAGCCCCCAAACGAGGCTAAAGAAGACAAATACAAAATTTCGCTAAAATGGCCAGAAACTGTGGACTATAACCCCAAATTGAGGCCAAAACAATAAAATACAAAATATTATGAAAGTGATCAAAAACAGTGTACTATAGCCCACAAAATGAGGGGAACAAAAATCTCACGAAAGTAGCCGAAAACTGTGGACAATAGCCCACAAATGAGGCTAATACATTATGTTGTGAAAACGGCCGGATACTGTGGACTATAACCCACAAAATGTGGCTATAACAGTAAATACGAAATCTTTTGAAAGTGATCGAAAACAGTGTACTATAGCCCCTAAAATGAGGAAAATAAAAAATCTCACGAAACTAGTCTAAAACTGTGGACTATAGCCCACAAATGAGGCTAAAACAGTCAAACACAAAATTTCGCAAAAACGGCTGGAAACAGTGGACTTTAACCCACAAAATGAGGCCAAATCAGTAAAATACGAAATATCATGAAAGTGATCGAAAACGGTGCACTATTGCCCACAAAATGAGCGAAATATAAAAATCTCAGGAAAGTGGACGGTAACTGTGGACTATGGCCCACAAACGAGGCTAAAACATTCAAATACAAAATTTCCCGAAAAAAGCCAGAAACAGTGGACTATAACCCACAAAATGAGGCCAAAACAATAAAATACGAAATTTCATAAAAGTGATCAGAAACAGTGCTCTATAGCCAACAAAATGAGTGAAGTAAAAAATCTCAGGAAAGTGGCCGAAAACTTTGGACTATGGCCCACAAATGAGGCTAAAACATTCAAATACAAAATTTCTCGAAAATGGCCGGAAACTGTGGACTGTAACCCACAAAATGAGGCCAAAACAGTAAAATACGAAATATCATGAAAATGATCGAAAACATTGTACTATAGCCCACAAAAAGAGGGAAATAAAAAATCTCACGAAAGTGGCTGAAATCTGTGCTCCATTGCCCACAAATGAGACTAAAACGGTCAAATACAAAATTTCACGACAACGGTTGGAAATTCTGGACTATAACCCACGAAATGAGGCCAATATAGTAAAATACGAAATCTCGTGAAAGTGATCGAAAATATTGTACTATAGCCCACAAATTGAGGGAAATAAAAAATCTCACGAAAGTGCCCGAAAACTGGGGACTATAGCCCACAAATGAGACTAAAGAAGACAAATACAAAATTTCTCTAAAATGGCCGGAAACTGTGGACTATAATCCACAAATTGAGGCCAAAATAGTAAAATACGAAATATCGTCAAAGTGATCGAAAACTGTGTACTATAGCCCACAAATTTAGGAAAATAAAAAATCTCACAAAAGTAGCCGAACACTGTGGACTATAGCCTACAAATGAGGCTAAAACATTCAAATACCTTATTTTGTGAAAATGGCCGGAACCTGTGGCCTATAACCCACAAAACGAGGCCAAAACAGTAAAATACGAAATATCATGAAAGTGATCGAAAACGGTGCACTATAGTCCACAAAATGAGGGAAATTAAAAATCTCAGGAAAGTGGACGGAAACTGTGGAATATGGCCCACAAATGAGGCTAAAACATTCAAATACAAATTTTCGCGAAAATGGCCGAAAACTGTGGACTATAACCCACAAAATGAGCGCAAAGCAGTAAAATACGAAATCTCATGAAAGTGATAAAAAACAGGGCACTATAGCCACTAAAATGAGTGAAATCAAAATCTTAGGAAAGTGGCCGAAAATTATGGACTATGGCCCACAAATGATGCTAAAACATTCAAGTACAAAATTTCGCGAAAACGGCCGGAAACTGTGGACTATAACCCACAAAATGAGGCCAAAATAATAAAGACGAAATCTCATGAAAATGATCGAAAACAGTATACTATAGCCCACAAAAAGAGAAAAATAAAAAATCTCACGAAAGTGGCAGAAATCTGTGGACTATAGGACACAAATGAGGTTAAAACAGTCAAAAACTAAATTTCCCGACAACGGTCGGAAACAGTGGACTGTAACCTACAAAATGTGGCCACCACAGTAAAATGCGAAAATCTCATGAAAGTGATCGAAAACAGTGTACTATAGCCCACAAATTGAGGGAAATAAAAATTCTCACGAAAGTGCCCGAAAACTGTGGACTATAGCTCACACAAGAGGCTAAAACAGTCAAATACAAAATTGCACGAAAACGGTCAGTAACTGTGGACTATTACCCACAAAAGGATGCCAAAACCGTAAAATATAAAATATTATGAATGTGATCGAAAATAGTGTACTATAGCTTACAAAATGAGGGAAATATAAAATCTCACGAAAGTACCCGAAAATTGGGGACTATAGCCCACAAATGGGGCTAAAACATTCAAATACATTATTTCATGAAAAACGGCCGGAAACTGTGGACTATAACTGGCTAAAACAGTAAAATACGAAATCTGATGAAAGTGATCGAAAATAGTGTACTATAGCCGACAAAATGAGGGAAATAAAAATCTCACGAAAGTAATCTAAAACTGTGGACTATAGCCCACAAATGAGGCTAAAACAGTTAAATACAAAATTTCATGAAAACGGTGGGAAATTGTGGACTTTAACCCACAAAATGAGGCCAAAACAGTAAAATACGAAATATCATGAAAGTGATCGAAAACGGTGCACTATAGCCCACAAAATGAGGGAAATAAAAAATCTCAGGAAAGTAGACGGAAACTGTGGACTATGGCCCAAAAATGAGGCAAAAACATTCAATTACAAAATTTTGCGAAAACAGCCATAAACTGTGGACTACGACCCACAAAATGAAGCAAAAACAGAAAAAGACGAAATCTCATGAAAATGATCGAAAACAGTGTACTATAGCCCACAAAATGTGGGAAATATTAAATCTCACGAAAGTGGCCGAAATCAGTGCACTATATAGCCCACAAATGAAGCTAAAATAGTCAAATACAAAATTTCACGAAAACGGTCGGAAACTGTGGACTAGAACCCACAAAATAAGGCCAAAACAGTAAAATACGAAATATCACGAAAGTGATCGAAAACAGAGTACTATAGCCCACAAATTGAGGGAAATAAAAAATCTCACGAAAGTGCCCAAAAACTGTGGACTATAGCCCACACATGATGCTAAAACAGTCATATAAAAAATTGCACAAAAACGGTCTGAAACTGTGGACTATATAACCCACAATAAGAGGCCAAAACAGTAAAATACAAAATATCATGAATGTGATCAAAAACAGTGTACAATAGCCCACAAAATGAGGGAAATAAAGAAACTCTCGAAAGTGGCTGAAAACTGTGGACTATAGCCCACAAATGAGGCTAAAGAAGACAAATACAAAATTTTGCTAAAATGGCCGGAAACTGTGCACTACAACCTACAAATTGAGGCCAAAACAATATAATACGAAATATCATGAAAGTGATCGAAAACAGTGTACTATAACCCAGAAAATGAGGGAAATAAAAAATCTCACGAAAGTAGCCGAAAACTGTGGATTGTAGCCCACAAATGAGGCTAAAACATTCAATTACATTTTTTCGCGAAAACGGCCGGAAACTGTGTACAATAACCCACAAAATGAAGCCAAAACTGTAAAATACGAAATGTCAAGAAAGTGATCGAAAACGGTGCACTATTGCCCACAAAATGAGGGAAATAAAAATTTCAGGAAAGTGGTCAAAAACTGTGAACTATGGCCCACAAATGAGGCCAAAACATTCAAATACAAAATTTCGCAAAAATGGCGTGAAACTGTGGACTATAACCCACAAAATCAGGCCAAAACAGTAAAATACGAAATCTCATGAAAGTGATCAAAAACAGTGCATTATAGCCAACAAAATTAGTGAAATAAAAAGTCTCAGGAAAGTGGCCAAAAACTGTGGACTATGGCCCACAAATGTGGCTAAAACATTCAAATACAAAATTTCGCGAAAACGGCCGGAAACTGTGGACTATATCCCACAAAATTAGGACTAAACCATAAAATACGAAATCTCATGAAAGTGATCAAAAACAGTGCACTGTAGCCAACAAAATGAGTGAAATAAAAAATCTCCGGAAAGTGGCAGAAATCTGTGGACTATAGCCCACAAATGAGGCTAAAACAGTCAAATACAAAATTTTATGACAACGGTGATCAGTAGTACAATGGGTTATAGTCGACAATTTCTTAGCGAAATTTTGTATTTGTCTACTTTAGCCTCATTTGTGGTCGAAAACAATGGACTATGGCCCACGAAAGGAGGCTAAAATATTCAAATACAAAATTTTGGCGAAAACGGCCGTAACCTGTGGACTATAACCCACAAAAATGTGGCCAAAACAGTAAAAGACGAAATCTCATGAAAATGATCGAAAACAGTGTACTATAGGCCACAAAATGAGGGAAATAAAAAATCTCACGAAAGTGGCAGAAATCTGGGGACTTTAGCACACAAATGGGGCTAAAAAAGTCAAATACAAAATTTCACGACAACAGTCGGAAACTGTGGACTATAACCCAAAAAATGAGGCCAAAATAGTAAAATACAAAATCTCATGAAAGTGATCGAAAACAGTGTACTATAGCCCACAAATTGAGAGAAATAAAAATTCACAAGAAAGTGCACGAAAACTGTGGCCAATAGCCCACAAAAGAGGCTAAAACAGTCAACTACAAAATTTCCCAACAACGGTCGGCAACTGTGGACTATAACCCACAAAATAAGGCCAAAACAGTAAAACACGAAATCTCATGAAAGTGATCGAAAACATTGTACTATAGCCCACAAATTGAGGGAACTAAAAAATCTCACAAAAGTGCCCCAAAACTGTGGACTATAGCTCACACATGAGGCTAAAACAGTCAAATACAAAATTGCACGAAAACGGTCGGAAACTGAGGACTATTACCCACAAAAGGAGGCCAAAACAGTAAAATATGAAATGTCATGAATGTGTTCGAAAACAGTGTACAATAGCTTACAAAATAAGCAGAATAAAAAATCTCACGAAAATGGCCGAAAACTGTAGACTATAGCCCACAAATGAGGCTAAAGAAGACAAATACAAAATTTCACTAAAATGGCAGGGAACTGTGGACTATAACCCACAAATTGAGGCCAAAACAGAAAAATATGAAATATCTTGAAAGTGGTCGAAAACGGTGTACTGTAGCCCACAAAATGAGGAAAATAAAAAATCTCACGAAAGTAGCCGAAAACAGTGGACTATAGCCCACAAATGGGGCTAAAACATTCAAATACATCATTTCACGAAAACGGCCGGAAACTATGGACTATAACCCACAAAATGTGGCTAAATCAGTAAAATATAAAATTTCATGAAAGTGATCGAAAAGAGTGTACTATAGCCCAAAAAAGGAGGGAAATAAAAAATCTCACGAAAATAGCCTAAAACTGTGGACTATATAGCCCACAAATGAGGCGAATACAGTCAAACACAAAATTTCACGAAAACAGCTGGACATTGTGCACTTTAACCCACAAAATGAGGCCAAAACAGTAAAATACGAAATATCATTAAAGTGATCGAAAACGGTGCACTATAGCCCACAAAATGAGGGAAATAAAAAATCTCAGGAAAGTGGACGGAAACTATGGACTATGGCCCACAAATGAGGCTAAAACATTCAAATACAAAATTTCGCGAAGACGACCGAAAACTGTGGGCTATAACCCACAAAATGAGCGCAAAGCAGTAAAATACGAAATCTCATGAAAGTGATCAAAAACAGGGCACTATAGCCAATAAATTGAGTGAAATAAAAATCTTAGGAAAGTGGCCGAAAATTGTGGACTATAGCCCACAAATGAGGCTAAAACATTCAAATACAAAATTTCTCGAAAACGGTCGGAAACTATGGACTATAACCCACAAAATGAGGTCAAAAAAGTAAAATACGAAATCTCATTAAAGTGATAAAAACCAGTGCACTATATCCAACAAAATGATTGAAATAAAAAATCTCAGGAAAGTTGCCGAAAACTGTGGACTATGGCCCGCAAATGTGGCTAAAACATTTAATTACAAAATTTCGCGAAAATGGCTGGAAACTGTGGACTAACCCATAAAATGAGGCAAAAACAATAAAATACGAAATCTCATGAAAATGATCGAAAATAGTGTACAATAGCCCACAAAATGTGGGGAAAAAAAAATCTCACAAAAGTGGCCAAAATCACTGCACTATAGACCACAAATGATGCTAAAATAGTCAAATACAAAATTTTACGACAACGGTCGGAAACTGTGGACTATACCCCCAAAATGAGGCCAAAACAGTAAAATACGAAATCTCATGAAAGTGATCGAAAACAATGTACTATAGCCCACAAATTGAGGGAAATAAAAAATCTCACGAAAGTGCTCGGAAACTGTGGACTATAGCCCACACATGAGGCTAAAACAGTCATATAAAAAATTGCACGAAAACAATCGAAAATTGTGGACTATATAACCGACAAAAGGAGGCCAAAACAGTAAAATACGAAATATCATGAATGTGATCGAAAACAGTGTACTATAGCCCACAAAATGAGGAAAATAAAAAAACTCAGGAAAGTGGCTGAAAACTGTTGACTATAGCCCACAAATGAGGCTAAAGAAGACAAATACAAAATTTTGCTTAAATGGCCGTTAACTGCACTATAACTCACAAATTGAGGCCAAAATAGTAAAATACGACATATCAAGAAAGTGATCGAAAACAGTGTACTATAGCCCAGAAAATGAGGGAAATAAAAAATCCCACGAAAGTAGCAAGAAAACTGTGGACTGTAGCCCACAAATGAGGCTAAAACATTCAAATACATTTTTTCGCGAAAACGGCCGGAAACAGTGGACTATAACCCACAAAATGATGCCGAAGCAGTAAAATACGAAATATTAAGAAAGTGAACGAAAACGGTGCACTATAGCCCACAAAATGAGGGGAATAAAAAAATTCAGGAAAGTGGACGGAAACTGTGGACTATGGCCCACAAATGAGGCCAAAACATTCAAATACAAAATTTCGCGAAAACGGCCGGAAACTGTTGACTATAAACTACAAAATGAGGCCAAAACAGTAAAAGACGAAATCTTAGGAATTGATCGAAAACAGTATACTATAGCCTACAAAATGAGGGAAATAAAAATTCTCACGAAAGTGGCAGAAATCTGTGGACTATAGCCCATAAATGAGGATAAAACAGTCAAATATCAAATTTCATGACAACGGTCGGAAACTGTGGACTATAACCCACGAAATGAGGCCACCACAGTAAAGGACGAAATCTCATGAAAGTGAACGAAAATAGTGTACTAGCCCACAAATTGAGGCAAATAAAATCTCTCACAAAAGTGCCCAAAAACTGTGGACTATAGCTCACACATGAGGCTAAAACAGTCAAATACAAAATTGCACGAAAACGGTCGAAAACTGAGGACTATTTCCAACAAAATGAGGCCAAAACAGTAAAATATGAAATATCATGAATGTGATCGAAAACAGTGTACCATAGCTTACAAACTGAGGGAAATAAAAAATCTCATGAAAATGGCCCAAAACTGTAGACTACAGCCCACAAATGTGGCTAAAGAAGACAAATACAAAATTTCACTTAAATAGCAGGAAATTGTGGACTATAACCCACAAACTGCGGCCAAAACAGAAAAATACAAAATATCTTGAAAGTGATCGAAAACGGGGTACTATAGCCCACAAAATGAGGGAAATAAAAAATCTCACGAAAGTAGCCTAAAACTGTGGGCTATAGCGCACAAATGAGGCTAAAACATTCAAACACAAAATTTCACGAAAATGGCATGAAACTGTGGACTTTAACCCCAAAATGAGGCCAAAACAATAAAATACAAAATATCATGAAAGTGATCGAAAACGGTGCCCTATAGCCCACAAAATGAGAGAAATAAAAAATCGCAGGAAAGTGGACGGAAACTGTGGACTATGGCCCACAAATGAGGCTAAAACATTCAAATACAAAATTTCACAAAAACGGCCGGAAACTGTGGACTATAACCTACAAAATGAGGTCAAAAAAGTAAAATACGAAATCTCATGAAAGTGATAAAAAACAGGGCATTATAGCCAACAAAATGATTGAAATAAAAATCTCAGGAAAGTCGCCGAAAACTGTGGCTATGGCCCGCAAATGAGGGAAAAACATTCAATTACAAAATTTTGCGAAAACGGCCGGAAACTGTGGACTACAACCCACAAAATGAGGCAAAAACAATAAAAGACGAAATCTCATGAAAATGATCGAAAACAGTGCACTATAGCCCACAAAATGTGGGGGAAATAAAAAATCTCACGAAAGTAGCCGAAATCAGTGCACTATAGCCCACAAATGACGCTAAAATAGTCAAATAGAAAATTTCACGACAACGGTCGGAAACTGTGGACTATAACCCACAAAATGAGGCCAAAACAGTAAAATTCGAAATCTCAAGAAAGTGATCGAAAACAGTATACTATAGCCCACAAATTGAGGGAAATAAAAAATCTCACGAAAGTGCCCGAAAACTGTGGACTATAGCCCACACATGAGGCTAAAACAGTCATATAAAAAATTGCACGAAAACGGTCGGAAACTATGGACTATATAACCCACAAAAAGACGCCAAAACAATAAAATGCGAAATATCATGAATGTGAACGAAAACAGTGTACAATAGCCCACAAAATGGGGGAAATAAACAAAACTCACGAAAGTGGCTGAAAATTGTGGACTATAGCCCACAAATGAGGCTAAAGAAGACAAATACAAAATTTTGCTCAAATGGACGGAAACTGTGCACTATAACCCACAAATTGAGGCCAAAATAGTAAAATACGAAATATCATAAAAGTGATCGAAAACAGTGTACTATGGCCCAGAAAATGAGGGAATTAAAAAATCTCACGAAATTAGCCAAAAACTGTGGATTGTAGCCCACAAATGAGGCTAAAACATTCAAATACATTTTTTCGCGAAAAGGGCCGGAAACAGTGGACTATAACCCACAAAATGAAGCCAAAACAGTAAAATACGAAATATCAAGAAAGATCGAAAACGGTGCACTATAGCTCAAAAAATGAGGAAAATAAAAAATTACAGGAAAGTGGACGGAAACTGTGGACTATGGCCCACAAATGAGGCCAGAACATTCAAATACAAAATTTCGCGAAAACGGCCGGAATCTGTTGACTACAAACTACAAAATGAGGCCAAAATAGTAAAAGACGAAATCTTAGGAATTGGTCGAAAACAGTATACTATAGCCCACAAAATGAGGGAAATAAAAAATCTCACGAAAGTGGTAGAAATCTATGGACTATAGCCCATAAATGAGGATAAAACAGTCAAATATCAAATTTCATGACAACGGTCGGAAACTGTGGACTATAACCCACGAAATGAGGCCACCACAGTAAAGGACGAAATCTCATGAAAGTGAACGAAAACAGTGTACTAGCCCACAAATTGAGGCAAATAAAATCTCTCACAAAAGTGCCCAAAAACTGTGGACTATAGCTCACACATGAGGCTAAAACAGTCAAATACAAAATTGCACAAAAACGGTTGGAAACTGAGGGATATTACCCACAAAAGGAGGCCAAAACAGTAAAATATGAAATATCATGAATGTGATCGAAAACAGTGTACTATAGCTTAGAAAATGAGGGAAATAAAAAATCTCACGAAAATGGCCGAAAACTGTAGACTATCGCCCACAAATGAGGCTAAAGAAGACAAATACAAAATTTCGCTAAAATGGCAGGAAACTGTGGACTATAACCCACAAATTGAGGCCAAAACAGAAAAATACGAAATATCTTGAAAGCGATCGAAAACGGTGAACTATAGCCCACAAAATGAGGGAAATTAAAAATCTCACGAAAGTAGCCGAAAACTGTGGACTATAGCCCACAAATGGGCCTAAAACATTCAATTACATTATTTCACGAAAACGACCAGAAACTGTGGACTATAACCCACAAAATGTGGCAAAAACAGTAAAATACGAAATCTCATGAAAGTGATCGAAAACAGTGTACTATAGCGCACAAGATGAGGGAAATAAAAAATCTCACGAAAGTAGCCTAAAACTGTGGACTATTGCCCACAAATGAGGCTGAAACAATCAAACAAAAAGTTTCACGAAAACGGCAGGAAACTGTGGAATTAACCCACAAAATGAAACCAAAACAGTAAAATACGAAATATCATGAAAGTGATCGAAAACGGAGAACTATAGCCAACAAAATGAGGGAAATAAAAAATCTCAGGAAATTGGACGGAAACTGTGGACTATGGCCCACAAATGAGGCTAAAACATTCAAATACAAAATTTTGCGAAAACGGCCTGAAACTACAGAAACTGTGGACTACAGCCCACAAAATGAGGCAAAAACAATAAAAGACGAAATCTCATGAAAATGATCAAAAATAGTGTACTATAGCCTACAAAATATGGGAAATAAAAAATCTCACGAAAGTGGCCGAAATCAGTGCACTATAGCCCACAAATGAAGCTAAAATAGTCAAATACAAAATTTCACGACAATGGTCGGAAACAGTGGACTATAACACACAAAATGAGGCCAAAACAGCCAAATACAAAATCTCATGAAAGTGATCGTAAACACTGTACTATAGCTCTCAAATTGAGGAAAATAAAAAATCTCACCAAAGTGCCCGAAAACTGTGGACTATAGCCCACACATGAGGCTAAAATAGTCATATAAAAAATTGCACGAAAACGGACGGAAACTGTGGACTATATAACCCACAAAAAGAGGCCAAAACAGTAAAATACGAAATATCATGATTGTGTACGAAAACAATGTACTATAGCCCACAAAATGAGGGAAATAATAAAACTCACGAAAGTGGCTGAAAACGGTGAACTATAGCCCACAAATGAGGCTAAAGAAGACAAATACAAAATTTCGCAAAAATGGCCGGAAACTGTGGACAATAACCCACAAATTGAGGCCAAAACAGTGAAATACGAAATATCATGAATGTGATTGAAAACGGTGTACTCCAGGCCAAAAAATGAGGGAAATAATAAAACTCACGATAGTAGTCTAAAACGGTGGACTATATCCCACAAATGAGGCTAAAACAGTCAAAAACAAAATTTCGCGAAAACGGCTGGAAACTGTGGACTTTTAACCCACAAAATGAGGCCAAAACAGTAAAATACGAAACATCATGAAAGTGATCGAAAACGGTGCATTATAGCCTACAAAATGAGCGATATAAAAAAATCTCAGGAAAGTGGACGGAAACTGTAGATTGTGGCCCACAAATGAGACTAAAACATTCAAACACAAAATTTCGCGAAAACGGTCAGAAACTGTGGACTATAACACACAAAATGGGGCCAAAACAGTAAAATTCGAAATCTCATGAAAGTGAACAAAAACAGTGCACTATAGCCAACAAAATGAGTGAAATAAAAATCTCAAGAAAGTGGCCGAAAACTGTGAACTATGTGGCCCACATATGACGCTAAAACATTCAAATACAAAATTTCGTGAATACGGCCGGAAACTGTGGACTATAACCCACAAAATGAGACCAAAACAGTAAAAGACGAAATCTAATGAAAATGATCGAAAACAGTGTACTATAGCCCACAAAATGAGGGAAATAAAAAATCTCACGAAAGCGGAAGAAATCTGTGCACTATAGCCCACAATTTGGGCTAAAACAGTCAAATACAAAATTTCAAGACATCGGTCGGAAACTGTGGACTATAACCCACAAAATTAGGCCAAAACAGTAAAAATACGAAATCTCATGAAAGTGATCGAAAACAGTGTACTATAGCCCACAAATTGAAAGAAATATAAAATTCTCACGAAAGTGCACGAAAACTGTGGAGAATAGCCTACAAATGAGGCAAAAACAGTCAACTACAAAATCTCACAAAAATGATCCGAAATTGTGGACAATAACCCATAAAATGATGCCAAAACAAAAATACGAAATTTCATGAAAGTAATCGAAAACATTGTACTATAGCCCACAAATTGAGGGAAATAAAAAATCTCACGAAATTGCCCGAAAACTGTGGAGTATAGCCCACAAATGAGGCTAAAGAAGACAAATACAAAATTTGGCTAAAATGGCCGGAAACTGTGGACTATAACCCACAAATTGAGGCCAAAACAGTAAAATACGAAATATAATGAAAGTGATTGAAAACAGTATACTATAGCCCACAAAATGAGGGAAACAACTAATCTCACGGAAGTAGCCGAAAACTGTGGCTTATAGCCCACAAATGAGGCTAAAACATTCAAATACATTATTTCGCGAAAACGGCCGGAAACTGTGTACTATAACCCACAAAATGAGTCCAAATGAGGCTAATACATTATGTCGCGAAAACGGCCGGATACTGTGGACTATAACCCACAAAATGTGGCTAAAACAGTAAAATACGAAATCTCATGAAAGCGATCGAAAATAGTGTACAATAGCCCACAAAATGAGGGAAATAAAAAATTTTACGAAAGTAGTCTAAAACTGTGGATTATAGCCCACAAATGAGGCTAAAACAGTCAAATACAAAATTTCGCAAAAACGGCCGGAAACTGTGGACTTTAATTCACAAAATAAGGCCAAAACAGTAAAATACGAAATATCATGAAAGTGATCGAAAACGGTGCACTATAGCCCACAAAATGAGAGAAATAAAAAAATCTCAGGAAAGTGACCGAAAACTGTGGACTATGGCCCACAAATGAGGCTAAAACATTCAAATACAAAATTTCGCGAAAACGGACGGAAACTGTGGACTATAACCCACAAAATGAGGCCAAAACAGTAAAATACGAAATATCATGAAAATGATCAAAAACACTGTACTATAGCCCACAAAATGAGGAAATAAAAAAGCTCACAAAAGTAGTCGAAATCTGTGCACTATAGCCCACAAATGAGGCTAAAACAGTCAAATACAAAATTTCACGACAACGGTCGGAAACTCTAGACTACACCCCACAAAATCAGGCCCAAACAGTAAAATACGAAATCTCGTGAAAGTGATCGAAAACAGTGTACTATAGCCTACAAATTAAGGGAAATAAAAATTCTCACAAAAGTGGCAGAAATCTGTGGACTGTAGCCCACAAATGAGGCTAAAACAATCAAATACAAAATTTCATAAAAAAGATTAGAAACTATGGACTATAACCCACAAAATGAGGCCAAAACAGTAAAATACGAAATCTCATGAAAGTGATCGAAAACATTATACTATAGCCCACAAATTGAGGGAAATAAAAAATCTCATGAAAGAGCACGAAATCTGTGGACTATAGCCCACACATGAGGCTAAAACAGTCAAATAAAAAATTGCACGAAACGGTCGGAAACTGTGGATTATATAACCCACAAAAGGTGGCCAAAACAGTAAAAAACAAACTATCAGGAATGTGATCGAAAACAGTGTACTATAGCCCCCAAAATGAGGAAAATAAAAAAACTCACGAAAGTGGCTGAAAACTGTGGACAATAGCCCACAAATAAATTTAAAGAAGACAAATACAAAATTTCACTAAAATGACCGGAAACTGTGGACTATGATTCACAAATTGAGACCAAAACAGTAATATACGAAATATCATGAAAGTGATCGAAAACAGTGTACTACAGCCCACAAATGAGGCTAAAACATTCAAATACATTATTTTGCTAAAACGGCCAGAAACACTAGACGCTAACCCACAAACTGAGACCAAAACAGTAAAATACGAAATATAAAGAAAGTGATCGAAAACGGTGCACTATAGCCCACAAAATGAGTGAAATAAAAAATTTCAGAAAAGTGGACGGAAATTGTGGACTATGGCCCTGAAATGAGGCTAAAACATTCAAATACAAAATTTCGCGAAAAACGGCCAGAAACTGTGGACTATATCCCACAAAATGAGGACAAAACAGTAAAATCTGAAATCTCGTGAAAGTGATAAATAACAGTGCACTATAGCCAACAAAATGAGTAAAATAAAAAATTTTAGGAAAGCGGAAGAAATCTGTGGACTATAGCCCAAAAATGAGGCTAAAATAGTCAAAAATAAAATTTCACGACAACGGTGATCTGTGGTACAATGGGTTATAGTCCACAGTTTCTCAGCGAAATTTTGTATTTGTCATCTTTAGCCTCATTTGTGGCCGAAAACTGGGGACTATGGCCCACAAAAGGAGGCAAAAACATTCAAATACAAAATTTTGTGAAAACGGCTGCAAACTGTAGAATATAACCCACAAAATGAGGCCAAAACAGTAAAAGCCGAAATCTCATGAAAATGATCGAAAACAATGTACTATAGCCCACAAAATGAGGAAAATAAAAAATCTCACGAAAGTGGCAGAAATTTGTGGACTATAGCCCACAAATGGGGCTAAAACAGTCAAATACAAAATTTCACGACAACGGTCGGAAACTGTGGACTATAACCCTCAAAATGAGGCCAAAACAGTAAAATACGATATCTCATGAAAGTGATCGAAAACAGTGTAATATAGCCCACAAATTGAGGGAAATAAAAATTCTCACGAAAGTGCACGAAAACTGTGGGCAATAGCCCGCAAATGAGGCTAAAACAGTCAACTACAAAATTTAACAAAAATGATCGGAAACTGTGGACTATAACCCACAAAATGAGGCCAAAACAGTAAAATACGAAATCTCATGAAAGTGATTGAAAACATTGAACTATAGCCCACAAATTGAGGGAAATAAAAAATATCACGAAAGTGCCCGAAAACGGTGGACTATAGCCGACACATGAGGCTAAAACAGTCAAATAAAAAGTGCACGAAAAACGGTCAGAAACTGTGGACTATAATACCCACAAAAGGTGGCCAAAACAGTATAATACGAAATATCATGAATGTGATCGAAAATAGTGTAGTACAGCCCCTAGAATGAGGGAGATAGAAAAAACTTACGAAAGTGGCCGAAAACTGTGGACTCAAGCCCACAAATGAGGCTAAAGAAGAAATATACAAAATTTCGCTAAAATGGCTGGAAACTGTGGACTATAACCCACAAAATTGAGGCCAAAACAGTAAAATACAAAACATCCTGAAAGTGATCGAAAACAGTGTACTATAGCCCACAAAATGAGGAAAATAAAAAATCTCACGAAAGTAGCCGAAAACTGTGGACTATAGCCCAAAAATGAGGCTAAAACATTGAAATACATTATTTCGCGAAAACGGTCGAAAACTGTGTACTATAACCCACAAAATGAGGCCAAAACAGTAAAACACGAAATATCAAGAAAGTGATCGAAAACGGTTCACTATAGCCCACAAAATGAGGGAAATAAAAATCCCTGGAAAGTGGACGGAAACTGTGGACTATGGCCCACAAATGAGGCTAAAACATTCCAATACAAAATTTCGCAAAAACGGCCGGAAACTGTGGACTATAACCCACAAAGTCAGGCCAGAATATCAAAATACGAAATCTCATGGAAGTGATAAAAAAAACAGTGCACTATAGCCAACAAAATGAGTGAAATAAAAAATCTCTAGAAAGTGGCCGAAAACTGTGGCTATGGCCCACAACTGAGGCAAAAGATTCAAATACAAAATTTCTCGACTGCTGTCGGAAATTGTGGACTGTAACCCACAAATTTTGGCCAAAACAGTAAAATATGAAATCTAATGAAAGTGATCGAAAACAGTGTACTATAGCCCACAAATTGAGGGAAACAAAAATTCTCACGAAACTGCCCGAAAACTGTGGACTGTAGCCCACACATGAGGCTAAAACAGTCAAATAAAAAATTGCACGAAAATGATCGTAAACTGTGGACTATATTACCCACAAAAGGAGGCCAAAATAGTAAAATACGAAATATCATGAATGTGATCGAAAACAGTGTACTATAGCCCACAAAATGAGGGAAACAAAAAAACTCAGGTAAGTGGGCGGAAACTGTGGACTATGGCCCACAAATGAGGCTAAAGAAGAAAAATACGAAATTTAGCTAAAATGGCCGAAAACTGTGGACTTTAACCCACAAATTGAGGCCAAAACAGTTAAATACGAAATATCATAAAAGTGATCGAAAACAGTGTACTATAGCCCACAAAATGAGGGAAATTATAAATCTCACGAAAGCAGTGGAAAACTGTGGACTACAACCTACAAATGAGGCTAAAACATTGAAATACATTATTTCGTGAAAATGGCCGGAAACTATGGACTATAACCCACTAAATGTGGCTGAAACAGTAAAATACGAAATATCATGAAAGTGATCGAAAACGATGCACTATAGCCCAGAAATGGAGGGAAATAAAAAATCTCAGGAAAGTTGCTGAAAACAGGGGACTGGCCCACAAATGAGGCTAAAACATTCAAATACAAAATTTCGTGAAAACAGCTGGAAACTGTGGACTATAACCCACAAAATGATGCCAAAACAGTCAAAGCCAAAATCTCATGAAAAATATCAAAATCAGTGTAC
The DNA here is from genome assembly GCA_017893485.1 of Hemerocallis citrina. Classification (NCBI taxonomy): domain Eukaryota; kingdom Viridiplantae; phylum Streptophyta; class Magnoliopsida; order Asparagales; family Asphodelaceae; genus Hemerocallis; species Hemerocallis citrina. The sequence continues at coordinate 215,588,544 of CM030368.1, forward strand.
TATGGCCCACAAAATGAGGCAAAAAATCTCATGAATTGGCCGAAATCAATACACTATAGCCCACAAATGAGGCTAAAACAGTCAGGTACAAAATTTCACGACAACAGTCGAAAACTGTGTACTATATAACCAACAAATTGAGGCCAAAAAAGTAAAATACGAAATCTCAAGAAAGTGATCGAAAACAGTGTACGAAATGAAGGAAATAAAAATTCTGACGAAAGTGCAAGAAAATTGTGGACAATAACCCCACAAATGAGGCAAAACAGTCAACTACAAAATTTCACAAAAATGATCGGAAACTGTGGATTATAACCCACAAAATGAGGCCAAAACAGTAAAATACGAATTCCCATGAAAGGGATCTAGAACATTGTCCAATAGCCCACAAATTGAGGGAAATAAAAAATCTCACGAAAGTGCCCGAAAACTGTGGTCTATAGCCCTCAAATGAAGCCAAAACAGTCAAATAAAAAATTGCACAAAAACGGTCGGAAACTGTGGACTATATAACCCACAAAAGGAGGCCAACACAGTAAAATACGAAATATCATGAATGTAATCGAAAACAGTGTACTGTAGCCCACAAAATGAGGAAAATAAAAACTCTCAAGAAAGTGGACGGAAATTGCGCACTATGGCCCACAAACGAGGCAAAAACATTCAAATACAAAATTTCGCGAAAACGGTCGGAAACTGTGGACTATAACCCACAAAATGAGGCCAAAACAATAAAATATGAAATCTCATGAAAGTGATAAAAAAACAGAGCACTATAGCCAACAAAATGTGTCAAATAAAAAATCTCACGAAAGTTGCCAAAAACTGTGGACTATTGCCCGCAAATGAGGCTAAAACATTCAAGTACAACAATTCGCGAAAACGGCCGGAAACTGTGGACCATAACGCACAAAATGAGGCCAAAACAGTAAAAGACGAAATCTCATGAAAATGATCGAAAATAGTGTACTATAGCCCACAAAATGTGGGAAATAAAAAATCTCACGAAAGTCGCAGAAATCTGTGGATAGCCCACAAATGATGCTAAAACAATCAAATACAAAATTTCACAACAACGGTCGGAAAGTGTGGACTATAACCCACAAAATGAAGCCAAAAAAGTAAAATACAAAATCTCATGAAAGTGATCGAAAACAGTGTACTATAGCCCACAAATTGAGAGAAATAAAAATTCTGACGAAAGTGCAGGAAAATTGTGGACAATAGCCCACAAATGAGACAAAAATAGTCAACTAAAGAATTTCACAAAAATGATCGGAAACTGTGTACTATAACTCACAAAATCAGGCCAAAACAGTAAAATACGAAATCTCATGAAAGTGATCGAAAACATTGTACTATAGCCCACAAATTGTGGGAAATAAAAAATCTCACGAAAGTGCCCGAAAACTGTGAACTATATAGCCCAAACATGAGGCTAAAACAGTCAAATAAAAAATTGCACAAAAACGGTCGGAAACTGTGAACTATATCACCCACAAAAGGAGGCCAAAACAGTAAAATACGAAATATCATGGATGAAATAAAAAAAACTGTGTACTATATAGCCCACAGAATGAGGGAAATAAAAAAACTTACGAAACTGGCCGAAAACTGTGGACTCTAGCCCACAAATGAGACAAAAGAAGACAAATACAAAATTTCGCTAAAATGGCCGAAAAGTGTGGAGCAACCCACAAAATGAGGCCAATACAGTAAAATATGAAATATCCTGAAAGTGATCGAAAACAGTGTACTATAGCACACAAAATGAGGAAAATAAAAAATCTCACCAAAGTAGCCGAAAACTGTGGACTATAGCCCGTAAATGAGGCTAAAACATTCAAATACAATATTTCACGAAAACGGCCGAAAACTGTGGACTCTAACCCACAAAATGAGGCCAAAAGAGTACAATACGAAATATCAAGAAAGTGATCGAAAACGGTGCACAATAGCCCACAAAATAAGGGAAATAAAAAATCTCAGAAAAGTGGACGAAAACTGTGGACGATGGCCCACAAATGAGACTAAAATATTCAAATACAAAATTTCGCGAAAACAGTCAGAAACTGTAGACTATAACCCACATAATCAGGCCAAAACAGTAAAATACGAAATCACATGAAAGTGATCAAAAACAGTGCACTATAGCCAACAAAATAAGTGAAATAAAAAATCGCAGGAAAATGGTCGAAAACTGTGGATTATAGCCCACAAATGAGGCAAAATATTCAAATACAAAATTTCTCGAAAACGGGCGGAAACTGTGGACTATAACCCACAAAATGAGGCCAAAAAAGTAAAATACGAAATCTCATTAAAGTGATAAAAAACAGTGCACTATAGCCAACAAAATGATTGAAATAAAAAATCTCAGGAAAGTCGCCGAAAACTGTGGACTATGGCCCGCAAATGAGACTAAAACATTCAATTACAAAATTTCGCGAAAACGGCCGGAAACTATGAACTAGCCCATAAAATGAGGCAAAAACAGTAAAATACGAAATATCATGAAAATGATCGAAAACAGTGTACAATAGCCCGTAAAATGTGGGAAATAAAAAATCTCACGAAAGTGGCCAAAATCACTGCACAATAGACCACAAATGACGCTAAAATAGTCAAATACAAAATTTCACGACAACGGTCGGAAACTTTGGACTATACCCACAAAATAAGGCCAAAACAGTAAAATACGAAATCTCATGAAAGTGATCGAAAACAGTGTACTATAGCCCACAAATTGAGGGAAATAAAAAATCTCACGAAAATGCCCGGAAATTGTGGACTATAGCCCACACATCAGGCTAAAACAGTCATAAAAAAATTGCACGAAAACGGTCGAAAACTGTGGACTATATAACCCATAAAAGGAGGCTAAAACAGTAAAATACGAAATATTATGAATGTGATCGAAAACAGTATACTATAGCCCACAAAATGAGGAAAATAAAAAAACTCGCGAAAGTGGCTGAAAACTATTGACTATAACCCACAAATGAGGTTAAAGAAGACAAACACAAAATTTTGCTAAAATGGCCAGAAACTGCACTATAACACACAAATTGAGGCCAAAATAGTAAAATACGACAAATCATGAAAGTGATCAAAAACAGCGTACTATAGCCCAGAAAATGAAGGAAATAAAAAATTTCACGAAAGTAGCCAGAAAATTGTGGACTGTAGCCCACAATTAGGCTAAAACATTCAAATAGATTTTTCCACAAAAACGGTCGGAAACTGTGGACTATAACCCACAAAATAAAGCCAAAACAGTAAAATACGAAATATCAAGCAAGTGATCGAAAACGGTGCACTATAGCCCACAAAATGAGGGGAATAAAAAAATTCAGGAAAGTGGACGGAAACTGTGGACTATGGCCCACAAATGAGGCCAAAACATTCAAATACAAAATTCGTGATAACGACCGGAAACTGTGGACTATAACCCGCAAAATGAGGCCAAAACAGTAAAAGATGAAATCTCATGAAAATGATCGAAAACAGTATACTATAGCCCACAAAATGAGGGAAATAAAAAATTTCACGAAAGTGGCAGAAATCTGTGGACTATAGCCCACAAATGAGGCTAAAACAGTCAAATATAAAATTTCACGACAACGGTCGGAAACTGTGGACTATAACTCACAAAATGAGGCCACCACAGTAAAATACGAAATCTCATGAAAGTGATCGAAAATAGTGTGCTATAGCCCGTAAATTTAGGGAAATAACAATTCTCACGAAAGTGCCCGAAAACTGTAGACTATAGCTCACACATGAGGCTAAAACAGTCAAATACAAAATTGCACGAAAACGGTTGAAAACTGAGGACTATTTCCAACAAAATGAGGCCAAAACAGTAAAATATGAAATATCATGAATCTAATCGAAACATTGTACTATAGCTTACAAACTGAGGGAAATAAAAAATCTCACGAAAATGGCCGAAAATTGTAGACTATAGCCCACAAATGAGGCTAAAGAAGACAAATACAAAATTTCGCTAAAATGGCAGGAAACTGTGGACTATAACCCACAAATTGAGGCCAAAACAGAAAAATACGAAATATCTTGAAAGTGATCGAAAACGGTGTACTATAGCCCACAAAATGAGGGAAATAAAAAATATCACGAAAGTAGCCGAAAACTGAGGACTATAGCCCACAACTGGGGCTAAACATTCAAATACATTATTTCACGAAAACGGCCAGAAACTGTGACCCACAAAATGTGGCTAAAACTGTAAAATACGAAATCTCATGAAAGTGATCGAAAATAGTGTACTATAGCCCACAAAATGAGGGAAATAAAGAATCTCACAAAAGTAGCCTAAAACTGTGGGCTATAGCGCACAAATGAGGCTAAAACATTCAAATACAAAATTTCACGAAGCGGCATGAAACTGTGGACTTTAACCCCCAAAACGAGGCCAAAATAGTAAAATACGAAATATCATGAAGGTGATCGAAAACGGTGCACTATAGCCCACAAAATGAGAGAAATAAGAATCGCAGGAAAGTGGACGAAAACTGTAGACTATGGCCCACAAATGAGGCTAAAACTTTCAAATACAAAATTTCACGAAAACGGCCGGAAACTGTGGACTATAACCGACAAAATGTGGTCAAAAAAGTAAAATACGAAATCCTAAGAAAGTGATAAAAAACAGGGCACTATAGCCAACAAAATGATTGAAATAAAAATCTCAAGAAAGTCGCCGAAAACTGTGGACTATGGCACGCAAATGAGACTAAAACATTCAATTACAAAATTTTGCGAAAACGGCCGGAAACTGTGGACTACAACCCATAAAATGAGGCAAAAACAATAAAAAACGAAATCTCATTAAAATGATCGAAAACAGTTCACTATAACCCACAACATGTGGGGGAAATAAAAAATCTCACGAAAGTAGCCGAAATCAGTGCACTATAGCCCACAAATGACGCTAAAATAGTCAAATACAAAATTTAACTACAACGGTCGGAAACTGTGGACTATAACCCACAAAATGAGGCCAAAACAGTAAAATACGAAATCTCAAGAAAGTGATCGAAAACAGTGTACTATAGCCCACAAATTGAGGGCAATAAAAAATCTCACGAAAGTGCCCGAAAACTGTGGACTATAGCCCACACATGAGGCTAAAACAGTCATATAAAAAATTGCACGAAAACGGTCGGAAACTGTGGACTATATAACCCACAAAAAAAGGCCAAAACAGTAAAATACGAAATATCATGAATATGATCGAAAACAGTGTACTATAACCCACAAAATTAGGGAAATAAAAAAAACTCATGAAAGTGGCTGATAATTGTGGACTATAGCCCACAAATTAGGCTAAAGAAGACAAATACAAAATTTTGCTCAAATGGCTGGAAACTGTGCACAATAACCCACAAATTGAGGCAAAAACAGCAAAATACGAAATATCATGAAAGTGATCGAAAACAGTGTACTATAGCTCAGAAAATGAGGGAATTAAAAAATCTCACGAAATTAGCCAAAAACTGTGGATTGTAGCCCACAAATGAGGCTAAAACATTCAAATACATTTTCTCGCGAAAACGACCGGAAATTGTGCACTATAACCCACAAAATGAAGACAAAGCAGTAAAAATACGAAATATCAAGAAAGTGATCGAAAACGGTGCACTATAGCCTACAAAATGAGGAAAATAAAAAATTTCAGGAAAGTGGACGGAAATTGTGGACTATGGCCCACAAATGAGGTCAAAACATTCAAATACAAAATTTCGCGAAAACGACCGAAAATTGTTGACTATAACCCACAAAAGGAGGCCAAAACAGTAAAAGACGAAATCTCAGGAATTGATCGAAAACAGTATACTATAGCCCACAAAATGAGGGAAATAAAAAATCTCACGAAAGTGGCAGAAATCTGTGGACTATAGCCTGTAAATGAGGCTAAAACAGTCAAATACCAAATTTCATGACAACGGTCGGAAACTGTGGACTATAACCCACGAAATGAGGCCACCACAGTAACGGACGAAATCTCATGAAAGTGATCGAAAACAGTGTACAAGCCAACAAATTGAGGCAAATAAAATCTCTCACAAAAGTGCCCAAAAACTATGGACTATAGCTCACACATGAGGCTAAAACAGTCAAATACAAAATTGCACGAAAACGGTTGGAAACTGAGGGATATTACCCACAAAAGGAGGCCAAAACAGTAAAATATGAAATATCATGAATGTGATCGAAAACAGTGGACTATAGCTTACAAAATAAGGGAAATAAAAAATCACACGGAAATGGCCAAAAACTGTAGACTATCGCCCACAAATGAGGCTAAAGAAGACAAATACAAAATTTCGCTAATATGGCAGGAAACTGTGGACTATAACCCACAAATTGAGGCCAAAACAGAAAAATACGAAATATCTTGAAAGCGATCGAAAACGGTGAACTATAGCCTACAAAATGAGGGAAATTAAAAATCTCACGAAAGTAGCCGAAAACTGTGGACTATAGCCCACAAATGGGCCTAAAATATTTAAATACATTATTTCACGAAAACGACCGGAAACTGTGGACTATAACCCAAAAAATGTGGCTAAAACAGTAAAATACGAAATCTCATGAAAGTGATCAAAAGCAGTGTATTATAGCCCACAAGATGAGGGAAATAAAAAATTTCACGAAAGTAGCCTAAAACTGTGGACTATTGCCCACAAATGAGGCTAAAACAATCAAACAAAAAATTTCACGAAAACGGCAAGAAACTGTGGACTTTAACCCACAAAATGAGGCCAAAACGGTAAAATACGAAATATCATGAAAGTGATCGAAAACGGTGAACTATAGCCAACAAAATGAGGGAAATAAAAAATCTCAGGAAAGTGAACGGAAACTGTGGACTATGGCCCACAAATGAGGCTAAAACATTCAAATACAAAATTTCGCTAAAACGGCCGAAAACTACAGAATCTGTGGACTACAACCCACAAAATGAGACAAAAACAATAAAAGACGAAATCTCATGAAAATGAGCGAAAACAATGTACTATAGCTCAGAAAATATGGAAAATAAAAAATCTCACGAAAGTGGCCAAAATCAGTGCACTATAGCCCACAATAAAGCTAAAATAGTCAAATACAAAATTTCACGACAACGGTCGAAAACTGTGGACTATAACACACAAAATGTGGCCAAAACAATAAAATATGTAATCTTATGAAAGTGATCGAAAACGGTGTACTATTGCCCACAAATTGAGGGAAATAAAAAATCTTAGGAAAGTGCCCGAAAACTGTGGACTATAGCCACCCAAGAGACTAAAACAGTCATATAAAAAATTGCACGAAAACGGTCGGAAACTGTGGACTATATAACCAACAAAAAGAGGCCAAAACAGTAAAATACGAAATATCATGATTGTGATCGATAACAGTGTGCTATAGCCCACAAAATGAGGGAAATAAAAAAACTCACGAAAGTGGCTGAAAACTGTGGACTATAGCCCACAAATGAGGCTAAAGAAGTCAAATACAAAATTTTGCTAAAATGGACGGAAACTGTGCACTATAACCCACAAATTGAGGCCAAAACAGTAAAGTACGAAATATCATGAAAGTGATCGAAAACAGTGTACTATAGCCCAGAAAATGAGGGAAATAAAAAATCTCACGGAAGTAGCCAAAAATTGTGGACCGTGAAGCCCAAAAAATGAAGCCAAAACAGTAAAATATGAAATATCAAGAAAGTGATCGAAAACGGTGCACTATAGCCCACAAAATGAGGGAAATAAAAAATTTCAGGAAAGTGGACGGAAACTGTGGATTATGGCCCACAAATGAGGCCAAAACATACAAAATTTCGCAAAAACGGCGGGAAACTGTGGACTATAACCCACAAAATCGGGCCAAAACAGTAAAATACGAAATCTCATGAAAGTGATCAAAAACAGTGCATTATAGCCAACAAAATAAGTGAAATAAAAAATCTCAGGAAAGTGGCCAAAAACTGTGGACTATGGCCCACTATTGAGGCAAAAAATTTCAAATACAAAATTTCGCGAAAACGGCCGGAAACGGTGGACTATATCCCACAAAATTAGGACAAAACAGTAAAATACAAAATCTCATGAAAGTGATCAAAAACAGTGCACTATAGCCAACAAAATGAGTGAAATAAAAAATCTCAGGAAAGTGGCAGAAATCTGTGGACTATAGCCCACAAATAAGGCTAAAACAGTCAAATAAAAAAATTCACGACAACGGTGATCTGTTGTACAATGGGTTATAGTCCACAATTTCTCAACGAAATTTTGTATTTGTCTTCTTTGGCCTCATTTGTGGAAGAAAACTGTGGACTGTGGCCCACAAAAGGAGGCTAATATATTCAAATACAATATTTTGCGAAAACGGCCGGAAACTGTGGACTATAACCCACAAAATGAGGCCAAAACAGTGAAATACGAAATCTCATGAAAGTGATTGAAAACAGTGTACTATAGCCCATAAATTGAGGAAAATAAAAATTCTCACGAAAGTGCACGAAAACTGTGGACAATAGCTCATAAATGAGGCTAAAACAGTCAACTACAAAATTTCCCGACAACGGTTGAAAACAGTGGACTATAACCCACAAAATGAGGCCAAAACAGCCAAATACGAAATCTCATGAAAGTGATCGTAAACATTGTACTATAGCCCTCAAATTGAGGGAAATAAAAAATCTCACCAAAGTGCCCGAAAACAGTAGCCCACACATGAGGCTAAAATAGTCATAAAAAATTGCACGAAAAACGGTCGGAAACTGTGGACTATATAACCCACAAAAAGAGGCCAAAACAGTAAAATACGAAATATCATGAATGTGTATGAAAACAATGTACACCTTAAAAATAAGTGTTCAAAAATTCAACCAAGTCTATACGAAATGAGGGAAATAATAAAACTCACGAAAGTGGCTGAAAACAGTGGACTATAGCCCACAAATGAGGCTAAAGAAGACAAATACAAAAATTTCGCTAAAATGGCCGGAAACTGTGGACAATAACCCACAAATTGAGGCCAAAACAGTAAAATACGAAATATCATGAATGTGATTAAAAACAGTGTACTACAGGCCACAAAATGAGGGAAATAATAAAACTCACGAAAGTAGTCTAACTGTGGATTATATCCCACAAATGAGGCTATAACAGTCAAAAACAAAATTTCGCAA